>JARQOD010000004.1:525890952-525945968 GCA_033576555.1 Oophaga sylvatica | reverse complement strand
CACCGCCGGACTTAGCGGCACCAGCAGCGACGCAATTGGCGTCTTGTAATGAAGAGATATCCGTTGCGCCCCCAGTGGTTCGCACGAGGACTGTAGCGACACAAACGTTGATAGCAAGTCACGACTTGTTTGTCATGGGATCTAAGGATCATCGCGTCGTTCCAGCCCCCGGGATGGAAAGTGTAATTGAGATTAATAAAAAGTAAATATCGGTAGGACCCAATCAAGGGTTTACCACTTTGGATATATGTGAATAGTTTATAAAAGTTAAAATAATTTGCACCTGTGATATAAGTATGTAATGTTTACATATTTTGCAATAAGTAGAATACCCGGCTGGGTACCAGATACAGAAGTTGATAAAGAGTTTTGAAAATTGATAATGGGAGTTTTTGCACTTTACAGAGTTTTACTGTATTATTGAAAATGTGAAGTTTCTTGAAAATATTTACTATGCCAAAGAACTGGTGGCTATGGACACTTTTAGCCCAAAAATTGTAAATAGTTGCACTTTGTGCCCTATCTTGGTTTTACAATAAGACCACAGCACAATTGCTACCTCTGAACATAAAACCCGTGTGGTGTGGCACTGAGCGAGGTCTGCGGCCAGATGTCCTGCAGCCCACCCAGGACCCACGTTGAAGGTTTGGTGCGGGTCCTTCACAAGAATACTGTTTGATATGACATATTTATTGAAAGTATGTTTTTGTATTTTCTATGTCCATTGTACATAATGCAACGTTTAAGAATTTCTCACCTCCCTGCTGGGAAGAGTTTGATGTTAAATGTTTAAATGCAAAACAAAAATTCTTTCTTTTTCTATTTCACAGCCCGGGAGTGCTGTATTTTACCAAGGGGGAATGTGTAGCCCTGGTATGTAAGGCACACAATACCAGGAGGATGCGTGGACAGGTAATGGTTTAATGCTTGATATGCATTCACTCTATCACACACCTTTAGACACACCCACAGGATATATAAGGAAGGGTTATTCAGTCGTAGGGAGTTGTTGTTGTTGACCGGGAGTCAGTGTCTAGCCTGGACTTGGAGGGAGGAAGAAGTTCAGCCAGATCCTGTCAGCAGTTCAGAAAGTGAGGCTAGTAAGGGTGAGCCAGTTCACCTTAGCCTAGTCAGAGCTGTGCCTAACCAGAAGACAGAGACAATTAAGGAAGAAAGAAGATTTAGCAACAGAGACTTCAGTCGCCTGTCCTAAGGACAGTGAAGTTCAGTCGACGTGCTCCTGAACTAGGAGAATACTGGGAATCTGTTAGCGAGCTCTAAAGAAGAAGCAAGAAAGGACTGACTGGTATCACTATAGGAAGTGTGGAGTGCTTATGTTAAGAGCGCGAGCAGGGCGAAGGGCGCAGTGGAAAGGAATTCTAGAAGTGCCCTGGACATTGGATTGTCCGCACTGTTCACCGGTCACTGGGGACCGAAGTGTCGCTACAGCTTCAGGCGTAGTGATAGGAAAAACCAGAGGTTCGCTGGACTTCAAGTCACAGGAACAAGCCCTTTTTGTCAGTAAGAAACCAGAGTCAGGTGGAAAAGGGACTTTGAGTCAGTGCACGACAAAAGCAAGAACCTAGTTCCATTACTTGGAAGACTCCGACCACTATGCTGACCGGGCAGTACAGCTACAGAATTAGCTGGAGTTTTTGAGTGAACTTAGCTTTATGCAAGTTGGACTCGTTACATGGAAAGTTAAGGAGGCCTCTAACCTGCTCAGCCGTTACCTCGAAACGCATCCTCCATCCACCCCAACAGCTTCCCGGGACCTGCCTAAACAACTTGAAAGTAAAAGGTATGGAAAGAAGCTTTATTGTCTGAGACTGTGTCATTTATCCACATCTCCGTACTATAATCACCATAGACTCAGAGGGACAGTCCCACCTGTGGGGGACCCAACACCTAGCTGCTATAACATCCCCTCAGAGTTCTGTTCAGCAGCGCTGGTCTCAGTGATCAGACAACTACAGGTGGCGTCACGAACTGTTATATACTAATCCCCTGTAAATAATATTTCCCCAACATACGCCGGACCGCCAGGGCCACAGACCGAGCCACCGCTATCCGTGACAACCCCATAGACTTCCATGGGCTCGGCTCTGGGTACCCCATTGCCCTGGTAACCCACAATTGTGGTGCGTGATCGCGACACATCGCTGCTAAGCTCCACACCACAGATAGCACAGCAACAGGACTCTAAACAGCAGATGTGGCTGACACCAGAGAGCTGCTTCTGCTAGGCTGGTCTCCAGAGAGAAACTCTATCACCAACAGTCAGCTGATGCATCAGGTGACCTTTTAAAGGATGGTGAGAGTTGTCACCACCCACATCAGCTGACCCAGCTTCACTGCAGTTACACCAGATTGCCAGTGGGGAAAAACTGACATTAACCCCCAATGGTCTGAAAGGAAAAAAGTTTTAGCAGAGTGAAACCAGAGCTGCCACTAATCCAAAAATGGATCGTGACACCCTGCTTTTATAACCGCTCTACTGATGCTATCCAGCTGCAGACTGGCAGTGACAGAAGTAGCATATCGACGGTTTGGTCACCTCACCCACAGCTTCTATCAGCTTTATTGAATTCAGACATCACGGAAGGGTGGCAATGAAAGAAATTGTGGTAAGTAACGTCAGCGCTGCCCCTGAAGAAGTCCTGTTCCAGGCGGGTTTATAGAAGTGAGTTTAGAGCCATCCTCCTGATGATTTCTGCTTTCTGATCCTCCTGGCTTGTTTTTTTAGTGCGAAGCAGACGTTTTTATTGGTACTATCATCGCTGGGACAAGGTATTTGGATGCCCTAGGCAGCTGAACCCAATGACGCTTCCAAATTCAACAATGAACCATCAATCCCCAAGCATAGGAATGGGTCAGTAACTAAGGTAACAGGAGCCCTAATGCACCCCCACATCTCTCCATTGGGTCAGGTAACAAGCTCTGATGACCACTTCCATTAGAATTGTTACCTTTTATGTGAAAATAATACCAGCAAAAGTAATTAAGTGGTGTACTTTAAGCCCCCGTCTCACACTAGTTTTGTGACGTAGCAGCGATCTCCCCAGCGATATCGCTGTGTGTGACATTCAGCGACGATCAGCCCCCCTGCCGGGTATCGCTGATCGTCGCTGAATGTCCTGGACATTTTTTTGATCGCTGGTCTCCCGCTGACAGGCACGCATCGCTGCGTGTGACAGGCGGGAGACCAGCGATCCGCTGGTAACCAAGGTACACAGCGGGTTTCCAGGCGCGGGCTGTGGCTAGAAACCCGCTGTGTACCTTGGATACCAGCGCCCTGATGCAGGGAGCTGGTAACCAAGGTACACAGCGGGTTTCCAAGCACCGCGCAGCGCCTGGAAACCCGATGTGTACCTTGGTTACCAGCTCCCTGGATCAGGGCGCTGGTATCCAACATACACTGCGGGTAACTAAGCGATGTTACCCGCAGTGTCGCTTGTGCTGATCGCTGCCTGAGCTGCCTGTTTAGCAGCTCAGCAGCGATCATGTAGTAATACACCAGCGATCCTGACAAGTGCATATCGTTGTCGGGATCGCTGGTATATCGCTATGTGAGACCCAGGCTTTAGGTGTGATGTCACGCTGTCACTGTATACAGGAGGTCCGGGGTCTATGCTGACCCTAAGCTGGGGCCCTGACTAATCCCTCTACCTGGAGGTACTGTTGATGGTACAGAGGTCCAGGCCGCCAGCGTAACCCTATCTCCTGTGAATCCTTGACCCTCTGTAATCTAGTCCTGAGAAGGACCCTGATCACCACCACAGGGAGCGGGAAGGTAAATGCCTACACACAGTATAAGACGAACGAGACAGTACAAGGGGTAAAATAAAAGACCACCTTGCATACAAAACTCACTCTACAACTACAGAGGGAACACCAACGGGTAAGGAGATAAATAATAAAGCGAGGAGGGGAGAAAACCACACCAGGTACTCTTCACTTCAGACTTCACAATACCACAATCCGCTCTGCTGGTCTGCATGAATGCTTTCACCGACACTTCCCTAGCAGACTGGCAGGTATTTGAAGGAATCTCATTAGTGCAGCATTAACTGCAGCTGGGCGAGGCTGGGCCTCATCTAGCACAGAGAGAGGGAGAATTAACTCCCTCACTGCCAACAAACACCAAGCACCAAAAACTCAGCTGTGAGAAGTCAGGTTGTGTAATCGCGACGATCTTCGTGGCAACACACCCGTGACAGGTGAGGCTCAACAAGGAGTGCAAGTTCAAAGCTAGATATAGATTTATTAATTGTTTGTTGACCATTTGCACAATACCAGGAACAAATAGCGATATTTATCCCTGAGGTCCAATATTTTAAATGTCAGACACAAGGATAGTCATGGAAACTAATATAGCTTAACTATAATAGGGGTCATTTGGTTTCAATTAAGGTGCCCAGCATGTGGTGGATGCCCTAATAGAAACTAAATAGACCCCATTATAGATAACGGGATACATATGATGGTTTTTGCATCAGTCATGCGACAAATACAGTTTACAATACAGCAACATTGAAAAATGGTTCTTATGGCTATATTCTTGTACGGATAGTGGTTCTTGTGGCTATTCATATACTGATGTTAGTTCTGGTGTCGTATTCCTGTACTGAAGGTGGTTCTGGTGCTGTATTCATGTACTACTGATAGCTCTGGTGATGTAGTCATGTATTGATTACTGTAATGGTGATGTATTCATCACCAGAACGATCATCAGTACATGAATACTAAACCAAAATCATCATCAGTACATAAATACAACACCAGAGCCATAAATAGTACATAAATACGCACCAGAACCATCATCAGTAAATAAAAAAGTCACTAGAATCACGATCAATACATTGATACATCACCAGAACCACAATCAGTACATTTAAGCATCACCAGAACCTAATCAGTACATAAATACATCACGAGAACTACCGTCAGTAAATAAATACATCAGTACACAAATACATCACCAGAACCACCATCAGTACAGTCATGGCCAAAAGTTTTGAGAATGACACAAATATTAATTTTTACAAAGTCTACTGCTTCACTTTTTCTAATGGCAATTTGCATATACTCCAGAATGTTATAAAGAGTGATCAGCTTAACAGCAATTACTTGCAAAGTCAATATTTGGCTAGAAAATGAACTTTATCCCCCAAAACACATTTCAACATCATTGCAGCCCTGCCTTAAAAGGACCAGCTAACCTCTTTTCAGTGATTGCTCCATTAACACAGGTGTGGGTGTTGATGAGGACATGGCTGGAGATCAATCTGTCATGATTAAGTAAGAATGACACCACTGGACACTTTAAAAGGAGGCTGGTGCTTGGCATCATTGTTTCTCTTCTGTTAACCATGGTTATCTTTAAAGAAACACATGCAGTCATCATTGCAATGCACAAAAATGGCCTAACAGGGAAGAGTATCGCAGCTAGAAAGATTGCACCTCAGTCAACAATCTATCGCATCATCAAGAACTTCAAGGAGAGAGGATCCATTGTTGCCAAAAAGGCTTCAGGGCGCCCAAGAAAAACCAGCAAGCGCCAGGACCGTCTCTTAAAAGTGTTTCAGCTGCGGGATCGGGCTACCAGCAGTGCAGAGCTTGCTCAGGAATGGCAGCAGGCAGGTGTGAGTGCATCTGCACGCACTGTGAGGCGGAGACTCTTGGAGCAAGGCCTGGTCTCAAGGAGGGCAGCAAAGAAGCCACTTCTCTCCAGAAAAAACATCATGGACAGACTGATATTCTGCAAAAGGTACAGGCAGTGGACTGCTGAGGACTGGGTAAAGTTATTTTCTCTGATGAATCCCCTTTTCGATTGTTTGGGACATCAGGAAAACGCCTCATTTGGAGAAGACAAGGTGAGCGCTACCACCAGTCTTGTCTCATGCCAACTGTTAAGCATCCTGAAACCATTCATGTGTGGGGTTGCTTCTCAGCCAAGGGAATCGGCTCTCTCACAGTCTTGCCTAAAAACACAGCCATGAATAAAGAATGGTACCAGAATGTCCTCCAAGAGCAACTTCTGCCAACCCTCCAAGAGCAGTTTGGTGATCAACAATGCCTTTTCCAGCATGATGGAGCACCTTGCCATAAAGCAAAGGTGATAACTAAATGGCTCAGGGAACAAAACATAGAGATTTTGGGTCCATGGCCTGGAAACTCCCCAGATCTTAATCCCATTGAGAACTTGTGGTCAATCATCAAGAGACGGATGGACAAACAAAAAACTAAAACTTCTGACAAAATGAAAGCATTGATTGTGCAAGAATGGACTGCTATCAGTCAGGAATTGGTCCAGAAGTTGATTGAGAGCATGCCAGGGAGAATTGCAGAGGTCCTGAAGAAGAAGGGTCAACACTGCAAATATTGACTTGCTGCATTAACTCATTCTAACTGTCAATATAAGCTTTTGTTACTCATATGTTTGCAATTATTATATTTCTGTCTGTGATAAAAACATCTGTCAAACACACATAAAAAACAGAGGGCAGCAGATCATGTGAAAATATAATATTTGTGTCATTCTCAAAACTTTTGGCCATGACTGTACATGACTACATCACTTAGTTTAGTACAGCAATTAATTGCATGTCAAATCAGCCCATATACATTTGTATAACATGAACCTACAACTCCCAGTGCGTCCTTAATAATGGTAAGGAGATGCTGGGAGTTCTTTTTATCAGTTATTATCAGACTTCGGACCATACAGGAACCACAGAACTGATGAGACAAAGTCAGTATCAGCAAGTAAACATTTACATCCAGGTACCTTTTAGGTGCCTTCATATCTAATTAGAGTTGTACTTTCTTTTCGTCTCCATCTTGTCCAGAATCCATGATGACTTTTCACATTCACATCTCATCTCGGCAAACTTCCCTCTTCTCCAGTCTTCTGCAGCACATCCTAACACTGTGTCCTTAAAAGTAAGCGTGTTATTAAAATGCTCTCTGCATAAAAATATCCATTAATCAAAAAATTGTCCAAAAAACTAGTCAATAGGCACTTCAAAGTAAATGAATAATAATCCTGGAGTTAACAAAAAACCACCAGAAAAAGAAGCGATCCAAATATAAAAATAATTTTTATTTATCAATATTAAAATCACATAGTAACACCATAAAAAACAGAGTGTCCCCAAACAAGGACGTCACCATATTAATATTCTGATTATGGGCCAGTAGTAAATACTATAATAGTATCCACAATCAATCACATAACAGTGTATATTATATTAAACTTATATAAGGTAAATACTACAATCAATAAACTCAGCATTTCAAAATAGGCCCAAATTCAAAAAATATATATTTAAGGTAAAAGCCAGGAATAATACGTATGAAGCCAAATATATCAAAGAGAGCACTACCCAGGAAAGGGTTAAAGTTGCAAGAGAAACTCGCTAGGAAAAGGTATACATATAGTCATTCACATCAGTTTGCACAATATATTCAGCGAATGTCACATAGATACCTAGATAACAATGCCCGGTCAAGTGCTACCATGAATGGTACATAGTGTTACCAACAAACGATATGCTACAGATCATAAAAAAGGCAAAGTATATACCTGGCAATATACCCGTGGTGATGTCCCGTCACATCGACGCGCGTTTCGCCGTCAGCTTCTTCCCGGGGCCCCCGGAAGAAGCTGACGGCGAAACGCGCGTCGGGGTGACGGGACATCACCACGGGTATATTGCCAGGTATATACTTTGCCTTTTTTATGATCTGTAGCATATCGTTTGTTGGTAACACTATGTACCATTCATGGTAGCACTTGACCGGGCATTGTTATCTAGGTATCTATGTGACATTCGCTGAATATATTGTGCACACTGATGTGAATGACTATATGTATACCTTTTCCTAGCGAGTTTCTCTTGCAACTTTAACCCTTTCCTGGGTAGTGCTCTCTTTGATATATTTGGCTTCATACGTATTATTCCTGGCTTTTACCTTAAATATATATTTTTTGAATTTGGGCCTATTTTGAAATGCTGAGTTTATTGATTGTAGTATTTACCTTATATAAGTTTAATATAATATACACTGTTATGTGATTGATTGTGGATACTATTATAGTATTTACTACTGGCCCATAATCAGAATATTAATATGGTGACGTCCTTGTTTGGGGACACTCTGTTTTTTATGGTGTTACTATGTGATTTTAATATTGATAAATAAAAATTATTTTTATATTTGGATCGCTTCTTTTTCTGGTGGTTTTTTGTTAACTCCAGGATTATTATTCATAAAAATATCCATCCAAACTATTCCCTAAATAAGCCTTATATGGTATATGGCCTCCACACTGTTCGCCTTAATGATCTATAGCCACTCAATGTGTGGCCTTTTTGTCTGCCATTATCAGATATAATAGCCACATCCTCCACCCTTATGACCCACAGTCTATACACCAAAGCTCTTCTCCACTGTTTTCCCTTACACTCTATATCTCCACACGTCCCCCACCATGCTAATCTGTCTTCATATTGTGCCCCCATTTAAGTTGTATCTCTGTTTTACACTATGTGCTCCTACTGCCCAACACACTGCTCTCTCCAGACTGTACCCCTCCTCACTCTGTCCCCCTACACATTTTGATGGTAACCACAGCCGCCCATACAGTATGATATCCACAACAGCCCACCAATATACTGTATATAATGATGTCCACAACAGCACCCCATTCAGTATGATGTCCACCACTGAGCCCCATTATATAGTGTTGTCACCACCACATCCCCCCATATAAGTATGATGGCCTCCACAACACCCCATACAGTATTATGTCACCCCATTCACCGATACAGTGGAATGGCCCCCACATCCCATTATATACAGTATAATGACCTCCACAGCACCCCACACAGTATGATATCCACTACAGCCAACAATATACAGTATACTGTCCCCACAGCACCCTATACAGATTCGTTACAAGGCTCCAATACGGTATGATCATCACAGCCCCTTTACAGTATGATGTTTCCAGAGCCCCCAGTATTATGTCCCCCATAGCCCCTACACAGTATGATGCCTCCTATATAGTATGATGTCAAAACAGCCCCTATACAGTATAATGTCTTCCCAGCCAGTCCCCAGTATAATGTAGCTCACAGCCAGCTCCCAGTATAATGTCGCCCACAGTCAGCGCCCAGTATTATGTCCTCCACAGTCAGCCCCTAGTGTTATGTCCCCTCACAGCCAACCCCCAGTATAATATTCTCCATAGACATCCCCCTGTATAATGTCCCCATAGCCAGCTATCTAATGTCCCCCAAAGTCAACCCACAAGCCCAGCCCCAATGTGATGGTCCCTAGTATAATTTTCCCCATAGACAGCCCCCTAATGTACCCCACAGCCAGCCCCTCCAGTGTGATAGTCCCCCACAGCCAGCAGCTCCCAGTATAATGTTCCCCACAGTCAGCAGTCCCCAATATTATGGTCCCCCACAGCAAGCAACCCCAGTATTATGGTCTCCCACAGTCAGCAGCCACCAGTATTATGTCCCAGCAGCCCCCAGTATTATGGTCCCTCACAGCCAGCAGTCCTCGGCATTGTGCTGCCCCACAGCCAATAGCCCCCAGTATTATGGTCCCCCAAAGCCAACAACCCCAAATATTATGGTCCCCCACAGTCAGCATCCCACAGTATTATGTCCCCACAGCCATCTCCTCTTTTGATAGCCCTTATTCTGTGGCAATACTATATAAGAAAAATAAAAAAAGCTTATACTCCCCTAATTCCAAGCACCCGTCGAGCGCAGCCTCCGTCTCCTCTATTCTGTACAACAGTGGGCGCTGGATGGCGCTATGACGTCCATGCATTGCGCCATCTGATGTCCCCTGTGTGTGCCGTCATCCCCAACAGGGCAAAGGCCAGAAGTATCCTGCTTTCTGCTGGCGTTCCCGGTGGAGCAGGGAGCTGTAATCAGCTCCTGTGCTCTTGCGCCGGCATAAGCACATCAGTTGTATTGTAAGGGTAACGGACAGTATCAAGTACCAAAAAGCTCTGTTCACGCAGGAATGATAGGTAATGTGTGGATATTGGATGGTGGCTTTTAGACCACACCCCTGAGGAACTTTACCACAATATGACTGGACAGAAATAAGATCACCTATTATGTTGGCTTTCTAGTTTAGTATGGCTTAATATGTGCTTTGAATCATGGGTAATATGTAAAGAATAAGGATGGATTTTTTGTGATGTTGTCACCAGATGGCTGTCAGGAAGAGTTCATTAAATAAAAATGTGTTTCTTATATTTGCGTACTGTAAATACCTGTTTCAGATTTGTGTTTATCATCTCTGATGAAAGCTCTGCAAAAGATCCATATCTATCATTTGCACAACTGACCACCCCTATATTGAGGAATGCAGGAAAAAATGTTAATCAGACTATTCTTTCTTTTTTTCAAATACAATGGGAGTGAATAGAAGAAGTTTGCCACTTTATGCCTTGTGGGAATACTACTCACTTGGGTGCGGTGGTGAAGTAATACAGGAACCGTTTCCATTTAAACGTCCAGGCTGGTTTATTGGTGCTTCATAAACCACAAGCAAAGAAAAATAAATGGCCTTTCAAAAGGCAGGCAAAACAAAGTAAACAGTTCCAACAAAGTCATTTTAGAGACAGTTCAGGACACTCAAGCTGGATAGCATCCAGTATATTGGCTCAGTCTTGAGAAATCACACAGAAGGTCTTCTTACCTCCACACACAGACCATGTGCCAAACAAACAGGCTCCATTTGAACTTGTGAACCACACCCAGAGGTGGGGTATGTGGGCAGCCAGTCCCGCCCATCTCAGGCTGCCCGTAAATCTGATTAAAATGCGCAAAACATGCCTCTTAGTACTATGTGCACTAGAGCATTACTCCAGGTTTACATCACAAAGTACAACCACCTCAGTGATACATACTTCCCATCAACTATGTGTCCGGTAGCCACCTTGCTTTTTGTAGGGCGTTCTATTATTATTTCTACTTGTATTTGGTGACACGTCCAGGTGCATGGTAAGGTTATAGGGCTGTAAGGCATGGAGGCCAGAGTGTCTGGTTGTTATTCCTGGAAGTGAGTGAATGGGGTCAGTGGTTGAGGGTTCCAAATATACACCTATTTAAAGGGATTATCCAGGACTATATTAATTTTTTACTATGGTCCTAAGAACTAACAGGCAGGTGGTTGCTATCTACCAGCTTACTCTGCCCGCTGCAGATCTCTGCCAGCACGGAACAGTCTCAGACCCCTTCTGACGGCGGTTCTACGGCTTCCGCTGACTTCATTTCAACAGAGCTGCTGAGGTGCTTCTCTTTTTCTCTGCTCTGTTGACCGAGCGTGACTGCTGATGTCTTGATGATTGACAGCTGACTCCCTGCTGTCTAACTGCGAGAAGCCGGTTGTCAATCAGAATGATGTTAGCAATCACGCCCCGTTGACCGAGCAGCCCGAAAAAGGAAGAGCTGCTCTGTTGACATAGAGCAGCGGAATTGCCGACAGTAGTTCTCTGTGACCACTTTGAGTAGGTGCCTTATAGAACAGACAGGTAGTTAGCAACTACCTGTCATTTTTTTTACTATGAGCCAAAAAAGTAATTTAGGCCTGGATAACCCCTTTAAGGGTGCAGTATTTATGTGCTATCTTCAAAGTCCTGCTATGGTACTCAATAAGGTTAATGTACTGTATCTTCCTAATTTTGTGTACTGGACTATTTTACAGACCCTGCACATTTCATGTATGGAAGGATCTAAATTTGTTTATTACAAAATGTTCACTGTTCATTAAAAATTCACAAATAAAAGCTTAAAAAAAGAAATTGAGTTCATACGGATCCTTCCTCTATGACTCCTACGTATATGTGTCAGTATTATGCATGTCCTAAGGAACTCATGCTGATTCCTGACAGATCCCAATTTGCAGGATCTATCAGAAGCGAAGATTGTGTCTCTCTGACAAGATGCATACCTGCCGCATTGTGGAAGTAGAGGTGCCCTTTAAATGACCTCTAGTAATAACTTTATATTTCCATTTTTTGTGCCTTGATGGGATTGTATTCACATTTTTTGCATAATTTCTTCTCATAATATACAGGTTTACTTCTTTTTTTTTGTGCAGACATTCCCTTTTACAACCATTCATAGCCAACTACCTGCTTACATTCCCATGCACTAAAATGCATACACATATATATCCTTCCTTATACACATTCTAGACACAAATGTTAATTACTTGCGCTCTCTTTTTTGTGCAGTTTGCTTCTGTTGCTATGGTAACTCTGATCTGTTTACCTCACTTTCGCTGCATGAGGCCAGCCAATCATAAACCTGGGATCTGCGTCTGGTCCTCCGATCATCTAAATCATTTACCAAACACTGGCAATCTGCGAAAATGTATGTTTTGTTCTAGATGTGGAATAATTGTGGATTTTATGAATATATTTGGTGGGTTCCCCTGTTTGCAAAACCACAACAATCAGGAATTAAGACAAGTCTATTACTGTGACTATTAATCCTATATATCTGTATTGCCCAATACTAATAATTATATACAGACTGATAAAATGAAGATCAGGTTAATAAGATGAAAGGCTCTATCATGGTACTAAAGGCCCCCCCCCATACATTTTAGATTAAAGTTGGCCAAACTATACCCCAACAGATAATGTTGGGAATGAGAATGATATGGCTATTGGGACAGAGAATCGTTTTGTTTGGCAGGGAGATAAGCTGCTGTCAAAGGGAAAGCTTGTCCCAGCCTGTGTATGGGGAGTTGAAAGATATAGTAGTCGGCCAAAAGATCTTTTGGCCAACAGCTGTCTAATAGAAGGGGTTGTCCAGTGTCTGACTTGGCAGTGGAGATTTAGGACCAAGCCCTATTTGTATAGGCTGTATACTGTCTCTGAATAGCTTCAACATCACTAGATTAGACTAAGTTCACATTAGCGTTCGGGGGCTTTGCGGAGGGCTGCGTACTTAATCCGTTAAGCCCCGCATACTTCTGCATGCGTCCTGCGTACCTATCTTAAACATTGGGTACGCAGGACATGCGGATGTATGCGGATGCGTTGTTTTGACGCGCCCGCTGACCGCACGGGAACGCAACAAGTTGCGTTTAACTGTTAAGATGGTAAAATAGATCAAGTGACTGGTAAATACATGCCTCATCAAAAAGGTGCTGGTAAAGCAAGTGATATAACAAGTTTTGGAGATGCCCTTCAGGATGGTAATTAACATAGCGCCAATTGACATTTTTTACATGCCCACTCACCTTTTTCCCCTTTTTTTATCCAAACCTTGCCTATATATACTGTATATATATATATATATATATATATATTTATTTTCTTTTCCACACACCCTGAATGTGCATTTGGATGCCGAGTCCTTGTTTGTTCACCAAGTATCCCAGGGTCACGCACAAGAAACCTTCATGTTACTATACTTTCCAGGTGTTTTGGGGGAGGCTTCGGCAATGTTGAAAACTTTACCAAAAGTTCTGGAATTCTCCTCTTTTTCTGAGAGCTACCCGGACATTCTTGGAGAGTTGGCAGATATGAACAAGGGCCTTTTATACATGAGAACTACTAAGTATTGTAATAACTGCAACTGAATGCCAAGGCAGGTTTTCATAAAATGTAGTTTAAATAGTAACTACACTTTTTGCATTTTTTTCCATATATCGATAGTACAAGCGAAGATAAGAAACTTTGTAACATTGTTTATTAGAGAATTAAACTTCGTCCCCTATATATATTATATATATGTTATATATATATATATATTTTTTTTTACTTGCACTGGTCATCCACTCTCAAAAACTACTTATATCTGTCTACAAATCTGTCTGCAGTGAAGGATCAAATTACACCTTATGCCTATAAGTCTATGGGAAAGGGAGGGGAAAGGGAGAAGCAGAAGGAAGAAAAAGGCCGGGAACACTAAAATAAAATGCTGAGGGAGTCTTTAGTGCAGAGAGAAAAATTTGAAAAACATGCAGAACACAAGTCATATAATGGCCAGAAATTGTGTTATTCCGCATATGCACTCACATAACAGCTTATTCTTACCTGAAAGTTCAGTTACACTTTCAAGAGAATGCTCATCATTGAACACAATTTTTCAATCTAAATAAGAATAAATTAATACTGACTGATTTTCTAATATATATTTAAAGCTCCAAATCTCCTGCATAGTAAACGGATACAATTTTGGAGTCCTGCAGCTGTAAGGAGGTGGACAAGAGAGAAGACTACAGTTGAAGTTGATGCCTACCTGAGTAATTGCAAGCGAACACCGCCATCTTCTGGTCAAAGGAGAAACTGAAAGTAAAGAAAGAACTACAGTAGTAGGAACCTATTAGTGGAAACCTATGTTCCCATAGGAGGAGATTGAAGAAGACACCAGGTCAGGTGACACGTGTCGCAGTGCCTAATTGTAAAAGGGCTGGCCGAGAAGAGACAGTTGGCGTCAGAACTTGTACCAGGACAGGCTGTTTAATTGCAAGGCGGCGGGCTTACAGCCACCATCGTCAAAGAATGGTTTGAGAGTGGTTAGATGCCAGATAAGACCTGAGCTGTAAGGAAGATCAGTGCCCAGCGCCAGTAGAAGTCTGTAATCAGCACCAGTAAAAGTCTGTGACTAGCGGCAGTAGAAGATTCTTAAGCATCTCCCGTAGACGATCATGACCAGATCTGGACCAGGCTAGAGAGACAATCTGGCCGTAGCAGAGGACTGTTTCTGTGGGCCATTACTTCCAGCGCAGACATACAGTACAAGGTGTATACCCAGTGACTCGCATATCTAGGACTTACAGCCTAGCGGGAAATACTGGTGACCCTGCTAGGGCCAGTGTGATGATCAGAGGCGTTTATAGAGACTAGGACGGGGACAGGCCATGTACTGAGAGTGACGCCGTGAACTGTGCGCTGCGAGGATTCACCCATTTCTGAGCCTGGAACGGCAGTGATATATGCGTTATGCATAACCCTGGGCAGTACCCGTCTAGTGGGCACCTGTATTGAATACAAGTGTATGGAGCAAGGCCGTGCCCACTAGACGGTAGAGACATGTAAAAGGTTTCGATCTGGCAAGTACTTGTGTTTCAAGTTATTATTCACTTGTGTAATTCATACAATTTTAATGATTAGGGTATATATTTTTTTCTTTCTTTTTCTTTTTTTTTTAGCCTAGAAGATTTAATATTTCTGTCTCTATACAAATATCACTCATCATTCAGCCATCATGTATAACACTGAATAAAAACAACGGGACACAATACATAGAGATGAACATTTTTACCAGTCTTCAATTGAAATGCTTTTATATCAGCCTGACACGTCCACGTTACAGAGGGAGAAAAAAAACGTGGGATCTGGCGGACTTATTGGCAGCATAGTATCTCTCTCCCAGACAGAAGGTCTCTCTGCCCAAGATCAAGGTAAGCCTCTGGTTTCTGGAAATAAATCTATTTATATATATATATATATTAATCCACCTTATTATAAGGTACATAGAAATCTCTCTGGGAATATAAACAGCCACAAAATATATAGAACATTTGCTTTCACTTTTTTTTTTTTTTACAATTTTGTACAAAAGAATAATAATAATAAGCGTGTAATAAAACAGCCGCCATTTTGGAAAATATCCCCACAAAAGCAGCAGTTTCCCCTCCCATGATTATGAACATTTAGTGCACACATAAAAGCAGTGGCAAGTATGATCTGTACCATGTAGTCATGTGGGGAGCGTAGAGGTACTCAGTATCATTTATACAATGCAGCGTAGTCATCATCAGTATATAGAGATAGTTGTTCTACAATGCAGCGTAGTCATCATCAGTATATAGAGATAGTTGTTCTACAATGCAGCGTAATCATCATCAGTATATAGAGATAGTCGTGATACAATGCAGCGTAGTCATCATCAGTATATAGAGATAGTTGTTCTACAATGCAGCGTAGTCATCATCAGTATATAGAGATAGTTGTTCTACAATGCAGCGTAGTCATCATCAGTATATAGAGATAGTCGTGATACAATGCAGCGTAGTCATCATCAGTATATAGAGATAGTTGTTCTACAATGCAGCGTAGTCATCATCAGTATATAGAGATAGTTGTTCTACAATGCAGCGTAGTCATCATCAGTATATAGAGATAGTCGTGATACAATGCAGCGTAGTCATCATCAGTATATAGAGATAGTTGTTCTACAATGCAGCGTAGTCATCATCAGTATATAGAGATAGTCGTGATACAATGCAGCGTAGTCATCATCAGTATATAGAGATAGTCGTGATACAATGCAGCGTAGTCATTATCAGTATATAGAGATAGTCGTGATACAATGCAGCGTAGTCATCATTAGTATATAGAGATAGTCGTGATACAATGCAGCATATCTTTTATCTGTATACCAGACACCACTATAAAGTGCAACAGCCATGTAACAGCACCAGCTCAATGTCATGATATCAATAAAGGCCAGGAATGCAAGTGGAAATGCTGCCCTTTCCATATTTCATACCTCTTTTGTAGATTATTACATGCATATATAGAAAAGGAACTTTGTACATTACCTTTAAGCCCTTCACTGCTAGAGCATGGGTTTCACAAAATATTTTCCCGCCTATACAGTGCACTTCAATATCACATGTACATTTAACCTGTTGCATCTAGAATTGTTTGCCGATATGTGTAGTAGCATGGATATCTGTGTGCAAGCATGGCTTAAAGCAGATAGAAGTTCAGCCATAGCTGTAAAACTCCATGCACACATATGTGCCTTAGAACACTGTATTACTTGTCGCCAGGTCAAAAGTGCCCAGTTTTTCCTCCTACTTTATTTCTGCTGCTCATCTGAGTAATTCATTTTTGTTTGTTTTTTTATCCGCCATACAGTTCCTGAGATATGGGCCTTCTATTTAGTGCTATTTTTTTACCGGCTTCCTAGGGGGCGTGGCTTACAGGATCCTCTGGGGCGTGTCTTTAAGCTTCTCTGCATTATTACCCTATAAGCAATGCCCCCTTGCTAACAATGAGCACTAAGTAAAAAGACACATATCTCTGGAACCGCATTTCAGATTTAAAAAAATAAAACAGAACGGAATACACAGGAGTCAGCAGCAATAAAATGAGAGCAAAAACTCCTCTTCAGAACAGGCAAAAATGTATTATCCAAGTTTTTTTTACTTCCATACTGCCATTTAATCCAGTGTAAACCTGAGAAGTCACAAAGAGAGCAGAAAGCAAAAGCTATGAAAGCTAGGCATATCTTTGAAGCCAGAATGTCTAACTAAAGGTTCTCCTTGAATGTGTCATCCAAACCCGCCGGCTGGACCAGCCAACCATTTAATGTGTATGGGGACCTCCAAAATGTACCCAAATAGATAATGACGGAGGAGCGGACGCATAAAAAAGAGGACCCCAAGAGCTCATCATAATGAAGAATTCCACGGGTTTTGGAGATGGAAGTGGGCCTCCTTACCTCTTGAGCCCCAGGTTGCACTAATGTTATGTCCGCCCCTGTGTCTGAGATATAGCACACCAGATAAAATACAATACCGATATACACTGGTGGGAGGACTATACCAGATGTATGGAGACCTATAGATACTTTTGGTATAAGTATGATGTGAACAGGGCCTTCATAGCTGCCAAACAATAGCTGTTTTTTTTTTTTCTCTAAACCCTGCTGATATAGGAAAAAGTATAACTGGATGACACGGAAAAGAAACAAAGTACCTAGTGATGTCTTAAGGTAAGGTTTATCGTTTGGCCATAGAACTGCTTTTAGAAAAAAGTGCAGCATTCACACATATGGAGAGCAACCTACTTAATAATTAAAGTGCCTATGTCTGGAAAACAGCTCCATAGAGTGTTCTTAATTTCGGAATTGTTTGGAGAGATCTAATAGTAAAAATCCTCATGATATCCATGATATTAGTAAAAATATGACTATTATCGTACACCACCGCCAAATTAATTTCCTACAGCTTTACAAGGTATTTATCAGACGTCACCTTTAAAAAAGTCATTTAATAGCCATTGTTGCCCTGTAATTAGCCCATTGTCCCTTTTTAAAGCTATTAAATGTTCGCTGTTGTACACTTCTAGGGTTACACTTGTCACTAATCACTATATACTATAGGCTTTTCCACACAGGATGTAATTTCTGTCTTTGGATTGGCAGCAAAGGGGAAACGATTTTTTTTGTTTGTTTGTTTCGTTGTTTGGATTTTTTTCATTTGATATCTTTTCCGTAGCAGCAAAAAGAACGTCAGAAAACAAAAAAAAAATCATTTTTGTTTTTTTGACCTGACTGTCATGCAGAGACATGCAAAGAGAGAGGTGGGATGGCTCATCCCCAAACCCTGCCCCCCCCACCGACTCTTCTCAAAGTGACAAACACATGTCATTATATAAAAGGAGAGGGCTGAAGCACAGGCAGGATTATCTGGGAAGGAGGGAGAATGACAGTGAGTGGAGGAAGCACGAGTGACAAGGAGAATACAGGGAGAGAGGAGAAATTAGGAGAGTGAATTAGAGATGAGGAGCTGACACGGAGAGAAAGTGATCAAGGTAGAGGCTAGAGAAAACAGAGAAGTCCCCGTAATCCTATGGAAATGTAAAAGCTTCCCAACGACACAGCGGAGGACATATTCCTTTCCAGAATCCATAGTCATTAACCACTACCGTGTGTCAAAAACGCACATGCAATAAGCCCTCTGAAAAGTGGGGTCACAGCTTAGATTAGCCGTATGTTGCCTCCTCATGATGCTCCTGGGCCTCAGTGCAAAATTTGTGATATCCTCTTCCCATCTGTATTGCAAAATTTACTTTCTGGCCTATGGGCCCCACCACCTGTGCTAAAAATTTACATAGGACTACCCTGTTCCTCAAAGCATTTCAAGAACCGTCTTCTTCTCTCGCACAAAGGAATAAGGGGGTGAACAAAACCTAGTTCCCCTAGAGAAGGGGGTGCAGAGGTGTCAGCTATTATAGGATGAGGAACTTTTTGATTTTTGCAGTAGGATTCACTTATCATTACGTAAACCGTATCATCGGTTCTTATACCCTGCCTGTTCCAGGTCCTCTCAATTTGGAAAAATAAAAGTGAGTTTCTATTTTTAAGTGGATGTAGTACAGTCTGATCAATCTTACCATCAAATAGGTAACTTGAAGCTCGTAGGCCCCAAAGCTACAGGTCCCTCAACTTTCACGGGTCATGGTCTTCTTATATTGGCCAAGGGGACTTTTTGGCACTCCTAGGCTTCAGGGCCCGACTAGGACTATAGTTACTCCCCTGCTTATTATTTACAAGCTGCATGCCATAACCACAGCTTGTGAAGCCCTTACATAGAAGATTTGGATTCGGCCCTTTCCTGACCACACAGGACCTACTTGTGGTGAAATGACTTCTACTCTAATATATGGTTGATCTGTCTGGACCTGTGAGTTAATCAAAGTTCTTGGTTTTTTACAACTGCTGGGTAAGTAGCACTTAGACCAAAGGACAGCACTGCAGAAAGACACCAAACTGGGTGGCTCTTTGGTCAAAAAATAATCACTGTGCTCCTGTTCCTCATCCCTCTGCAGCTGAGGACAACGACACATGGGGACGGTAATGATGAAAATCCTATATTATCAAGCACGCACGCTTTTGCACACACTGACTCAAGCTGTAGTTGCTTTTTTTTTTTCTTCTTTTTTTCCCCTGTAATAAAATTGTGTGACAGACGTTGAAAAGAAATAATGGGGGTTGGGGGGAATTATACGAGAGAGTGAAAAAGAGAGAGGAGAGGGGGGATGGAAAGGAAAGAGAAGGAGGATAGATCTTTAAGGAAGAGATGTGAAATCTGTCAGATGTGATACTAGAAGGATGATGATAGCAGGATGAGAATGGAAAGAATGACAGATAGAGAAGGAATGAAGCCACGTGACATGGACAACAGGCACGTGAGGATTTTAACATTTGGACGT
Organism: Oophaga sylvatica; assembly: GCA_033576555.1. Classification (NCBI taxonomy): domain Eukaryota; kingdom Metazoa; phylum Chordata; class Amphibia; order Anura; family Dendrobatidae; genus Oophaga; species Oophaga sylvatica. The sequence continues at coordinate 525,925,960 of JARQOD010000004.1, read as the reverse complement.
AGCAGCAGAAGTTTTTTTTTTTTTTTTGCCATAGCAGCAATTAAGCGACCCTGCCTCAAACTAAGGATTTAGTTTCTCTAAATCCTGTGTACCCTGAGACCCTTGTGCCGCCAGATTCTCATCGGTGAGGCTATACAAGTCAGAGAGGATTGCAGTTCGGGTATAGGGGAGCAGGTATGCACAAGAGAGAGCAGAAGGGATCTACAGTTAGAGTAAACTTCCAAAGGAAAGTCTTTCACTGCATATTTATCCAGGTGGGGTAAAGAGGTCTTCAGGAGTGTGATAGGTTAATGCTCCGAAAATGGAAGGACTAAGAATGCAAAGTTCAGTGCTGAACTGTCGATGTGTACCCTTTCCCATAGTCTGAAGAGCATTTAATGACAGTGATGAGGACACTGAATCAAGCATTCTCCTTCAGGAAAAGTAATTTGGGTGAGAGATCAAGCGCATGTGGTAACTGCTGGTGCCACCGAGGGAGAGCAGACTGCCTTATCCGCTCCTTTCTTGTCCTTCTGTTTGAGGTGAATCTTGGCATGTCTCTTCCTCTCATCGCTACGTGCAAACTTGCGCCCACAGAAGTCACAAGCGAAAGGCTTCTCCCCCGTGTGTGTGCGGATATGTGTTGTCAGGTGATCGGAACGGCTAAAGCTTCTCATGCAAATACGACACTGGAAGGGCTTGTGGCCTGTATGGATTCGAAGATGGCGGGTCAGCTCATCAGAGCGTGAAAAGCGCCGGTCACACCCTTCAGCAGGACAAGCATGAGGTCTCTCATGTAATGGGGTCTTGCTTGGGCGGTTGGGGTATTTTCTTGGCCTGATGGGTTTGAGGGTAAGCGGAGGTTGATGGTTCATACCACCGAAGCTTGGCAACACCTGTTTTTCCTTGAAAGCTTTGATGGTTTCCAGTGGAGTGATGGGTGGTGGGTTGACCCGCATTGCTTCCATGTTTTGGAAAGGTTTTTGGTCCACTGTGGGTATCTCAGTGTTGTGGTGAAACAAGTTGTAGTCTGGTATCATTGGGAATACACTAGAGTCTAGACTTTGTTTAGTTGATTGGTATTCCTGCGAAGAGTATGATGTCATACCACCTCCTTGAAAACCCACCTGATCGTGGTACAGGTCCCCACAACTGGAGTAAGGTGGAAGACTGTGGAACATAGACTCCACATCACTTTGTGCCTGACCCATAATTCCTCCACCGCCGCTCCCACTGCTTCCGCCTCCACCACCAGTGGGGGCTTGAGAAGTCGGCACACCAAGGATACCAGCGCTCATTAAGCTGATGATGTTTTCTTGGCACCAGTTGGAAGGGAATCAAAAGAAAACTTTCCCAAATATGTGACAGTCTTGTTGCCTGGCTGGAATGTACTTGTGTAAGAAAGATCCTGGGATGTCTTGTCATTTGACAGACCTAAATCCATTACATTATCTGAAGAGAGAGAGAAAGAATATAAAGGGCTCACATATGTACATGGTCAATGTGGTCACACTATCCTGTCCACAGTCATAATATAATTAGTTAAATACGTCAGCCCTTGTAGAACAATCTTATGATGAGGTGGCACAATACATGATATATTACAGTGGAGCTGTCATCTCTCCTAACGAATATTTGTATTTTTGGAACATCTTTTCTCCCCTCTGCACTACAGTTTTCCTCTGTTATTTCTATTGTAAATGTATGGCTAAATTGACAACTGGGTGTTACCATTCCCCTCAGTCTAAGGGGTGTGTCCCTGCACTGTTTGATACTGTACACACTGACTGGACAATGGTACATTGCTTAGGGACACACCTCTAACTGGTAACACCCTGTTGTCAACTTATTCGTACATTTCTAGGAGGATTAACAAATAAATTATATAAATTATGAGAAAGGATACTCCAGAATTTATATATTATGGGGATTATAGCGATGTCAGCAGAGCAGGAAAGACCTCCTCAAAGGGGTTGTCCGTCGTTGGACTACAAGTCTGCAGTCACTCTATATGACTGCAGACTTGTGAATCCTCGCATCATGTGCACAGTGCGCGCTGTGAGGATTCTCCGATGCGGGAAACCTGTAGTCATGTGACCTCAAGTATGCAATATGCATACTCCTGGCCACATTCCGACTAGATGGGCGCGATCTCACGCAATGCAAGTGTATTGAGTGAGGTTGGAAACGGTCTAGTCGGAATGTGGCTGGGAATATGTGGCTGGAGTGTGCGCGATGTGAGGATTCACAAGTCTGCCGTCAAAGCGACTTCAGAATTGTAGTTTAAGACCGGACAATCCCTTTATGAGCATGCATCCCCTGCAGCAGCTAAGAACCTACTGCAAAAAATATGAACCCAGTTACCCAGTTAAGGTTGAACCCAGTTACCCAGTTAAGGTTGAACTCTTCTTCCCTTTTCAGTGGGCAATGTGAACACATAATGGGATCTTTCTCTCCATAGCTACAGAATTTCATCAAATAAAGGGAATGGCACAATCCTTTCTTACAACTTGAAGACTAGTAAGGATGTGAATGAGAAAACAAGTGTTCTACCCTCCTATTCTGTGTTTAATAAGGTCCGGCACTTACTGCGTGACCTCGATGGGAGTTTGTCGCAAGGACCCTTTTCCTTTGTGTGTGCCTGCGTTATTAATACATCACACTCAGGAGCTCAACAAAGGCCCAATGTCATTCATTTGCTTTCCTGTTTTGTCTGCTGTTTCTGTGCACTGTGACACAATATGATCACCTTTGGACGCAATGTAATAATTGCAGTTCTGCTCTATGTACATTTCTGTACATGGCCCCCAGCAGCGAGAGAGTTACAGAGGGTTTAATATATCTCCATAGCACCAGAAGTCGGAGAAAACGTGCGGGTAATTCAGTGATAAGAGACAGGCAGCTGTACTGGTAAATTGTTACAGTACGGTTCGCTATTTAGCTGCGTGCTAAGTATATCCATGGGGGGGTCTGTATGAATAAAATACATCTAATGATTGCTTCAGGAAAATATGACAAGATGGCACTTTCCCTTCTCCGGAACATATTCTTGAGCGTTTATGAGTATATAAGTAATATACTGCCGAGAGAAGTGGCTGTGATATATAGCAAGTAACACAGTTGCAATGGAGTCTAGTGGGCAATTTATTTTTTGGAGTCACTATCAGCGTCCAGCAAGGGTGCCAAGGGCCCACCAGTCACCAACTCCATGGCTCACCAGTCACCAACTCCATGGTCCACCAGTCACCAACTCCAGGGCTCACCAGTCACCAACTCCAGGGCTCAGCAGCCACCAACTCCAGGGCTCACCAGTCACCAACTCCAGGGCTCACCAGTCACCAACTCCAGGGCTCAGCAGTCACCAACTCCAGGGCTCAGCAGCCACCAACTCCAGGGCTCAGCAGCCACCAACTCCAGGGCTCACAAGTCACCAACTCCAGGGCTCACCAGTCACCAACTCCAGGGCTCACCAGTCACCAACTCCAGGGTCCACCAGTCACCAACTCCAGGGCTCACCAGTCACCAACTCCAGGGCTCAGCAGCCACCAACTCCAGGGCTCACCAGTCACCAACTCCAGGGCTCACCAGTCACCAACTCCAGGGCGCAGCAGTCACCAACTCCAGGGCTCAGCAGCCACCAACTACAGGGCTCACAAGTCACCAACTCCAGGGCTCACCAGTCACCAACTCCAGGGCTCAGCAGCCACCAACTCCAGGGCTCACAAGTCACCAACTCCAGGGCTCATGTGTCACCAACTCCAGGGCTCAGCAGCCACCAACTCCAGGGCTCAGCAGCCACCAACTCCAGGGCTCAGCAGCCACCAACTCCAGGGCTCAGCAGTCACCAACTCAAGGTTTCACAAGTCACCAACTCCAGGGGTCAGTAGCCACCAACTACAGGGCTCACCAGTCACCAACTCCAGGGCTCACCAGTCACCAACTCCAGGGCTCAGCAGCCATCAACTACAGGGCTCACCAGTCACCAACTCCAGGGCTCACCAGTCACCAACTCCAGGGCTCAGCAGCCATCAACTCCAGGGCTCATCAGTCACCAACTCCAGGGCTCACCAGTCGCAAACTCCAGGGCTCATCAGTCGCCAACTCCAGGGCTCAGCAGCCACCAACTCCAGGGCTCAGCAGCCACCAACTCCAGGGCTCACCAGTCACCAACTCTAGGGCTCACCAGTCACCAACTCCAGGGCTCAGCAGCCACCAACTCCAGGGCTCAGCAGTCACCAACTCCAGGGCTCACCAGTCAACAACTCCAGGGCTCACCGGTCACCAACTCCAGGGCTCACCAGTTACCAACTCCAGGGTTCACCAGTCAACAACTCCAGGGCTCACCAGTCAACAACTCCAGGGCTCACCAGTCACCAACTCCAGGGTCAACAAGTCACCAACTCCATGGTTCACCAGCTCCAGGGCCTCCCAGTCACAAACTCCAGGGCTCACCAGTCACCAACTCCAGGGCTCACGAGTCACTAACTCCAGACCCCCACTTTTCAGCTACATGCAAATGTGATATTATCCCCAATCCCAAATTTACAGTGGGTTCGGAAAGTATTCAGACCCCTTTAAATTTTTCACTCTTTGTTTCATTGCAGCCATTTGGTGAATGCAAAAAAGTTTATTTTTTTCTCATTAATGTACACTCTGCACCCCATCTTTACTGAAGAAAAACAGAAATGTAGAAATTTTTGCAAATTTATTAAAAAAGAAAAACTGAAATATCACATGGTCATAAGTATTCAGCCCCTTTGCTCAGTATTGAGTAGAAGCACCCTTTTGAGCTAGTACAGCCATGAGTCTTCTTGGGAATGATGCAACAAGTTTTTCACACCTGGATTTGGGGATCCTCTGCCATTCTTCCTTGCAGATCCTCTCCAGTTCCGTCAGGTTGGATTGTGAACGTTGGTGGACAGCCATTTTCAGGTCTCTCCAGAGATGCTCAATTGGGTTTAGGTCAGGGCTCTGGCTGGGCCAGTCAAGAATGGTCACAGAGATGTTCTGAAGCCACTCCTTTGTTATTTTAGGTGTGTGCTTAGGGTCATTGTCTTGTTGGAAGGTGAACCTTCGGCGAAGTCTGAGGTCCAGAGCACTCTGGAAGAGGTTTTCATCCAAGATATCTCTGTACTTGGCCGCATTCATGTTTACTTCAATTGCAATCAGTCGTCCTGTCCCTGCAGCTGAAAAACACCCCCATAGCATGATGCTGCCACCACCATGTTTCACTGTTGGGATTGTATTGGGCAGGTGATGAGCAGTGCCTGGTCTTCTCCACACATACCGCTTAGAATTATCACCAAAAAGTTCTATCTTCGTCTCTTCAGGCCAGAGAATCTTATTTCTCATAGTTTGGGAGTCCTTCATGTGTTTTTTAGCAATCTCTATGCGGGCTTTCATATGTCTGGCACTGAGGAGAGGCTTCCGTTGGGCCACTCTACCATAAAGGCCCAACTGGTGGGGGGCTGCAGTGATAGTTGATTTTGTGGAGCTTTCTCCCATATCCCTTCTGCATCTGTGTAGCTCAGCCACAGTGATCTTGGGTTTCTTCTTTACCTCTCTCACCAAGGATCTTCTCCCACGATTGCTCAGTTTGGCTGTACGGCCAGGTCTAGGAAGACTTCTGATGGTACCAAACTTCTTCCATTTAAGAATTATGGAGGCCACTGTGCTCTTAGGAACCTTGAGTACTGCAGAAATTCTTTGTAACCTTGGCCAGATCGGTGCCTTGCCGCAATTCTGTCTCTGAGCTCCTTGGCAAGTTCCTTTGACCTCATGATTCTCATTTGGTCTGACATGCGCTGTGAGGTCTTATATAGACAGGTGTGTGCCTTTACAAATCAAGTCCTATCAGTTTAATTAAACACAGCTGGACTCCAATGAAGGAGTAGAACCATCTCAAGGAAGATCACAAGGAAATGGACAGCATGTGACTTAAATATGAGTGTGTCTGAGCAAAGGGTCTGAATACTTATGACCATGTGATATTTCAGTTTTTCTTTTTTAATAAATTTGCAAAAATTTCTACATTTCTGGTTGATTTCAGTAAAGATGGGGTGCAGAGTGTACATTAATGAGAAAAAAAATAAACTTTTTTTGCATTTACCAAATGGCTGCAATGAAACAAAGAGTGAGAAATTTAAAGGGGTCTGAATACTTTCCGAACCCACTGTAACAATGATATGGTAGTTTGTTAGATGAATAAGATGCTGAATGTCTGTACATAGTGAATAATGTATATAGTGCCAAATAGTGCTCATATAAGAGGGTGGTGGCCCACCGGAGGATTCTCCTGTTATCCTGTAGGCCAGTCCAAGCCTGGTCACTATGTGTCAGTACTTGTAGTGCACCACAACTGTAGCATAAAAAGTCGCATATATTTGCTCAAGCCATACTTGTGCATAATTTTGTGAAGTTTTGCCCTTTTTACTGTGCAGGCTCAGCATGTCCAATTTATTATAGTTTACCCCCCAAATTGGCAAAATTTATAGTGGAAATCTACGCCGTCTCATAGCTGTCATAGAGTTCAGTGATGCACAGACAGCTCTAGATGCTCTAGATTTATTAAGAGGTACCCTCTCCTTAATACTTGGCCAGTCTGAGTTAACTTCCCCCTTAGTGTGCTGCCATATGGTGCCTACATAAGGTATCAAATTCTCCTTAAAGGGGTTGTCCTGTTGAGTCATATGGATATTATTTAGAAGGGCTATTTGCTAAGGACTAGCCTCTGTGAGGCTTATAAACATGTTGGGGCATATGGACATTATATAGGGGGTTCTTTGCTAAAGACCAGCCTCTATAAGGCATATGGACATATTGGGGTATATGGACATTTTATAAGGGGGTTCTATGCTCAGGACCAGCCTCTATAAGGAGTATGGACATGTTGAGGAATAATTATAGGAGATTCTTTGCTCAGGTCCAGCCTCTATGAGGCTTATATATGTTGGAGCATATGGACATTATTTAGGGAGGCTCTTTGCTCAGGTCCAGCCTCTATGAGGCTTACAGTTATATGAAAAAGTTTGGGCACCCCTATTAATCTTAAGCTTAATGTTTTATAAAAATTGGTGTTTTTGCAGCAGCTATTTCAGTTTGATATATCTAATAACTATTGGACACAGTAATGTTTCTGCCTTGAAATGAGGTTTATTGTACTAACAGAAAATGTGCAATCTGCATCCAAGCAAAATTTGACAGGTGCATAAGCATGGGCACCTCACCAGAAAAGTGACATTAATATTTAGTAGATCCTCCTTTTGCAAAAATAACAGCCTCTAGTCGCTTCCTGTAGCTTTTAATGAGTTTCTGGATCCTGGATGAAGGTATTTTTGACCATTCCTCTTTACAAAACAATTCCAGTTCAGTTAAGTTTGATGGTCGCCGAGCATGGACAGCCCTCTTCAAATGATCCCACAGATGTTCAATGATATTCAGGTCTGGGGACTGGGATGACCATTCCAGAACATTGTAATTGTTCCTCTGCATGAATGCCTGAGTAGATTTGGAGCGGTGTTTTGGATCATTGTCTTACTGAAAGATCCATCCCCTGCGTAACTTCAACTTTGTCACTGATTCTTGAACATTATTGTCAAGAATCTGCTGATACTGAGTGGAATCCATGCGTCCCTCAACTTTAACAAGATTCCCGGTGCCGGCACTGGCCACACAGCCCCAAAGCATGATGGAACCTCCACCAAATTTTACTGTGGGTAGCAAGTGTTTTTCTTGGAATGCTGTGTTTTTTGACGCCAAGCATAACGCCTTTTTGTATGACCAAACAACTCAATCTTGGTTTCATCAGTCCACAGGACCATCTTCCAAAAAGAAATTGGCTTCTCCAAATGTGCTTTTGCATACCTCAGCCGACTCTGTTTGTGGCATGCTTGCAGAAACGGCTTCTTTCGCATCACTCTCCCATACAGCTTCTCCTTGTGCAAAGTGCGTTGTATAGTTGACCGATGCACAGTGACACCATCTGCAGCAAGTTGATGCTGCAGCTCTCTGGAGGTGGTCTGAGGATTGTCCTTGACTGATCTCACCATTCTTCTTCTCTGCCTTTCTGATGTTTTTCTTGGCCTGCCACTTCTGGCCTTAACAAGAACTGTCCCTGTGTTCTTCCATTTCCTTACTATGTTCCTCACAGTGGAAACTGACAGGTTAAATCTCTGAGACAGCTTTTTGTATCCTTCCCCTGAACAACTATGTTGAATAATCTTTGTTTTCAGATCATTTGACAGTTGTTTTGAGGAGCCCATGATGCCACTCTTCAGAGGAGATTCAAACAGGAGAACAACTTGCAAGTGGCCACTTTAAGTAGCTTTTCTCATGATTGCATACACCTGGCTATGAAGTTCAAAGCTCAATGAGGTTACAAAACCAAAAAAAGGGCTTTAGTAAGTCAGTAAAAAGTAGGTAGAGTATTTAAAACAAGAAAATGATAAGGGTGCCCATACTTATGCACCTGTCAAATTTTGTTTGAATGCAGATTGCACATGTTCTGTTAGTACAATAAACCTCATTTCAAGGCAGAAACATTACTGTGTCCAATAGTTATTAGATATATCAAACTGAAATAGCTGTTGCAAAAACACCAATTTTTATAAAACATTAAGCTTAAGATTAATAGGGGTGCCCAAACTTTTTCATATAACTGTATATACATGTTGGGGCATATGGACATTATTTAGAGGGGCTCTTTGCTCAGGACCAGCCTCGATGAAGTGTATGGACATTTTGGGGCCTATCGACATTATATAGCGGGTTCTTTGCTCAGGACCAGCCTCTATGAAGCATATGGACATGTTGGGGCACATGGACATTACAGTTGTGTTCAAAAGTTTACATACCCCGGCAGAATTTTTGCTTTCTTGACCTTATTTTCAGAGAATATGAATGATAACACAAAAACGTTTTCTCCACTCATGGTTAGTGGTTGGGTGAAGCCATTTATTGTCAAACTACTGTGTTTCCTCTTTTTAAATCATAATGACAACTCAAAACATCCAAATGACCCTGATGAAAAGTTTACATACCCTGGTGATTTTGGCCTGATAACATGCACAGAAGTTGACACAAATGGGTTTGAATGGCTACTAAAGGTAACATCCTCACCCGTTCCAGATGCCTCAACATGTTTACATACTTCATAGAGGCTGGTCTGGAGCATGGAACCCCCTATATAATGTCCATATTCCCCAACATGTATATAAGTCTCATAGAGGCTTGACCTCAGCAAAAAAAAACCTATATAATGTCCATATGCCCATTTTTCTTCAAGTGCCTCCATATTGTGCATCTTGAAACAGCCACACCGCTAGTTTTCAAAGACTCCAGTATTTCAGCTGATGTTATTTGTGGGTTTTTCTTTGCATTCTGAACAATTTTCCTGGCATTTGTCACAGGTCACAGGTGAGGATGTTTCCTTTAGTAGTCATTCAAACCTATTTGTGTCAACTTCTGTGCATGTTATCAGGCCCAAATCACCAGGGTATGTGAACTTTTGATCAGGGTCATTTGGATGTTTTGGGTTGTCATGATATAAAAAGAGAAAACACAGTAGTTTGACAATAAATGGCTTCAGCCAACCACTAACCATGAGTGGAGAAAAAGTTTTGGAGTTATCATTCATATTCTCTGAAAAAAGGCTAAAAAAGTAAAAATTCTGCCGGGGTATGTAACTTTTGAGCACAACTCTATGAGTCAATATTTGGGTTCTAAGACACAACCAAATAGTGATGAGCTAACGTGCTGATAAGGCATTATCTGAGCATGCTCGGGTGCTAACCAAGTGTCTTGGTCGTGCTCGAAAAATATCTTTGAGTCCCCGCAGCTGCATGTCTCGCAGCTGTTCAACACATGCTCGGATAACACCTTCGCTCATCACTAACAACCGAGAAATATCTCATTATGTCATCATCGCCTGAGTGTACACTAGAACAATAGGAACAGTAGTCTGCGTTCACATACAGTTGTGTGAAAAAGTTTTTGCCCCTTCCTGATTTCCTATTCTTTTGCATGTTTTTCACATTTAAATGTTTCAGATTAGCAAACAAATTTAAATATTAGACAACACAAGTAATCACAAAATGCAGTTTATAAATGAAGGTCTTTATTATTAAGGGAAAAAGAAATCCAAACCTACAGGGCCCTGTGTGAAAAAGTGATTGCCTCCTAAACCTAATAACTGGTTGGGCCGCCCTTAGCAGCAACAACTGCAGTCAAGCATTTGCAATAGCTGACAATGAGTCTTTTACAACACTCTAGAGGAATTTTGGCCCACTCATCTTTGCAGAATTGTTGCAATTCAGCCACATTGGAGGGTTTCTGAGCATGAACCAGACTTTTTAAGGTCATGCCACAGAATCTCAATCAGATTAAGGTCAGGACTTTGACTAGGCCACTCCAAAGTCTTATTTTTGTTTTTATTAAGCCATTCAGAGGTGAGCTTGCTGGTGTGGTGTGGATCATTGTCCTGCTGCATAACCCAAGGGCGCTTCAGCTTTAGATCATGAACAGATGGCAGGACATTCTCCTTCAGGAATTTTTGTTAGACAGCAGCAATTTAAAGTTCAATTTACCACAGCAAGTCTTCCAGGTCCTGGAGCAGCAAAATTGCCCCAGACTATCACACTACCACCATAATTTACTGTTGGTATGATGTTCCTTTTCTGAAATGCTGTGTTACTTCTACACCAGATGTAATGGGACATACACCTTCCAAAAAGTTCAACTTTTGTCTCATCAGTCCACAGAGTATTGTCCAGAAAGTCTTGAGGTAGTTTGTGTTTACTTATATTATCTTTGTCTAATATTTAAATTTTTGGGGGGCGATCGGTAACATTTCAGTGTGACAAACATGCAAAAGAATAGGAACTCAGGATGGGGCAAACACTTTTTCACACAACTGTATATCATAGAATGTTAAGAGTTGGAAGGGACCTCCAGGGTCATCGTGTCCAACCCCCTGCTCCATGCAGGATTCACTAAGCCATCTCAGACAGATGTCTGTCCAGCCTCTGAAGACTTCCATTGAAGGAGAACTCATCATCTTTCGTGGCAGCCTGTTCCAATCATTGATCACCCTCACTGTCATAAAGTTTTTTCTAATATCTGTATATGTGGTTTTTCTCTCATTTACATAAAAGAGGAAACAAATCGAAGGCTGCTGCTTCTATTTCTCCTTCTCTCACATCCTTTCCAGATTTTCTTTAGATCTAAATAAACCCAAACTTAAAGTTCATGTCCACACTGGATAACCCATTTCCATCAAGTGATTGTCAAGACCTGCTATCGAGAAAATAACACTTTACAGCAACCTAAGACTTATACTCACATAATCCTTATTACTCTCTACCCTCATTATGTTGGTTGCATATGACCCTTGTATATATCGTATGACCCTTGTATATATCGTAATGCAAAGCTGTCTGAGGTTGATGAGCTTTGTGAATCATGATCTGGGAGTACATGTAAAAAAAAACACAAAACACTACCATCGGTCCCAATACTGTATATTCATTATCCATATTTCTGCTACATCAGTAGGTAGTCAATATGTCCATTCCATGGATATCTATGCATGGTGCCCTCATCCTGGACAAATAATTAGGCATCTTATTCCCATCTACTTATGGATTGTGTCTCTGTGCCCTTTGGGACTTAATTCTAAGAAGGACTATATTAAGAAATGGGAACAACCTTTTGAGCATTTTTTCTTCTGAGATCCCCTTATGTATATATTATTACGGTACTTCCTCACAATGATGACATTTATTTACACTGTGTCTTCTTTGAGGCATTTCTAATATAACAGGTTGGGTCACATGTAAAGTATTTGTCCCCATTCAGATTAAAGTTTTGATATTCCCAAAATCACTACAAGTGGTATCGTTTGGTGTAACTGTAGGAATAGATCTGTGCCATACATATGTAATGACACTGGGGTGAAGGACAAACTGTATTTCTGAGAACAATCTATAGCGGAAAGATAACTGTAGGGTGAAAATACTAAATGTGGCCGGCTACTTTCCAGACTATGTTCTCTTTTGGCTAAAATAATAGTTTGGTCCCTTCGGTCGCGTTTACACATACTGACTATTTCCCTAGTTATAATACAAGTAAAAGGAATTTCCTATAAATGAGCCATTCCAATCTGCTGGCTCTTTACATGCCATGATCATGGTGCTGGCTCTCATCAGATCAGGATTTTTATATTACATCCTCTTGAAGGCTGTAATATAATGGTAGTATTGCTAATGGTACCTATTTTAGACCAAAATTTGTAAAATAAATCTTGCCAAATCAGGCAAGGTAATTTTCTGGATTTGTTTTCTCATTTTGACTCTCATTTTTGTGGTCTACCTATGATGTCAGTTACAGGCCTCTCTCACCTTTTTAGGTGGGAAAACTTGCACAATTGGTGGCTGACTAAATACTTTTTTCCCCCACGGTATATATAGATGTGTATATATATATATATATATATATATTATGTGAGACAGTGAAAGCATATGTAGTGAATGGGGTGTACATTTCACCTAGGTACTTTGCTGAATGGTATAAGGGAAATGTATGGCTTTGTAAACCTAGTGGTAGAGAAAGGTCACTACACCTTCCATTCAGTACACACTTGCAGCTCAGGCCTGAAACCACTCAGGTGTTAATTAGGAAACCAGAAGTAGGTGTCTGGGAACACAGTCAGAGAGCTCGCTTAGTCTGGACAAGGAGTCCAGGCACAAGAAGGAGTCTCCAGGAGTATGAGCTGTCTCAGTCTGGGTGCTCGGTGTACCCCGGACACAGGAGTAGTCTCTGTGAGAATCCATGCGGATAGCTGCTGAATAGGAGGGGAGCTCTCTCAAGTCTGGACATTGGATATGCCTTCAGACACAAAGAGGAGACTCTGTGAAACTCCATGCTGGTAACTACTGAACATATGTGTTGTTTTGGGGACAGGCTGTTAGAGTCTGGTCCCGGATAGAGAGGGAAATCTATCTAAGTGTAGTAAGTGGCTGGACAAGCCCAGGGCTTATGTTTATGATTTGGTTTTGCTTATGTTCTGTTTGCTGTGGACTTTAATAAAACTGGTTGCGGCCAGTTTTTACCAGAACTGCTGTCTGTGAATGAACTGTTTTATGCCATTCCGTCTACCAGGACGGCGATCCCGGAGCTATATCCCCTGAAAAGCTTACAATATATATATACATGTGTAGCCCTGGTACACAATACCAGGAGGATGAGTGGAGAGGTAACAGTTAAGGTCTCTTCATGACATCATGTACACTTCTGACACACCCAGCAGGGGTGTGGAAGGGAGTGATTTCTAGTCAGTCAGTTTCCTGTCCTTGGACAGAGTAGACGTGTCCAGTTTGAGCCTGTCTTCAGTTCAGAAAGTGGAGGCTGGTACAGGTGGTCTAATTCACCTTAGTCTAGTCAGAGCTGTGCCCCACTGGAAGAAAGACTGAACTAGCTATTAAGAGTTGAGCAAATCGAAGGGCAAAGTGGAAGGAAGATTATTGGAAAAGTGCGTTTGGCTTGGAAGAGTCCTGCACATTGCTACCGGTTACTGGGGACCGAAGGATCACTATTAGCTACAAGCATAGTGAAGAGAAAACCAGAGATTTACCGGACCCTAGGTCGCGGCAAACACCCCCTTATAGTCAGTACGTAACTGGGGTCAGGGGAAGTGAAGACTTTGAGTCTCTGCAGGACAAAATAAGAATTCAGCTCCCTCATAGAAAGGCTCCTAACACTAAACTGACTGGGAAGCACAGCTTTGGATAAGCTGGAATCATAGAGGGGACTACGCTTCAGGCTGGTCGTACTCATCTTCATTGGACAGTAAAGGAGGCCCCTAACTTGCTTAGCTGTTGCCTCAAAGCTCATCCTCCATCAACCCCCATCAGCCTCCCTGGGACCTGCCTTATCATCTTGCAAGTAAAGGTATGGAAAGACGCTGACGGTGTGAGACTGAGTTATTATTGCATGCCTGCACAATCCCTACCTAACTACCGACCTGAGGGAAGAGTCCCACCTGTAGGGGACCCGACATCTAGCTGCCTCACCATCCCCTCAGAGACCTACAGCAGCGCTGGTATAAATTACCAGAAGACTACAGGTGGCGTCACGAACTGTATATAAACCTATCCCCTGTAAATATATCCCCAACATACGCCAGACCGCCAGGGCCACAGACCGAGCCACAGCTACCTGTGACAATCCCCATAGACTTCTACGGGCTCGGCTCTGAGTACCCCATTGCCCTGGTAACCCACAATTGTGGTGGCGGGTCGACACAATTTGGCGTCACGAACAGGATCCGAAACTTGCAGCATTGCGAGCCCTGTGTGCCTGTGGATTGTTTTTGTGAAAAAAGGACTGTTTGCATTTTTGGCGCCAAAATCGCCATTTTTGTCGCCATATTCGCGCCCTCAGGCGCTGGAGAAGAAGGAGGGCGTACCTGAAAGAGCGCGCAAAGTCTTGGACACGCCCCCGGCTCTGACTCATCGGCAGGTCCTGCAACAGGAAGTGAACGCTCTGACATCAGAGCGCCTGCGACGAAGGTCCTGTTCCCACTGCGGTGCCTGTGAAATAGCAGCGTCTGAAACCGGTAGGCTCCGTTTAACCAAGGGGGCGCTAAGATGTCACAACAACCGGCTGACAGTGCGGCCCCGGCCGGAGGCCCCAATCCCGCACCGTCTGGTATTGTAGCGCTAGATGGGGGCGCAGGCCCTGCACCCAGTCCGGTAGTCCCGATCATGCCACTAACGCTCCCATATATGCCTGGGGCGAAATGGCTTCCCCAATACAGCGGTGAGCCAGGCACATTAGCAGGCTTCAAGCGGAAGTTATGCAGCATCTTAGAAATGTACTCCATGCCTGAGAGACAAAAAGCTGCTGTGCTAATAGGGCAGCTCACTGGCGCTGCTGAGAGGGAAGTGGAGACTTGGGATACCGTTGATCAGGAGTCGGTACCTGCGATCTTCCTTAAGCTACATGCCATATTTGAAGACCGCACAGAAACGGATCTCCGGATGGCCTTCTATCACTGTTCACAACAGCCAGGTGACAGCATTCGGGACTATGCTTGCCGACTACAGGGAGCCCTGAGAGCCCTCAAGCAAATTAACCATTTAAATGCTATCGACGAGAATAGAATGCTGAAAGAACAATTTATACAGGGATTGAGATCCCCAGAGGAACGCAGAACTGTAAATTGGTGGTCCTTAGATCATCCGGATGCTACCTTTGATGCCCTAAAGGACATGGCAATAAAAGGGCTGCGGCCCCTGGGCAAACCTGAGGTGGCCACCCAACATCATCAGGCTGAAGTCACTCCGGAACCGGCAGTAACCCCCTTTTCCCCGCTAGTGGCTGAAGCCAAAGCGCAGGTGACACCTCCTAGTGAATTGGACTGTCTGCGCTCAGAGGTGCGCCAGCTGACTAAAAATCTGGCTGCTGTGATGAGTGCCCTACAGCTGCGGAAAGAGGAGGAAGGGAAGATCTCGTTAGCTGACTGCCCAGAGGACGTTCCGTGGATGCATCGGAGAAGAAAGAAGACATCGCCCCCCCGGAGGAGGACAACGCCACCCCCAGGAGCAACCTCTGATCAACACCCTCCTCGTCGAGAGATCATCTGTTATCGCTGCAACCGGAAAGGTCATCTGTCTCCACAGTGTCCTTTAAACGGGCAGAACCTGGGTCCAAGGGCCAACACCAGGAGAATACCCGTCAGGCCCTCTAGACTGGAACCGCAGGTATGTGGGCGGGCGACCCTACCTGTCTATTATTCTAGATGGTATTGCTGTTCCAGCATTGTTAGACACTGGGTCCCAGGTGACCCTAATACCTGATGCTCTATATACCAAGTACTGGTCAATGGACAGTCTTAAACCTCCGAGCCTTGACTTTACTGTGTATGCTTCTAATGGTCTTCCTGTAGAAGTACTCGGAACAAAATGTGTAGATGTAAAGGTGGGCAGAGAGGAGTTGAGAGACCAAGGGCTTCTGGTAGTAAAGACTGTAAATGAGGAGAACGGTCTAAATATAATTTTGGGTACTAACATTATTGGTAATTGTTTGGGAGAAGTTGTGTTCTTGCTCCAACAGCTCGCTGAGATTGCCCGACCAAGGCAGAGAGGAGTAATCCAAAGAGAGATCCGGGCCCTGGTGTGTCAGCAGCAAGCGAAGCTTACCGACGGCGAAATTGGTAATGTACGGGTCACTGACTCAGATCCTATTGTGATACCCCCAATGAGTGAAATGATCATTTGGTGCAGGGCAGCCATAGGTCTGAGAGGACAGAATTACCAAGCTGTAGTAGAACCCCACCATTCAGAACATAGACCTACACTTATGACTGCTAGAGGAGTAGTAGAAGTGGTGAATGGAAGAGTACCAGTACGGCTTCTCAATTGGGGAGATGATGAGGTAAACTTACCCCGTTATGCAACCATTGCCAAACTTCATGCTGTTGATAATAATTCTATTCTCCCGGCTGAGTCCTTAGACTCCTGTCAAATAGCGGAGGACAATGACCCAGCAACTCAGGTGGCGGAATGGTGTCAGCAACTCCATGTTGGGACGGACACCACTCCCGCTCACCAGAAGCAAGGGGTATTACGGGTGGTGCAAGAGTACGCCCAAGTGTTTAGCAAAAATCCACTTGATTTTGGGATCATTAAGGGAGTACAACATCATATCCCTACTGACAATCATCCTCCCATCAAAGAGCGGTATAGGCCCATACCTCCAGCTCATTATCAGAAGGCTAAAGAAATGTTGAATGATATGAAGAAAGCTGGGGTGATAAGGGATAGTTCTAGCCCCTGGGCAGCCCCTCTAGTTCTGGTTAAAAAGAAAGATGGTAGTATGAGAATGTGTGTGGATTACAGGCAGGTGAACCGCATAACACACAAGGATGCATACCCGTTACCACGTATAGAGGAATCATTAGCTGCTCTGAAAACGGCTAACTACTTTTCTACCCTCGATCTGACTAGTGGTTACTGGCAAGTGGCTGTGGCTGAGGAGGATCGTGAGAAAACGGCTTTCACCACCCCAATGGGGCTCTGTGAGTTCGACAGAATGCCGTTTGGGCTCAGTAGTGCCCCAGGAACATTTCAGAGAGTGATGGAAAACTGTCTGGGACATCTCAATTTTGAAACCGTGCTGCTATACCTAGACGACGTTATCGTGTATTCCAAGACATATGAGGACCATCTGAAGCACCTGGCAGAAGTATTCGAGTCCCTGTCCAGGTACGGGATGAAGTTGAAACCCTCAAAATGCCATCTACTCAAGCAGAAGGTACAATACTTGGGGCACATCGTCAGTTCGGAAGGAGTAGCGCCGGACCCAGAGAAAGTCACTGCCATCCAGAAGTGGCCGGAGCCGAAGAACCTTAAGGAAGTGCGACAGTTCCTGGGACTAACGGGTTACTACAGGAGATTCGTGAAAGATTATACGAAGAAGGCAGCTCCTTTACAGGACCTCCTGGTAGGACAATCCTTAAAGAGCAGAAACCCTCCCTTTAACTGGGGTAAAGAACAGGCTGAAGCATTCCAAAAGATGAAAGAGATCCTTACAGGTGATGAGATCTTAACCTATCCTGATTACAGCCAACCGTTCCTGTTGTACACCGACGCCAGTAATGAAGGGCTGGGAGCAGTTCTCAGTCAGAAGCAGAATGGCCAAGAAAAAGTCATCGCTTATGCTAGCAGAAAACTCAGGCCAACGGAGAGGAATCCGGAAAATTATAGCAGCTTCAAGCTGGAGTTTCTGGCGCTGGTCTGGGCCATTACTGAAAGATTTAAGCACTATCTGGCCTCCAATAAGTTCACGGCATACACAGACAACAACCCGTTAACGCACCTGGAAACTGCCAAGCTGGGTGCCATGGAGCAGCGATGGATGGCCCGGTTGTCCAATTATCAGTTTACTATCAAGTACCGGGCAGGTCGAAAGAATGCTAATGCCGACGCATTGTCCCGAATGCCGCATGACTCTGATACGGAAGAAGAATCGGACGACCTGGAAGAAATTGAGCTACCCGCGTTCCATCGAAATGGGGTAGTCCACGAGCATCGAGTTCACAGAAAGCAGTATGGTGCAACATTAAATCCTTTACCCCATCACAGCTGGAAAGAGACTCAGGACAGTGATCCAGTGGTCAGCCGCATCAAGGAGTTGTTAAAACAGGAAGGTTCCTCCTTGGAAAAGGATGCACCTATGTCAGCCAAGCTCCTGTGGAACGAGAAAAGCAGGTTGTTCCTATACCGTGAGAAGTTGTGCAGGAGATACGTCAACCCCAGAACCCATGAAATGGTCTGGCAAATCGTGGTCCCCAAGGCAGACGTCCCAATGGTGTTGGAAGCGTACCACGATCAAGCAGGACACTTTGGCTGGAGAAAGCTGGAGACCCTGTTGAGATGCCGGTTCTATTGGGTAGGGATGCGCAGCTCCATCGAGAGGTGGTGTCGGAACTGTGGACCCTGTGGTCTTAGAAGAAAGGACTACGGTAGTCAGAAGGCACCCCTGCAACCTATCCGGACGACTCGTCCCCTGGAGATTGTGGCCCTGGACCACGTCAAACTGTCACCGAGTAGATCTGGATACTCATACGCCTTGACCATGGTGGACCATTACTCCAGATTTCTGGTAGTCGTTCCAGTGAAAGACCAGACCGCAGTGACGGCCGCGAAGACCTTTCAAGCAAGCTTCTGCAGACCGCATGGGTATCCCGAGCAAGTCTTAACCGATCAGGGACCTGCTTTCGAAGCTGATTTATTCAAGGAATTCTGTCATATGTACGGGTGCAAGAAAATAAGAACAACACCATATCACCCTCAAACCAACGGTCTTTGTGAAAAGATGAACCATATTGTCCTTGACTTGTTGAGATCCATACCGTTGGAAGACAGGAATCGATGGCCGGATTTACTGCCTGAGTTGGTTGATTTGTACAACCATATACCTGTAAGCTCAACTAACTGCACTCCAGCCTATCTTATGAGAGCAAGGCCTGGAAAACTACCAATGGATTTAGAACTTGGAGTGGTAGAACCGGAGGCAGACGACGCTGTTGAAAACTGGGACGTCAATCGGCAAGAGCAATACAGAAGAGTACAAATCTGTGTAGAGGAAAGTCTCAATAAGGCACAGGAGAAACAGGAAGATGTTTACAACCGAAATGCTCCTGCCAAGCCTCTGATGCCTGGAGAGGTAGTATTAAAAAGAAAAAGGAAGATGCACAAATTGGATAATCAGTGGGAGCAAGAACCCTACGTCATACAAGATTCTAAATATGACAACAGAAAAGTTTGTGTCGTCAGTAAGGACGGAGGAAGAACAACAATCACTGTGTCCAGAGATCATTTGAAATTGTGTCCAGAACACTTAAAGCGTTGTGAAAAGAACCCTGTCCTCAATCAAGGAGAAAGAAAGGAAGAGGTCCTACACACAGATCTGGGAGATTTTCCTGCGGATTGGCCCCGACTGGGAGATGCTGTGATAATTCCAGTGTTGCAGTTTTATCAGCCACAAGAGGAAGTTCTACCTCCAGTTGTGCCTGTGGTGCCAGTTGAGCCCGCTCAGGAGTTACCCATCCCAGCAACACCTCAACCTGTGGAACCTCAAGATGGATCATCTGAAGCAGCGCCCCATACTATGGGATCCCCTGGTGAAGCTGACTCACACCGCCCAGCCATCAGTACGCTTGCCAGATCCATAGAAAGATTAAGGCAGTTCTATAGTTTGCCGTTACGCAGTGCAGACAGATCGCAACTTGATATACCTGAAACTACACCACGTAGATCAGAGAGACTCACAAAAGGGAAATTACCCATTAGATATCAGCAGTAGTTATAACGAATTCTTGTGAATATATTGTAAAAAGTCTATATATATAAATGTGTTTTCCCTATTATGTCTTTGTTTAACAATGGACTCAGAGGCTGAGGACTGAGCCAGCCCAAAAACTGTATCCTGTAAATAGTTGCACTAAAGTGCCTTTTTAATGGTTTCACATGAAACCTTGACTTACCTCTGAACCAAAAACCCGTGTGGTGTGGCACTGAGTGAGGTCTGCATTTGGATGTCCTGCAGCCCACCCAGGACCCACGTTGAAGGTTTGGTGCGGGTCCTTCACAAGTATACTGTATATTTATTGAATGCTATTTAATACTTTTTGTATTTCTATATTGTTTGCAACGTTCAAGATATCCTCACCTCCCGGATGGGACGAACCAATGTTAATTGTTTAATGTTTTCATGCATAAACAAAATGTCTCTTTTATATTTTACAGCCCGGGAGTGCTGTCGTTTACCATGGGGGAATGTGTAGCCCTGGTACACAATACCAGGAGGATGAGTGGAGAGGTAACAGTTAAGGTCTCTTCATGACATCATGTACACTTCTGACACACCCAGCAGGGGTGTGGAAGGGAGTGATTTCTAGTCAGTCAGTTTCCTGTCCTTGGACAGAGTAGACGTGTCCAGTTTGAGCCTGTCTTCAGTTCAGAAAGTGGAGGCTGGTACAGGTGGTCTAATTCACCTTAGTCTAGTCAGAGCTGTGCCCCACTGGAAGAAAGACTGAACTAGCT
The DNA here is from genome assembly GCA_033576555.1 of Oophaga sylvatica. Classification (NCBI taxonomy): domain Eukaryota; kingdom Metazoa; phylum Chordata; class Amphibia; order Anura; family Dendrobatidae; genus Oophaga; species Oophaga sylvatica. The sequence continues at coordinate 525,905,378 of JARQOD010000004.1, read as the reverse complement.
ATTAAGAGTTGAGCAAATCGAAGGGCAAAGTGGAAGGAAGATTATTGGAAAAGTGCGTTTGGCTTGGAAGAGTCCTGCACATTGCTACCGGTTACTGGGGACCGAAGGATCACTATTAGCTACAAGCATAGTGAAGAGAAAACCAGAGATTTACCGGACCCTAGGTCGCGGCAAACACCCCCTTATAGTCAGTACGTAACTGGGGTCAGGGGAAGTGAAGACTTTGAGTCTCTGCAGGACAAAATAAGAATTCAGCTCCCTCATAGAAAGGCTCCTAACACTAAACTGACTGGGAAGCACAGCTTTGGATAAGCTGGAATCATAGAGGGGACTACGCTTCAGGCTGGTCGTACTCATCTTCATTGGACAGTAAAGGAGGCCCCTAACTTGCTTAGCTGTTGCCTCAAAGCTCATCCTCCATCAACCCCCATCAGCCTCCCTGGGACCTGCCTTATCATCTTGCAAGTAAAGGTATGGAAAGACGCTGACGGTGTGAGACTGAGTTATTATTGCATGCCTGCACAATCCCTACCTAACTACCGACCTGAGGGAAGAGTCCCACCTGTAGGGGACCCGACATCTAGCTGCCTCACCATCCCCTCAGAGACCTACAGCAGCGCTGGTATAAATTACCAGAAGACTACAGGTGGCGTCACGAACTGTATATAAACCTATCCCCTGTAAATATATCCCCAACATACGCCAGACCGCCAGGGCCACAGACCGAGCCACAGCTACCTGTGACAATCCCCATAGACTTCTACGGGCTCGGCTCTGAGTACCCCATTGCCCTGGTAACCCACAATTGTGGTGGCGGGTCGACACATACACACACACACACATACATATTCTAAAATTGCCCATTGTGCCAGTGTCAAATGTTATGGGTTTACACCTGATCAGGACAATGTAGCTGTATATGATGCAGGTGTGGACAGTGTTAGGTATCCTCTGTATACATGTAGTATCCTCTGTGTACATTTAGTGTCCTCTACCTGTATACATGTAGTATCCTCTTTATACAGGTAGTATCCTCTATCTGTATTCATGCAGTATCCTCTATCTATATACATGTAGTATCCTCTATCTATATACATGTAGTATCCTCTATCTATATACATGTAGTATCCTCTATCTGTATACATGCAGTATCCTCTATCTATATACATGTAGTATCCTCTATCTATATACATGTAGTATCCTCTATCTATATACATGTAGTATCCTCTATCTATATACATGCAGTATCCTCTATCTATATACATGTAGTATCCTCTATCTATATACACGTAGTATCCTCTATCTATATACACGTAGTGTCCTCTATCTATATACACGTAGTGTCCTCTATCTGTATACATGTAGTATCTTCTATCTGTATACACATTGTGTCCTCTATCTGTATACATGTAGTAACTTCTATCTGTATACACATAGTGTCCTCTATCTATATACACGAAGTGTCCTCTATCTGTGTACATGTAGTATCTTCTATCTGTATACATGTAGTATCCTCTATCCGTATACATGTAGTGTCCTCTATCTGTATACATGTAGTATCCTCTATCTGTATACATGTACAGTGGGTATGGAAAGTATTCAGACCCTTTAAATTTTTCACTCTTTGTTTCATTGCAGCCATTTGGTAAATTCAAAAAAGTTCATTTTTTTTCTCATTATTGTAGACTCTGCACCCCATCTTGACTGAAAAAAAAACAGAAATGTAGACATTTTTGCAAATTTATTAAAAAAGAAGAACTGAAATATCATATGGTCATAAGCATTCAGACCCTTTGCTCAGACACTCATATTTAATTAAACTGATAGGACTTGATTTATAAAGGCACACACCTGTCTATATAAGACCTCACATCGCATGTCAGACCAAATGAGAATCATGATGTCAAAGGAACTGGCCAAGGAGCTCAGAGACAGAATTGTGGCAAGGCACACATCTGGCCAAGGTTACAAAATAATGTCTGCAGTAGTCAAGTTACCTAAGAGCACAGTGGCCTCCATAATCCTTAAATGGAAGAAGTTTGGGACCACCAGAAGTCTTCCTAGACCTGGCCAACCAGCCAAACTGAGCAATCGTGGGAGAAGAGCCTTGAGGATAGAGGTAAAGAAGAACCCCAAGATCATTGTGGCTGAGCTCCACAGATGCAGTAGGGAGATGGGAGAAAGTTCGACAAAGTCAACTATCACTGTAGTCCTCCACCAGTCGGGCCTTTATGGTAGAGTGGCCCGACGGAAGCCTCTCCTCAGTGCCAGACATATGAAAGCCCGCATAGAGTCTGCTAAAACACACATGAAGGACTCCCAGACTATGAGAAATAAGATTCTCTGGTCTGATGAGACGAAGATAGAACTTTTTGGTGATACTGTAATTCTAAGCAGTATGTGTGGAGAAAACCAGGCACTGCTCATCACCTGCCCAATACAATCCCAACAGTGAAACGTGGTGGCAGCATCATGTCATGGGGGTGTTTTGCAGCTGCAGGGACAGGACGACTGGTTGCAATTGAAGGAAACATGAATGTGGCCAAGTACAGAGATCTCCTGGATGAAAACCTCTTCCAGAGTGCTCTGGACCTCAGACTTGGCTGAAGGTTCACCTTCCAACAAGACAATGACCCTAAGCACACACCTAAAATAACAAAGGAGTGGCTTCAGAACAACTCTGTGACCATTCTTGAGTGGCCCAGCCAGAGACCTGACCTAAACCCAATTGAGCATCTCTGGAGAGACCTGAGAATGGCTGTCCACCAACGTTCACCATCCAACCTGACGGAACTGGAGAGGATCTGCAAGGAATAATGGCAGATAATCCACAAATCCAGGTGTGAAAAACTTGTGGCATCATTCCCAAGAAGACTCATGGCTGTACTAGCTCAAAGGGTGCTTCTCCTCAATACTGAGCAAAGGGTCTGAATACTTATGACCATGTGATATCTCAGTTTTTCCTTTTTAATACAGTTGCAAAAATGTCTACATCTCTGTTTTTTTCAGTAAAGATGGGGTGCAGAGTGCACATTAATGAGAAAAAAATGAACTTTTTTGCATTTACCAAATGGCTGCAATTAAACAAAGAGTGAAAAATTTAAAGGGGTCTGAATACTTTCATACCCACTGTAGTATCCTCTATCTATATACACGTAGTGTCCTCTATCTGTGTACACGTAGTATCCTCTATCTGTATACACGTAGTGTCCTCTCTCTGTATACATGTAGTGTCCTCTATCTGTATACACGTAGTATCCTCTATCTGTGTACACGTAGTATCCTCTCTCTGTATACACGTAGTGTCCTCTCTCTGTATACACGTAGTGTCTCTCTCTGTATACACGTAGTGTCCTCTATCTGTATACACGTAGTATCCTCTATCTGTGTACACGTAGTATCCTCTATCTGTATACACGTAGTGTCCTCTCTCTGTATACACGTAGTGTCCTCTATCTGTATACACGTAGTATCCTCTATCTGTGTACACGTAGTATCCTCTATCTGTATACACGTAGTGTCCTCTCTCTGTATACACGTAGTGTCCTCTCTCTGTATACACGTAGTGTCCTCTATCTGTATACACGTAGTATCCTCTATATGTGTACACGTAGTATCCTCTATCTGTATACACGTAGTGTCCTCTCTGTACACACGTAGCGTCCTCTATCTGTACACACGTAGCATCCTCTATCTGTACACACGTAGCGTCCTCTATCTGTATACACGTAGCGTCCTCTATCTGTACACACGTAGCATCCTCTATCTGTACACACGTAGCGTCCTCTATCTGTACACACGTAGCGTCCTCTATCTGTACACACGTAGCGTCCTCTATCTGTACACACGTAGCGTCCTCTATCTGTACACACGTAGCGTCCTCTATCTGTACACACGTAGCGTCCTCTATCTGTAACACGTAGCATCCTCTATCTGTACACACGTAGCGTCCTCTCTCTGTACACACGTAGCGTCCTCTATCTGTACACACGTAGCATCCTCTATCTGTACACACGTAGCGTCCTCTATCTGTATACACGTAGCGTCCTCTCTCTGTATTCACTTAGCGTCCTCTCTCTGTATACACGTAGCGTCCTCTATCTGTATACACGTAGCGTCCTCTATCTGTAACACGTAGCGTCCTCTATCTGTACACACGTAGCGTCCTCTATCTGTACACACGTAGCGTCCTCTATCTGTACACACGTAGCGTCCTCTATCTGTACACACGTAGCGTCCTCTATCTGTACACACGTAGCGTCCTCTATCTGTACACACGTAGCGTCCTCTATCTGTACACACGTAGCGTCCTCTATCTGTACACACATTGCGTCCTCTATCTGTATACACGTAGCGTCCTCTCTCTGTATACACTTAGCGTCCTCTCTCTGTATACACGTAGCGTCCTCTCTGTATACACAAAGCGTCCTCTATCTGTATACACGTAGTGTCCTCTCTCTGTATACACGTAGTGTCCTCTCTCTGTATACACGTAGTGTCCTCTCTCTGTATACACGTAGTGTTCCTCTTTCCTGGTTTATTAACACGTAGTGTCCTCTATCTGTATACACGTAGTGTCCTCTATCTGTATACACGTAGTGTCCTCTCTCTGTATACACGTAGTGTCCTCTCTCTGTATACACGTAGTGTCCTCTCTCTGTATACACGTAGTGTCCTCTATCTGTATACACGTAGTGTCCTCTCTCTGTATACACGTAGTGTCCTCTATCTGTATACACGTAGTGTCCTCTATCTGTATACATGTAGTGTCCTCTATCTGTATACACGTAGTGTCCTCTCTCTGTATACATGTAGTGTCCTCTATCTGTATACACATAGTGTCCTCTTATCTATATACGCATAGTTGCAAGTACACAAGTCATTATATTCCTTTTATTGGAGTTATTTGAAGTTTTCTCTAGATTGACCTTTTATGCTCCTCAAAGTTTTAAAGGTCATCTGCATTTTAAGGAGTTAAACCTGGAAATCCCCCTGCCCCCCACACTACACCTACTCACCCACTATCCTGTAAGCTGTCACCAGCTGCCCCCACATGTCACCTCCCAACTCAGTCGCCTGCCACCCCCACACAGCGGGCTGGGAGCTCCCCCACCTCCGCAACCATATTTAAAGACTTCCTTCCCCCACAATGTGACGTTCTTAGTGTTGGAGCATCTGTCTCTGCACATGGGGGACACTGCACATGGGGGGCTCTGCACATGGGGGGGCTCTGCACATGGGGGGGCTCTGCACATGGGGGCACTGCACATTGGGGGTACTGCACATGGGGGAACTGCGCATGGGGGAACTGCACATGGGGGAACTGCACATGGTGGGCTCTGCACATGGGGCACTGCACATGGTGGGCTCTGCACATGCGGGGGCTCTGCACATGGGGTCACTGCACATGGGGGGCACTGTTGACGGTGGGGAACCCTCTGGGAAACAACTGGGGAAACCTGTCCTTGTATACAGTGGGGAGGCCAAGACATTGCCCCAAACCTTACTGAGGACCCTGACACCAGCAATGACCCCAGGCCAGGCACAGCAATGGTGGGCTACACAGTCAGTGCCGAGTGCCCCTCTGCCATACCCGAGTGGTATACTACAGTAGTTAGTGCTTCCAACAAGAGAGTATGAATATGTGACATGTGGCAGATACATCATCAGCGTAACATTCCTATAGATACACTACAGGAGACGACTGAACTTGTAACTGAAAATTACATACATCAGCAGCTCATCTTAGATACATTATTAGTCGTGCTTGGATGCATTTTCACCTCCCTTTTAAGCTACATGGCTAGTACCCCTTAAATACATGGCTACTTTCTTCCTTCTAATAATAAAACAACCCCATCACCTGCTCCCCAAAATCACCCTCATAAATCCACCCTCATAACCCAAGCACCTTACTGCACCTCTCTCCATGTGCCAGCCCCCATGTGTGTACCCACCCTCAACTACATCCTACCTGCCCTACTACTAGTGCCCCCCATGTGTGTTCCCACCCTCACTTGCATCCTACTGCTTGTGCCCCCATATGTGTTCCCATCCTTACCTGCATCCTCCTACTCTTGTGCTAGTGCCCCCATGTGTGCCCACACTCACCTGCATCCTCCTACTCTTGTGCTAGTGCCCCCATGTGTACCCACACTCATCTGCATCCTCATGCCCTACTGCTAGTGCCTCATGTGTACCAACACTCATTTGCATCCTACCTGCCCTTGTTCTAGTGTCCCCTATGTGTACCCACACTCACTTGCATCCTCCTGCCCTACTGCTAGTGCCCCCATGTGTGCTCACACTCATTTGCATCCTATGTGTGCTCATACTCACCTGCATCTTATCTGCCCTTGTGCTAGTGGCCCCGCATGTGTACCCACACTCACTTGCCCTTTTCCTAGTGCCCCCCACATGTGTACCCACACTCATCTGCCTCCTACCTGCCCTTGTCCTAGTGCCCCTGCATGTGTACCCACACTCACCTGCCCTTGTGCTAGTGCCCCCCACATGTGTACCCACACTCACCTGCCATTGTCCTAGTGCCCCCACATGTGTACCCACACTCACCTGCCTCCTACCTGCCCTTGTGCTAGTGCCCCCCACATGTGTACCCACACTCACCTGCCTCCTACCTGCCCTTGTGCTAGTGCCCCCCACATGTGTACCCACACTCACCTGCCTCCTACCTGCCCTTGTCTAGTGCCCCCACATGTGTACCCACACTCACCTGCCTCCTACCTGCCCTTGTGCTAGTGCCCCCCACATGTGTACCCACACTCACCTGCCTCCTACCTGCCCTTGTCCTAGTGCCCCCACATGTGTACCCACACTCACCTGTCCTTGTCCTTGTGCCCCCACATGTGTACCCACACTCACCTGTCCTTGTCCTAGTGCCCCCACATGTGTACCCACACTCACCTGCCCTTGTCCTAGTGCCCCCCACATGTGTACCCACACTCACCTGCCCTTGTCCTAGTGCCCCCCAATGTGTCCCCACACTCACCTGCCCTTGTCCTAGTGCCCCCACATGTGTACCCACACTCACCTGCCCTTGTCCTAGTGCCCCCACATGTGTACCCACACTCACCTGCCCTTGTCCTAGTGCCCCCCACATGTGTACCCACACTCACCTGCCCTTGTCCTAGTGCCCCCCACATGTGTACCCACACTCACCTGCCCTTGTCTAGTGCCCCCCACAGTGTACCCACATCACCTGCCTTGTCTAGTGCCCCATGTGTACCACACTCACCTGCCCTTGTCCTAGTGCCCCCACATGTGTCCCCACACTCACCTGCCCTTGTCCTAGTGCCCCCACATGTGTCCCCACACTCACCTGCCCTTGTCCTAGTGCCCCCCACATGTGTCCCCACACTCACCTGCCCTTGTCCTTGTGCCCCACATGTGTCCCCACACTCACCTGCCCTTGTCCTAGTGCCCCCCACATGTGTCCCCACACTCACCTGCCCTTGTCCTTGTGCCCCCACATGTGTCCCCACACTCACCTGCCCTTGTCCTAGTGCCCCCCACATGTGTCCCCACACTCACCTGCAGACATGGCAGAGTAATGCTGCTCGCTGCCCCCACCAGGGTAAATGGCCAGAGCTCCGGTCAGATCCTGCCCATCCTCGGAGTAGAGAGTGTCCGGTAGAAGGGACGTCATATTCACAGGGAGTTTCTCCAGCAGCTTCCCGGTCATAGCCCCGTCCAGTGCCCAGGAGTGAAGTGATGCCCACCTTAGTGCAGGAGCAATCCCAGAATCTGGCGTGATCGGAGCTGTGCCTGAGTAATGCTGGATTCTATGCAGCCACCCAATCTGCCCCCGATAGGAGAAGAGGGGGACTAACTGTGCTCCATGGTGGAGATGGGGGTCTCACTTGTGCCCCATGCACAGAGCTGCGCTGATCCCGCACCGAGCCCCGGGCAGAAGCATAGAAATGAGGGCGGGAAGGTGGCTGGTGAGATGGGTATAGAATGAGTTAATGGAATGGATGAAAGGAGCGTATAATGCTACCCCATAAGATGGTGGAATAGGTCTACCCTGAAAAATGCGCTAAGAAGGCGCAAAGGAAGGCTGCATATAGGTGTCCTGCACCTGGGGGAGGTGAGGATGATGCAGGAGATGGGTAACAGGTGTCCTGCATGGAGGATGTGCGCACCTACCCTGGAAACTGGGCAGCGGGAGGATTATTATGGCATTTACAAGGTGTGGGAATTTCAGATCCCCCCTCTAAGATCAGGTGTAGAAGTGGCAGCTAAGGGGTTAATAGACCTCCCTCAGGGAAGATGCTCTACGAATTCTCTCTCCTGTCCTCTCTGATTCCCGATGCTCTGTCCGGGGACTCCGGCTGCTTTTTATCTCCGCCCGGGGAAGCTCCAATGACGTAACTGTCCTTATATGGACACACAGTGCCGTGACGTCACAATGGAACCTCCTCATAATGGAACCTTGAGAGAATGCAGGAAGTAGCTGCTCACTGAAACCACGTTCTATAGACAGCGAGGTATGGAGGTAATATACAGAGTGTATGCAGGCAGGGAGGTAATATACAGAGTGTATACAGGCAGGGAGGTATTATACAGAGTGTATACAGGCAGGGAGGTAATATACAGAGTGTATACAGTCAGGGAGGTAATATACAGAGTGTATGCAGGCAGGGAGGTAATTATACAGAGTGTATGCAGGCAGGGAGGTAATATACAGAGTGTATACAGGCAGGGAGGTATTATACAGAGTGTATACAGGCAGGGAGGTTATTATACAGAGTGTATACAGGCAGGGAGGTATTATACAGAGTGTATACAGGCAGGGAGGTATATATACAGAGTGTACAGGCAGGGAGGTAATATACAGAGTGTATACAGGCAGGGAGGTAATATACAGAGTGTATCAGGCAGGGAGGTATATACAGAGTGTATCAGGCAGGGAGGTATATACAGAGTGTATACAGGCAGGGAGGTAATATACAGAGTGTATACAGGCAGGGAGGTATTATACAGAGTGTATACAGGCAGGGAGGTATTATACAGAGTGTATCAGGCAGGGAGGTAATATACAGAGTGTATACAGGCAGGGAGGTATTATACAGAGTGTATCAGGCAGGGAGGTATATACAGAGTGTATACAGGCAGGGAGGTATTATACAGAGTGTATACAGGCAGGGAGGTATTATACAGAGTGTATCAGGCAGGGAGGTAATATACAGAGTGTATACAGGCAGGGAGGTAATATACAGAGTGTATACAGGCAGGGAGGTAATTATACAGAGTGTATACAGGCAGGGAGGATATATACAGAGTGTATACAGGCAGGGAGGTAATATACAGAGTGTATACAGGCAGGGAGTAATTATACAGAGTGTATACAGGCAGGGGTTATATACAGAGTGTATACAGGCAGGGAGTAATATACAGAGTGTATACAGGCAGGGAGGTATATACAGAGTGTATACAGGCAGGGAGGTAATATACAGAGTGTATACAGGCAGGGAGGTATATACAGAGTGTATAGGCAGGAGGTAATATACAGAGTGTATGCAGGCAGGGAGGTAATATACAGAGTGTATGCAGGCAGGGAGGTAATATACAGAGTGTATCAGGCAGGGAGGTAACGGGTATATACAGAGTGTATCAGGCAGGGAGGTAATATACAGAGTGTATACAGGCAGGGAGGTAATATACAGAGTAAGGGGTAATGCAGGCAGGGAGGTAACGGTAATATACAGAGTGTATACAGGCAGGGAGGTAATTATACAGAGTGTATACAGGCAGGGAGGTAATATACAGAGTGTATACAGGCAGGGAGGTAATATACAGAGTGTATGCAGGCAGGGAAGTAATATACAGAGTGTATACAGGCAGGGAGGTATTATACAGAGTGTATACAGGCAGGGAGGTAATATACAGAGTGTATACGCAGGAGGTAATATACAGAGTGTATCAGGCAGGGAAGTAATATACAGAGTGTATACAGCAGGGAGGTATTATACAGAGTGTATCAGGCAGGAGGTAATATACAGAGTGTATACAGCAGGGAGGTATATACAGAGTGTATCAGGCAGGAGTAATATACAGAGTGTATACAGGCAGGGAGTATATACAGAGTGATCAGGCAGGGAGGTAATATACAGATGTATAGCAGGAGGTAATATACAGAGTGTATACAGGCAGGGAGGTAATATACAGAGTGTATAAGCAGGGGTATTACAGAGTGTATAAGGCGGGAGGTAATATACAGAGTGTATACAGCAGGGGGTATATACAGATGTATCAGGCAGGGAGGTAATATACAGAGTGTATACAGCAGGGAGGTAATATACAGAGTGTATACAGGCAGGGAGGTAATATACAGAGTGTATACAGGCAGGGAGGTATATACAGAGTGTACAGGCAGGGAGGTAATATACAGAGTGTATACAGGCAGGGAGGTAATATACAGAGTGATACAGCAGGGAGGTAATATACAGAGTGTATACAGGCAGGGAGGTATATACAGAGTGTATACAGGCAGGAGGTAATATACAGAGTGATACAGCAGGGAGGTAATATACAAGTGATACAGCAGGGAGGTATATAAGAGTGTATACAGGCAGGGAGGTAATATACAGAGTGTATACAGGCAGGGAGGTAATATACAGAGTGTATACAGGCTACGGGAGGGTATATACAAGTGATACAGGCAGGAGGTAATATACAGAGTGTAACAGGCAGGGAGTAATATACAGAGTTATACAGCAGGGAGGTAATATACAGAGTGTAACAGCAGGAGGTAATATACAGAGTGTATACAGCAGGGAGGTAATATACAGAGTTATCAGGCAGGAGGTAATATACAGAGTGTATACAGGCAGGGAGGTATTATACAGAGTGTATCAGGCAGGGAGTATATACAGAGTGTATCAGGCAGGGAGTAATATACAGGTGTATACAGGCAGGGAGGTAATAACAGAGTGTATACAGGCAGGGAGGTAATAACAGATGTATCAGGCAGGGAGGTAATATACAGAGTGTATACAGGCAGGGAGGTATATACAGAGTGTATACAGGCAGGGAGGTAATATACAGAGTGTATACAGGCAGGGAGGTAATATACAGAGTGTATACAGGCAGGGAGGTAATATACAGAGTGTATACAGGCAGGGAGGTAATATACAGAGTGTATGCAGGCAGGGAGGTAATATACAGAGTGTATACAGGCAGGGAGGTAATATACAGAGTGTATCAGGCAGGGAGGTAATATACAGAGTGTATGCAGGCAGGGAGGTAATATACAGAGTGTATGCAGGCAGGGAGGTAATATACAGAGTGTATGCAGGCAGGGAGGTAATATACAGAGTGTATCAGGCAGGGAGGTATATACAGAGTGTATCAGGCAGGGAGGTAATATACAGAGTGTATACAGGCAGGGAGGTAATATACAGAGTGTATACAGGCAGGGAGGTAATATACAGAGTGTATACAGGCAGGGAGGTATATACAGAGTGTATGCAGGCAGGGAGGTAATATACAGAGTGTATGCAGGCAGGGAGGTAATATACAGAGTGTATACAGGCAGGGAGGTAATATACAGAGTGTATACAGGCAGGGAGGTAATATACAGAGTGTATACAGGCAGGGAGGTAATATACAGAGTGTATACAGGCAGGGAGGTAATATACAGAGTGTATACAGGCAGGGAGGTATATACAGAGTGTATACAGGCAGGGAGGTATTTACAGAGTGTATACAGGCAGGGAGGTAATATACAGAGTGTATACAGGCAGGGAGGTAATATACAGAGTGTATACAGGCAGGGAGGTATTATACAGAGTGTATACAGGCAGGGAGGTATTATACAGAGTGTATACAGGCAGGGAGGTAATATACAGAGTGTATACAGGCAGGGAGGTAATATACAGAGTTGTAATGTATCAGGCAGGGAGGTAATATACAGAGTGTATACAGGCAGGGAGGTAATATACAGAGTGTATGCAGGCAGGGAGGTAATATACAGAGTGTATGCAGGCAGGGAGGTAATTGTCACGTTTAAGTTGTATACAAGCAGTAAATTTAATACAGGAACCACACTCTATACAACAACTAGTATAGCAACATCAGCATGTAAGTAAGAATAGATTTACCTGACACGATATCTGCTGAACTCAGGGTTAATCTTGAGGACTTGATGAGCTGAAACAGGAAAGAGGTGGACCGGGTTCTAACCTGACCCTAAACTGGGGTCCTAACAATCCCTCACCTTGGAGGTACTGATAATGGTTCAGAGGTCCAAGTCTCCAACCTAACCCTGTCTCCTATCGACCCTGAACCCTGTAATCAGTCCAAGAAGGATCTGACTACCACCAAAGGGATATGGCTGATCTCACTAAATACACAGATTAGACATATAAGACAGACAGGATAACACTCGCTTGCATACACACTCAAACACCAAAGGAACATAAATGGTCTGGGAAATAAACTCTAACCAAGTTGAGCTTAGAACAACTAAGGAGCTCACAACTAAAGTCTATACAGATTCATTCCTATCTGTGGTCTGCATGAATGTTTTAACTGGCAACTCCCCAAGCAGACAACCAGGAATTTAAAGGAAACCAATCAACAAATAATCAATTGCAGCCGGGAGAAACTGCACCAGTCCAGCACCGAGCACAGACAGAATTAACTCCCTAGCTGCCAAACACAAAGAAACAGCAGCTCAGCTGTGAGAAGTCAAAATGTGCAACCGCGACGATCTTCGTGGCAATGCACACATGACAGTACCCCCCCCTTCTACGAGGGCCTCCGGACCCTCAGGGCCAGGCCTGCCGGGTGAGTTCTGTGGAAGGTCCGAACCAAACGATCTGCGTTAACATCAGACGCAGGGACCCACGTCCTCTCCTCTGGACCATACCCTTCCAATGCACCAAGTACTGAAGGGACCGGCGATTCAGACGTGAGTCAATGATCTTTGATACTTGAAATTCCAAGTTACCATTGACCAACACAGGAGGAGGAGGTAGAGGTGACGGTATGACTGGTGCCACATACCTTTTAAGTAATGACTTGTGGAACACATTATGAATTTTAAACGTAGGAGGGAGTTCCAGACGAAATGCCATAGGATTAATTATGGAACTGATCCTGTACGGCCCGATGAATCTGGGACCCAGCTTCCAGGAGGGAACTTTAAGTTTTATATTCCTGGTAGACAACCATACCAGATCGTTCACATTCAGATCTGGACCAGAAACTCTCCTCCTATCAGCCATACGTTTGTAACGGTTCCCCATCGCACTCAGATTATTCAATACACCTCTCCACACAGAAGCAAGTGACGACGAGAAACGCTCCTCCTCAGGAACCCCAGAAGGGCCCCCCCATTGAAAGTACAAAACTGGGGATGAAAACCATATGCCCAAAAAACGGGGACTTACAGTGGACTCGCTCCGCCTGTTGTTAAGAGCGAACTCTGCCAGAGGCAAGAAAGAAGACCAGTCCTCTTGGTTCTCTGAGACAAAACACCGGAGATATGTCTCTAAGCTCTGATTCAGACGCTCTGTCTGACCATTGGTCTGCGGATGAAAAGCCGAGGAAAATGACAATTGCATCCCCGACGTAAACAAAATGCCCTCCAAAATTTGGACACAAACTGAGACCCCCTATCTGACACCACATCAGAAGGCAACCCATGAAGTCTAACGATCTCCCTAATGAACACCTGCGCCAGAGTTTTAGCATTAGGGAGTGCAGGAAAGAGCAACGAAATGTGCCATCTTACTGAACCTGTCAACAACCACCAGTATGACAGTATTCCTGACGACGGAGGAAGGTCCGTAATGAAGTCCATAGATAAATGAGTCCATGGACGCTCCCGGGAAATTTCAAGGGTAAAAGGGTCCCAGACGGACGGGTATGAGGGGTTTTAGAGCGAGCACACACCCCACATGACGCGACAAAAGTTATAACATCTTTATTGCTTAGGCCACAAAACCGGGAGAATGGAGATCTAAAGTAGCCTTACTCCCTGGATGTCCTGCTAGAGCAGAATTATGATGTGCCTCAATAACCTTTTGTCTCAACAGATTTGGGACAAACAGTCTCCCTGGAGGTCCTGCAGGGGCGTCCCCCTGAGCCTCTAACAAATCCTCCTCAAGCTCAGAAAATACAGCCGACCTACACCCCCTCCTGAAGGATAGGACTCGGGTATCCGTTTTCCCGGCCCCTGGGGAAAATGCGAGACAAGGCATCAGCCTTTACATTCTTAGGAGGGCGATAAGTGACGACAAAATTAACCTGGTAAAAAACAAAAACCACGAGCTTGTCTGGAATTAGACGCTTAGCGGATTCCAAATACAACAGTGTCTTGTGATCAGTAAATAACGGTAACGGGTGGATGCCCCCTCCAAAAGTGACGCATTCTTCAAAAGCTAACTTAATGGCCAAAA
>JARQOD010000004.1:525478120-525890852 GCA_033576555.1 Oophaga sylvatica | reverse complement strand
AGATAAATGGCCTTTCGGCATAAGGCAAAACATATTAGTCCATGCAGTTGTACAGGGTTCACCCCTTCACACTATTGTCTGGATATTGACCTCACAGTGTGATCAGAAGTAAGAGGTCTCTCCAGCTCCCACAGAGATCAGGTCTCAGAGATGTTTCCTCCTCTACACACATACCATCATGATCAGTTCAGCTGCCCTTTTTACCTAGCTGTTTTTCTGGATTGGGGGATGGGAATGACCAGTGCCGCCTATCAGTTACCAATCATTCCTGTCACCTGAACATGTACTTCTCCATTAAACCAAAACCTCTCAGTACCATATCCGTGCTGGAGCCTTTCTCAGGTGTTAAATCACTGAGGACAACTGACATTTTACATACCCTCCCCCTCTACCCAAAAGCAAAGGGCTGGGCATCTCTGCCAACATACAGTGGTCCCTTGAGAGGACATCTGCATTTCCTGGTTTGTGAACTTTATAGTGACCCTTACCAACCCTTTCCACCATCTCATAGGGTTCTTGCCACTTGGTGAGGTATTTAGATTCCTCTGTGGGCACCAACACCTATACCCGATCCCCAGGTTTAAACTGGTTTACTTGAGTCAACAGACTGTTCTTCCTGGATTGTGCTTCCGGTACCCTGAGGAGGCATTTTTTCTATCTAGCCACTCACTTTGGTACCAGGACCCTTATGCCTAGCACCATTATTGGCACCCTGTTCCATCTATGGGGAAGCAACAATTTTCATTCTTACTTTTCCCGAGTATTTTCTTGAGCCAAGTCCCTGAGTTGGGTGGTTCCAAAGTTTCTCCTAGAGACCTCCAGCTCAGGCACATTGGTTTCAAAGGGTGTTACCTCATCCTTATTGCCAGCAAACGCCGACAATGAGAACCCATCTGCCGCAGCATGCAACATTGTTTTTTTTATACATGACCTGGTTGTTAGCCAAGCTACCCAGCGGCACCACTTCCCCAACATATCCCAAAAGAAAGGAAAGTCACGTCCCACAAAATACATTTTTTGCCACTTTGTGGGTCACGGATTCACAATTTGTGGTTATGTAACAATGGTGGGAGCTGATTGATTGCTCCCTGACACTCAAGGGTTAAATGTATTTGATGCTCATGTATGTGATAACGGTATGATACCCACTGGGGCTGCAGTTAGCTGGTACAGGGTTAACTGTAGTGTCCAGCCCAGTTTGATAGGTGGAACTGAGAGTTGGTAGCAGGTCCAGGAAGTGACAGGGCAGTGTGTAGACAGCAGTGAGTGAAGTAGCAGGCTTAAGAGGCTCCTAGGGACAGTGTGAGCCTAATACTCGGGGCAGTGGATTGCTGCAAATTCTCTTCCGTGTGATTCCGTCTAAATGCACTGGGGCAACCTCAAGATGGATGTCGGGGTTCAGGAGCACACTCAGCTTGTGAAGCTATAATAATAAATAATAATAATCTTTATTTTTATATAGCACTAACATATTCTGCAGCGCTTTACAGTTTGCACACATTATCGTCACTGTCCCCGAAGGGGCTCACAATCTAGATTCCCTATCTGTATGTTTTTGGAATGTGGGAGGAAACCGGAGAACACCCACGCAAACACGGGAAGAACATACAAACTCCTTGCAGATGTTGTCCTTGGTGGGATTTGAACATAGGACTCCAGCGCTGCAAGGCTGTAGTGCTATCCACTGAGCCACCGTGCTGCCCACGGTGAAGCTATAGGGAAAGATGGACTCAGACTACATGGGCGGAAGGTATTGCAATCCGGATATACTACTAGAGGTGAGGAAGACTCCCTAGGGCTAGGAAAGCCAGTGAGAGGGATATTCCACTAATCCCGAGAACCAGGGCTGAAGTTGAAATCGGTACCTGTAGGAAAGATAACAGCCTGTTGGACCTGTAAATACTGCTCATACTGCCATTCACAAAGTAAAAGTTTCTTTTTTATAAACCTCGTGTCCCCTGGATTAATTGCTGCCCTGGTTCCAGAAGTAGGATTCCTGGAGTAAGAAAAGGCCTGCAGGCCAGAAGTAGGTGAGAAAAGGCCTGCAGGCCAGAAGTAGGTGAGAAAAGGCCTGCAGGCCAGAAGTAAGTGAGAAGCACCACATACACAGCAGCTCACTGGGACTGGGACACACCTTGTCTGTGGGATGCCAGAGCGGGTGGGGACCGAAGCTTGCCCACACCTACCTCGCTTGGGCATCTTACATTTGGCGTAGTTGGCAGGATGCGAGTGCCTCGCACTAAGAAAGCGGGGAAGATATGACACATGGCGCAGATGGACGAGCACCGGAATACATGCTGACCAAGATGGCGACTCAAAGCATGCATTCCAAGATGGCGACGGCAGCAGTGAAGAGAAGAAACACTGGCTATTGTGAGTGTGGACAGCGCACGAGAGCACAAAAATATGTTCAGCCCCCATGAACGACTGCCAGAAGAAGGATGGGCCCAGTGATCGGAGGTCAGCCTGGAATAGGGGGTACGTTCCGGAGGAAAGCGTGGCGCAGTGTGAAGTGCGGACCACTGCATGGAAGATTGCAATGGAAGGGGGCACGGCTGAGAGTGAAGTGTGATGAGGCGTGTGTGACGCATCAGGAGTTCGAACCCAGGAAGAGGCGGAGCTGGACATGCAGGAAGCGCAGCGTTAAAAGGCATCTGGCTCCATTTTCCCTGCAATGTGCAAGAGGTGAGAAGTGCAGCATGAGGCTCCTCATGGAAATGGCACAGAGCAACCAGGACCTTAGCATGCTCTACAGCAGTCCGGAAGACGTCGGTGAGGAGGAGATGCTGGAAATAGTCGTCCCCGGGGCCGCAGCAGGCAGTTACCATGCAGCGTGAGCTGCTCAAGAGCCAGTGTTACCACTGCTGGTCCGGTGGATGGCGGGCCACATCCAGAGGTGGGCCTTTTGGCTCATGAGCTGCGGATTATGTGCTGGAGTCGGATGCCAGCGGTTACAGTTTACTTGGCTGAAGGAGAAAATACCCTGGAGGGTGCGAATGCAGCGCGTCTTGAGGAGAAGAATGAATGTGCCCTGCCAAGGTCAGTTCCGGCACCAGTCCATGAGGAGAAGCTGGTTGGAACAGCAGGTAAACCTGAGGTGAGGCCAGGCCCGAAGAAATCCCTGTATATTAACTGAAGGGGTATAGAGCGGGACATTATGAACAATGCCCCAGCTGTGAAACACTGACCAAGCGCTCTCCACCGATGAGCCTAGTAGAAGAACGCAGGTGGAATGATCTCTTTCTGCGGGGGTGAATCGAAGGATCGCATGCTGGCCGGCGAGAGTCAGTGTAAGAGTCCCAGACATGGGGGCGGGTCGTGGCGTTCTATATTGAGTAATTGTATGGCTTCCTAGAGGAGGAATGGACTGGGGACAAGGTCTACGTGAATCGGAGGGTACTCTTTTTATGTCTTTTCTTCAGCATTGCTTTCTTCCTTGGCTTTCGTCCATAAAGCTCTGCTTGGTTTACTGTGCGGCATATGGTAGTTGTTGAAACTATCATGCCAGACTGTTCCAGGTTGGCCTTCAGGTCTTTGAATGTTTGACGTGGTGTTTTTTCCACCATTCACACCAACCTTTGAAGACATCTCTTGACAATTTTCCTCTTTCCCCCACGTCCAGGGAGGTTCTTGATGGTTCCATGCTTGGCAAACTTATTATTGTTTATCATTTGATCTTTTGTATGTAACACGAGTGCTTTATACAAAAAAAAACTTTCACTTGATTAATTTTTTTCAGGAGATATTCCACATTATGTACTTAAACTTCATGGGTGCCAATAACGATGAGCAGGACTGTATAGCACTGTCAGTTCTGCTGTACTGCCTTTCCTCCCTGACAGAGCTATAAGAGGAGGAGAGCTGATAGGGGGATTTGCAATGTGACATAGCTAAGCTCAGCTGCACTTTTTAATCATACAGGAGGATAGACCAGGAAATCAGAGCTTTATCCTTACATCTCACACACACTGAGAAACCTAAGCTATGGTGGGGGTGTATTCTTTTTCTGCAATTTTATAATTGGGTCACTCATATAGGGAGAAGAAGTACACACCCACAGTGTTAGGGCTGGCGGAACGCACCAAATAAATATAAATAATAGGTGCGTTCGCAGCCCGGGGTCCACCGTGCAGGCAGAGCCTGCTGCTTGTAAGATGGCACAATATGGCGGTATAAACAAGCTCTGTTACTCCACAGAGTCGCTGATATAGACGCTGTGGCACTATATGGCGGTATGAGTGAACTCTGTTACTCCACAGAGTCTCTGTGGTAGAGACTGTGTCCTGTTAGCCCCACAGGAGTACACAGATAACTGCAGAGCTGATAGCAGTCCGTGGTCATGCAGACAGTAACGCAAACAACCAACTCCTGACCGGAGTAGCCGGATTCTAGAGGCTATTTCAGCCAAGCCCTGAATACGTGCATGCAAAACTCCTCACCGGAGGTGCCGGTATTCTAGAGGCTTATTTCAGCCGAGCCCTAACCGCATGCGTACATGAGCACATTGGCGCAAAGCACATAACAGGATTGATACTAGCGCATGGCCGTGCGGCCATGCAACCCTTTTATAGCCGCAGCAACTTCGGGACCTTCCCAGAAGGACCAATGGGAGACTGCCACAGAACTCGAGGAGGCTCAGGACCTTCCAAGAGGACCAATGGGAGTTGCTGCAGTACCTGAGCATGTGACCCCTGATCTCCAATGAGAGATCTTACCCTGGGCATGCTCAGAAGGGGAAAATCAGGACTTAGTCCCACAGGCGTCTGCTCGCTGCTGACCAGTACTGGCTATAATGGCAGAGCCCAGAAAGGCAGCAGTACTCCTTTGCACAGTATGAGACTGAGCAAGACGCTGGGACCGACGTCTCTGCTGAGCAGGAACCACTGCGGCAGGAGAAGAATGGGAGACCACAGCGGAGATGGCTCGAGGTTCCCCCTGTGCAGAGGCGGGAACTCGATCCCTAATATTACCCCCCTCCCTAGGCCCCCCCCTCCTTGGGCCTCGCTACGCTCAAAGGCCGCGATGAGTTGCAGAGCCAGAATGTGCTCAGCAGACTCCCAGGACCTGTCCTCTGGGCCATAACCCTTCCAGTCCACCAGATAAAATTTTTTTCCCCGTACCACCTTGCACCCCAAAATCGCGTTCACCTCGTAATCGTCCGTAGACGAACCCGATGTCCCGGCAGATGACTCGGAAAATCGGGACATGTACACGGGCTTCAAAAGGGACAAGTGAAAGTTGTCGGTGATACCAAGGCGTGGTGGAAGGGCCAGTCGGTAGACCACGAGATTGACCTGTTCGAGGACCTTGAAAGGACCCAAGAAGTGAGGTGCAAACTTAGTGGACTCAACTCGCAGCCTGATGTTACGGGCGGAGAGCCACACTAAGTCGCCAGGAGCAAATGTCGGAGCAGGGCGCCGATGTGCGTCGGCAGAAGACCTAATCCTCTCATTGGAGGTCTGAATGGCATCCTGAGTGCGGTCCCAAATGTCCCGTGCCTCCACACCCCAGTCTGCCACCCTGGAGTCGGCGGAGGACATGGGCATAGGTACAAGAACCCGCGGATGCTGACCGTAATTTAGGAGGAATGGGGTTTGTCCAGTGGAGTCAGCCACGGCGTTGTTCAAAGCAAACTCCGCCCATGGTAGCAAGGATGCCCAGTCATCCTGCCTAGCTGAGACAAAATGTCGCAGATATGTGACCAAGGTCTGATTGGCCCTCTCTACCAACCCATTCGTCTCGGGATGATAGGCAGAAGAGAGATTCAACTCAATGCTGAGAAGACGACAAAGCTCTCTCCAGAACCGAGACGCAAACTGGGGACCCCGGTCACTGACAATCTTGTCTGGCATGCCGTGTAGGCGGAAGACGTGTCTAATAAACAGTGCCTCCAAGGCCCGTGCAGAAGATAACCATGGTAACGGCACCAAGTGCACCATTTTAGAGAAATGGTCGGTGATAACCCAAATGATGGTGCACCCACAAGACTTGGGCAAGCCCACCACAAAGTCCATCCCGACCATCTCCCAGGGCCTGTCTGCCACCGGCAAAGGGTAAAGTAACCCAGCTGGACGTTGACGAGGAGACTTATTCTTGGCGCAGGAGACACACGCCCGAACATAGTCTCCGACGTCCCAGACCATATGCGGCCACCTGTTACGTTTTGGTAACTGAGGTGGCAGGAGCAAAAAACCACATAGGCAGCCTAACACCAGAGAGGTTGGAAACTAATAGGTTGCAGACCCCTAAACTAACCGCACAACTAGAAGCAGCCGTGGGACGTTCCTACGGTGCCCTAGACGCCTCGTCACAGCCGGAGAAATTAGCTATCCCTGAAGATGGAAAGAGGAAAGCTAACTGTCCCGGAGTAGACCCAAAAAGAGTAGGAAGCCCCCAAACATATAATGGCGGTTAGACAAGATGAAAATACGAACACAGACAGAAAATAGATTGAGCAAACGCTGGGGCCCAAAACTGTCTAGATAGGACAGCACAGGAGAGAATGCTGTCTGCAACCCAGAAAAACCCTAGGAAAAACTCCAACACTTCTGAATCCAAAAACACTGAGACCACACGGTCTCGACCACCTATATCAGATCTCTGGTGTGGACACGTAGCTACCCAGCAGTAAAATATCACAAGAACTGAGCAAATGAACAAATAGAAAAAACGAACGGAGACCAGCCAAAGCCCCCCAAAGGGGACCCGGCTGAAGACAAAAAGCAATGCAGCAAAAAGCAAGGAATTCAAACCACAGTAAAAAAACTGAAAGAGACTTATCTGAATGCAAGCAGGAGATAGCAGAAAAGCAAGCTGAATTCCAACCTAGACCAGGAAGAACAATTGATCACTGGCGAGGATCATGGGAGGTCAGCTCACTTATATCAGGCCAGTCAGTACCACCTGACAACCACTCGTCAGCTGCAGGTGTAGGACTCTTGGAGTTCCACATAGGTTCAATACCCTCAGCAACCACCAGAGGGAGCTTCAGCTCCGAAGTCGTCTCCAATACATTCACAACAGTACCCTCCCCTTGAGGAGGGGTCACCGAACCCTCACTTGTGCCACCAGGATGATCAGGATGAGCTCGGTGATAGGCACGGACCAGTCTTTCAGCATGAGTGTCAGAAGCAAACACCCAAGAATTGTCCTCCTGACCATAGCCTTTCCACTTCACCAAGTTCTGGAGTCTCCGTCTGGCCGAATGAGAATCCAATATCTTCTCAACCACATACTCCAAATTGCCCTTAACCAAAATCGGATCAGGAGGCGCAGCCATAGGAACCACTGGCTCGACAAATCTCTTCAATAAAGATTTGTGAAATACGTTGTGAATCTTGAATGTTCCTGGAAGAAGCAAATGGAAGGAAATGGGATTAATAATCTCCATGATCTTATAAGGTCCAATGAACCTTGCTTAAATTTTGGAGATGCAACCTTCATAGGGATATTTTTTGAGGACAACCAAACCAAGTCACCCACTTTAAATCGAGGACCATCAGTCCTATGTCGGTTAGCAAACCGCTGGGCCTTCTCCTGAGAGAGGGACAACTTATCCACTACTTGATCCCAAATCTGCTGCATTCTTTCCACAATAGAGTCAACACCAGGACAGACAGAAGCCTCCACCTGCCCTGAAGAAAATCGAGGATGAAACCCGAAATTGCAGAAAAATGGAGACATCAAAGTGGCAGAACTAGCCCTATTATTCAAAGCAAACTCAGCCAAGGGCAAAAAGGAGACCCAGTCATCTTGATCAGCAGATACAAAACATCTCAAATAAGTCTCCAAGGTCTGGTTTGTTCTCTCAGTCTGTCCATTGGTCTGAGGGTGGAACGCAGAGTAAAAAGACAGCTGAACTCCCAGTTTGGAACAAAATGTCCTCCAAAATCTGGACACAAACTGGACTCCTCTGTCAGACACAATGTTCTCTGGATTGCCGTGCAACCGAACCACCTGTTGAAAAAATAAAGGCACCAACTCAGAGGAGGATGGCAACTTAGATAGTGGCACAAGATGTACTATCTTGGAAAACCTATCACAGATCACCCAAATAACGGTCATTCTCTGAGAGACAGGGAGGTCGGAAATAAAATCCATAGAGATATGGGTCCATGGCCTCTTGGGCACAGGCAATGGCATTAACAAACCACTTGAGCGAGAGCAAGGTTTGGACCGAGAACAAGTTCCACAGGACTGCACAAAGTCCCTGACGTCACCAGACAAAGTGGGCCACCAAAAGGACCGACTTACCAAATCTCTGGTACCAAAAATACCAGGATGGCCAACCAACGTAGAGCAATGAATCTCAGACATCACATTTTTCCTCCACAGGTCTGGGACGAACAATTTCCCAGCAGAGCAATGCTCAGGTTTATCCTCCTGAAATTTCTCCAAAGCCAGTCTCAAATTGGGCGAGATAGCGGAAAGAACCACACCCTCCTTCAGAATAACAGCAGGCTCAGTTACCTCAGAAGAATCCAGGAAGAAACTCCTCGAGAGGGCATCCGCCTTAACATTCTTAGTGCCCGGGAGAAAAGAGACCACAAAATTAAAACGTGTGAAAAACAAGGCCCACCTGGCTTGTCTAGGATTAAGTAGCTTGGCTGATTCAAGATAAATCAGGTTCTTATGATCCGTGAGGACCACCACCTGATGCTTGGCTCCTTCCAGCCAATGTCTCCACTCCTCAAAAGCCCACTTCATGGCCAATAACTCCCGATTACCCACATCATAGTTATGTTCCACTGGGGAAAATTTTCAAGAGAAAAAGGCACAAGGGTTACTTTTAGAGGTCTCCGGATCCCTTTGGGACAAAACGGCTCCTGCACCAATCTCAGAAGCATCAACCTCCACCTGAAATGGTAGAGAAACATCAGGTTGGTGCAGAACAGGAGCAGAAGTGAATCTCCGCTTAAGCTCCTGAAACGCAGAAACTGCCTCAGGAGACCAATTCACTACATCAGAATCCTTCTTGGTCAAATCAGTCAGTGGTTTCACAATACCAGAGAAATTAGCTATAAATTTACGATAAAAATTAGCAAAACCCAAAAATCTCTGAAGATCCTTCAATGTAGTGGGTTGAACCCAATCACAAATGGCCTGATCTTTGACCGGGTCCATTTCAATAACAGACGGAGACAAAATGAATCCCAGAAATGAAACCTTCTGTACGCAAAAAATGACATTTTGAACCCTTTACATACAATGCGTTTTCTCTCAAAATCCGGAATACAGTCCGAACATGTTCTATATGAGAATCCCAGTCATTGGAGAAAATCAAGATATTGTCCAAATAAACGATCAGAAATTTATCCACGAAATCCCGGAAAATATCATTCATAAAGGATTGGAAGACGGAAGGGGCATTAGTGAGCCCAAAAGGCATCACTAGGTACTCAAAATGCCCCTCTGGGGTATTAAACGCCATCTTCCATTCATCTCTGTGCTTGATGCGAATAGGATTATACGCCCGCCTGAGGTCAAGCTTGGTAAACCAACAAGCACCCTTCACTCTGGAAAATAGGTCAGAAATCAAGGGTAACGGATATTGATATTTAACAGTGATCTTATTCAGGAGACGATAATCAATACACGGCCTCAATGAGCCATCCTTCTTGACCACAAAGAAAAAGCCGGCGCCCAAGGGTGAAGAGGATGGTCTGATATGGCCCTTCTCTAAAGACTCTTTGATATAAGATCGCATAGCCTCATGCTCAGGTACAGATAAATTAAAGAGCCGACCCTTGGGAAATTTACAACCGGGTACTAACTCAATAGCGCAATCATAACCCCTATGAGGAGGTAAGGATGCAGACTTACTCTCACTAAACACATCAGAAAAATCAGTCAAATAGTCAGGGACATCTTGAGACTGGGGGGAGGCAGAAAAAACATCTTGAGACTGGGGGGGGGGCAGAAAAAAACAGGAGTGTCAGCACAAACACATTGACAACCCCAACTGGTCACAGACACAGATTTCCAATCCAAAATAGGATTGTGAGTCTGTAACCAAGGAAAATCCAGTACAACAATGTCATGTAAATTATGTAACACCAAAAATTTGCAATTCTCTTGGTGGTCCTGGTCAACCCGCATTATCACCTGGGTAGAAAACTGGGGTTTATTCTCCACCAAGGGGGTAGAATCAATGCCCAGCCGAGGAATAGACTTCCGCAGGGGTATCATAGGAAAACCACAACGTTTGGCAAAATCAAAATCCATTAGGTTTATAGCTGCCCCTGAATCATCAAAAGCCTGAGCTGAAAATGTGGACATGGAGCAAATCAAGGTAACAGTCAACAGAAATTTAGTCTGAACACTACCCAAAACAAGTGAGCGCGCAAAACATCTTCCCCGCTTGGGGCAGACTGAAATAGCATGAGAAGCGTCACCACAATAGTAGCACAACTTATTACGCTTACGAAATTCATGACGCTGTGCCCCAGATGTCACTCCATCACACTGCATGGGCTCAGGGGCTGGCCCGCAAGGCATCACAATCTCACGCATATTTCTACGCTCGCGCAGATGTCTGTCAACTTGAATAGCTAATGACATAGAGTCATTGAGACCAGAGGGGACAGGGAATCCCACCATAACATCCTTTACAGTCTCTGCCAGACCCTTCCGAAAAAGAGCTGCCAGAGCATCATCATTCCATTTAGTAAGGACTGCCCACTTTCTGAATTTCTGACAATACAGTTCAGCAGCTTCATGACCCTGATTCAATGCCATCAAGGTTTTTTCAGCTTGATCAGTAACATTAGGTTCATCGTACAATAACCCCAGAGCCTGAAAAAACACATCAACATCATTCAAAAACAGATCCCCAGGTGTCAGGGAAAAGGCCCAATCCTGAGGGTCACCGCGCAACAGGAAGATGACAATTTGAACCTGCTGCGTTGTGTTCCCTGAGGATTTAGGCTTCAAAACAAAAAACAACTTACAACCCAGCAAGATAGATAGCAATACTTCGAACTTCAGCAGCAAGCTGCTCCACACGATCAAACAAATGCTTGACCTCCATTGGGGAAAAAAATCCTCCTCAGCCCCCAGAAAAAAAGAGGGAAAAAATGTAACAGAGAAAAAAAAATTTTTCTGACAACCTTTTCTTTTTCTTTGTACTATTTTTTCCCTTCTATTGAGTACCATAGAATTTCAGTATGGCCAGTGATTCTGTTACGTTTTGGTAGCTGAGGAGGCAGGAGCAAAAAACCGCATAAGCAGCCTAACACAAGAGAGGTTGGAAACTAATAGGTTGCAGACCCCTAAACTAACTGCACAACTAGAAGCAGCCATGGGTAGCTATCCCTGAAGATGGAAAGAGGAAAGCTAACTGTCCTGGAGTAGACCCCAAAAGAGTAGGAAGCCCCCAAACATATAATGGCGGTTAGACAAGATGAAAATACGAACACAGACAGAAAATAGATTGAGCAAACGCTGGGGCCCAAAACTGTCTAGATAGGACAGCACAGGAGAGAATACTGTCTGCAACCCAGAAAAACCCTAGGTGAAACTACAACACTTCTGAATCTAAAAACACAGACCACATGGTCTGACCACCTATATCAGATCTCTGGTGTGGACACGTAGCTACCCAGCAGTAAAATATCACATGAACTGAGCAAATGAACAAATAGAAAAAACGAACAGAGACCAGCCAAAGCCCCCCAAAGGAGACCCGGCTGAAGACAAAAAGCAATGCAGCAAAAAGCAAGGAATTCAAACCACAGTAAAAAAAACTGAAAGAGACTTATCTGAATGCAAGCAGGAGACAGCAGAAAAGCAAGCTGAATTCCAACCTAGACCAGGAAGAACAATTGATCACCGGCGAGGATCATGGGAGGTCAGCTCACTTATATCAGGCCAGTCAGTACCACCTGACAACCACTCGTCAGCCGCAGGTGTAGGACTCTTGGTGTTCCACATAGGTTCAATACCCTCAGCAACCACCAGAGGGAGCTTCAGCTCAGAAGTCGCAAATTGGCAGGTACAAAAGTCTTGCCCGGAGGCACTGACTCTAGCGACACCGGAGCTACGGTTCTCAAGCTCTCAGGAGAGACAATAAGCCGAGGCTCCCCCTCCTCAGAGGACACAACGGAGCGAGATAGAGCGTCAGCCCGAATGTTCTTCTCTCCCAAGAGGTAATGGAGGGTGAAGTGAAACCGGGAGAAGAACAAGGACCATCTGGCCTGACGAGAGTTTAGCCGCTGGGCTGTCTGTAAGTACACCAAATTCTTGTGGTCGGTGAAGACTTGGAAGGGAAAGCGAGCCCCCTCCAAGAGATGTCTCCACTCAGAGAGGCCAACTTCATTGCTAGTAACTCCCTGTCCCCGATGGAATAATTCCTCTCCGCAGGTGTGAAGGTCTTGGAGAAGAAGCAGCAACGATGCTTCCGACCTTGAGCATCCTTTTGGAAGAGGACTGCTCCCGCACCAACGGATGAAGCATCCACCTCCAATATAAATGGCTTATCAACATCGGGGCGATGTAGGATGGGAGCACTAGCAAAATGAGGTTTGATAGAAGTGAAAGCCATGGAGACCTCTTCGGACCACAATTTGGGATTTGCTCCCTTCTTGGTGAGGGCTACCATGGAGCTACCAAAGTTGAGAAATGGGGATTGAACTGGCGATAGTAATTGATGAACCCCATAAAGCGCTGCACCGCTTTAAGAGAATGGGGTTCTTGCCAGTCCATTACAGCCTGTAGTTTGGCAGGATCCATAGCCAATCCTTGGGCGGAGATGATATAGCCCAGGAGAGGTAAAGACTCCTGCTCAAACGCGTATTTCTCCAACTTTGCATAGAGGGAATTTGCCTGTAGGAGGTCGAAGACTCTGCAGACATCTTTCCGGTGGGAGTCAATATCTGGAGAGAAGATGAGAATATCATCCAGATAGACTACAACCGAGGTGGAGAGCATATCCCAGAAAATATCATTAACAAAGTCTTGGAAAACGGCTGGGGCATTACAGAGCCCGAAGGGCATCACCAGATATTCAAAGTGCCCATCCCTGGTATTAAAAGCCGTCTTCCATTCGTCCCCCTCACGGATGCGAATCAGGTTATAAACACCCCGCAAATCTAATTTGATAAAAACCCTTGCTCCCTGTAACCTATCAAAGAGCTCAGAAATCAGGGGCAATGGGTACTTATTCTTAACTGTGATGGCGTTAAGACCCCTGTAGTCTATGCATGGACGTAATTCTCCGTTCTTTTTCTGCACAAAGAAGAATCCCGCCCCTGCAGGTGACACTGACTTCCTAATGAACCCTTGAGCCAGATTCTCCTGGATGTATTGGGACATAGCCTCCGTCTCCGGGAGAGAGGGTTGACCCGTCCCCGAGGAGGTTCTGCTCCAGGCAAGAGGTCTATAGAACAGTCATAGGGGCGATGAGGTGGAATGGTCTCAGCAGCCTTTTTGGAGAACATGTCTGCATAGGATATGCAGACTGTAATGCAAACAACCAACTCCTCACCGGAGTAGCCGGTATTCTAGAGGCTATTTCAGCCAAGCCCTGAATACGTGCATACAACACTCCTCACCGGAGGTGCCGGTATTCTAGAGGCTTATTTCAGCCGAGCCCTAACCGCATGCGTACATGACCACACTGGCGCAAAGCACATAAAAGGATTGATACTAGCGCATGGCCGTGCGGCCATGCAACCCTTTTATATCCGCAGCAACTTTGGGACCTTCCCAGAAGGACCAATGGGAGACTGCCACAGAACTCGAGCAGGCTCAAGACCTTCCAAGAGGACCAATTGGGAGTTGCTGCAGTACCTGAGCATGTGACCCCTTATCTCCAATGAGAGATCTTACCCCGGGCATGCTCAGAAGGGGAAAAGCAGGACTTAGTCCCACAGATGTCTGCTCGCTGCTGACAAGTACTGGCTATAATGGCAGAGCCCAGAAAGGCAGCAGTACTCCTTTGCACAGTATGAGACTGAGCAAGACGCTGGGACTGACGCCTCTGCTGAGCAGGAACCACTGCGGCAGGAGAAGAATGGGAGACCGCAGCAGAGATGGCTTGAGGTTCCCCCTGTGCAGAGGCGGGAACTCGACCCCTAACACACAGTGTAAAGTAACAGATACCATTCACTTGGACTTAGCAAAAGTTAAATCATTAGGTTCCAAATAACTAATATCTCCACAAAGGGGAAGAGAACGAGAAATTTTAAAAAAAAAAGTTTTATTTCGCTTTGCAGCGATGAAAACATCTAATATGCAGTTCAACATAAAAATTTGGTGAAAGGTCCTATTTAAATCAATCCCTAACCCTAGTAAAAATGTATAAGTAGCTTTTAGTAATGAATGGATTCAATATTGAATCATGTGCACGATTCAATGCTGCCTTCATTCATTAGCTGCTCATCTTCAGTCCTCTCAGTTACTGCTTATGTAGAGTATAAGGCCGGCGTCACACTGGCGACAGAATCGGACGACTGCAATACGATGAAATATCGCATTGCAGTCGGACCAATGTTAATCTATGGAGCAGCTCCCAGTATCCGATTTTTTGTGGTCCGTTTTAATCGTCCGAGTGCAATCGCAGCATGCTGCGATTGTCACCGATTGTGGGTCGACTATCGCCAATGCAAGTCTATGGGAGCGATGAAAAATCGGATTACAAACGGACCCCACTGTGTGACTTGCGATTAAATCGCACCTGTGTCCTTTAGAAAAGCCGGCAATTCATCCCCGGCTATACTGTAAAATCACACTGACAGCTTTAATAAAGAATAGAATCAATACATATACACACATAGAATAATAATAATAATCTTTTATTTTATATATAGCGCTAACATATTCCGCAGCGCTTTACAGTTTGCACACATTATCGTCGCTGTCCCGAAGGGGCTCACAATCTAGATTCCCTATCTGTATGTTTTTGGAGTGTGGGAGGAAACCGGAGTACCCGGAGGAAACCCACGCAAACACGGGGAGAACATACAAACTCCTTGCAGATGTTGTCCTTGGTGGGATTCGAACCCAGGACTCCAGCGCTGCAAGGCTGCAGTGTTATCCACTGTAGAATAGAATACATATATATATATATGTATATATATATATGTCATTGTGAACTATATATATATATATACATATATTTATAGTTCTTACACTTCTACAGTCATGGCCAAAAGTTTTGAGAATGACACCAATATTATATTTTCACATGATCTGCTGCCCTCTGGTTTTTATGTGAGTTTGACAGATGTTTTTATCACAGACAGAAATATAATAATTGCAAACATATGAGTAACAAAAGCTTATATTGACAGTTAGAATGAGTTAATGCAGCAAGTCAATATTTGCAGTGTTGACCCTTCTTCTTCAGGACCTCTGCAATTCTCCCTGGCATGCTCTCAATCAACTTCTGGACCAAATCCTGACTGATAGCAGTCCATTCTTGCACAATCAATGCTTTCATTTTGTCAGAATTTTTAGGTTTTTGTTTGTCCACCCGTCTCTTGATGATTGACCACAAGTTCTCAATGGGATTAAGATCTGGGGAGTTTCCAGGCCATGGACCCAAAATCTCTATGTTTTGTTCCCTAAGCCATTTAGTTATCACCTTTGCTTTATGGCAAGGTGCTCCATCATGCTGGAAAAGGCATTGTTGATCGCCAAACTGCTCTTGGAGGGTTGGGAGAAGTTGCTCTTGGAGGACATTCTGGTACCATTCTTTATTCATGGCTGTGTTTTTAGGCAAGACTGTGAGAGAGCCGATTCCCTTGGCTGAGAAGCAACCCCACACATGAATGGTTTCAGGATGCTTAACAGTTGGCATGAGACAAGACTGGTGGTAGCGCTCACCTTGTCTTCTCCGAATGAGGCGTTTTCCTGATGTCCCAAACAATCGAAAAGGGGATTCATCAGAGAAAATAACTTTACCCCAGTCCTCAGCAGTCCACTGCCTGTACCTTTTGCAGAATATCAGTCTGTCCATGATGTTTTTTCTGGAGAGAAGTGGCTTCTTTGCTGCCCTCCTTGAGACCAGGCCTTGCTCCAAGCGTCTCCGCCTCACAGTGCGTGCAGATGCACTCACACCTGCCTGCTGCCATTCCTGAGCAAGCTCTGCACTGCTGGTAGCCCGATCCCGCAGCTGAAACATTTTTAAGAGACGGTCCTGGCGCTTGCTGGTCTTTCTTGGGCGCCCTGAAGCCTTTTTGGCAACAATGGAACCTCTCTCCTTGAAGTTCTTGATGATGCGATAGATTGTTGACTGAGGTGCAATCTTTCTAGCTGCGATACTCTTCCCTGTTAGGCCATTTTTGTGCATTGCAATGATGACTGCACGTGTTTCTTTAGAGATAACCATGGTTAACAGAAGAGAAACAATGATGCCAAGCACCAGCCTCCTTTTAAAGTGTCCAGTGGTGTCATTCTTACTTAATCTTGACAGATTGATCTCCAGCCATGTCCTCATCAACACCCACACCTGTGTTAATGGAGCAATCACTGAAAAGAGGTTAGCTGGTCCTTTTAAGGCAGGGCTGCAATGATGTTGAAATGTGTTTTGGGGATAAAGTTCATTTTCTAGCCAAATATTGACTTTGCAAGTAATTGCTGTTAAGCTGATCACTCTTTATAACATTCTGGAGTATATGCAAATTGCCATTAGAAAAAGTGAAGCAGTAGACTTTGTAAAAATTAATATTTGTGTCATTCTCAAAACTTTTGGCCATGACTGTACATACTGTAATAGCCGCTAATTCAATTGCCGGCTTTTGTGAAATCACAGAAGCCGACATGAAATGATACATTGTTTAGACACAGTTAACCATGTCATTTCATGTATTTTGATATATGGTTTTAACTTACAATTACAAAAGTGTATGTGTGCAAAATTTCAGACATGTAGGGGTTAATTAAAGGTGTAAATTCGTTGAAAAAAAATGCGTGGCTCCCGCTGTATTTTCTCCACCAGACAGACAAAGCCAGCGAGTGGGGGCAGATAATAATAGCCTAGGGAGGGTACATTTTTTTTGTGCCCCCCCTGCCTACTAACATCTGCCCCCAGACACCCCAGAAAGGGCAAATCTCTAATTAGATTCGCCCTTTCTGGCACTTTGCCCGTCTATTCCCATTTCCCTGTAGCGGTGGCGAATGGGTTAATAAGGGGTTAAAGCCACCTTGCTATCGGAACGTGACTATAAGCCAGGTTAATAATTGAGAGCTGTCAATTAGACAACTATCCGGAGTCCAAGGTCTCTCTCTCTCTCTCTCCCTCTCTCTCTCTCTCCTTGGTCCAGACATTCAAGCCTGCATTTTCAACATGGAAATTTTATATTTCCAGGTTGAAAAGGTCAGGACGGATCAGGCAAAAAACCTGATCAGTTGCATCAGTTTTTTAAAATCAGCGCTGGATCCGTCCTATCAGGCATAGGACGGATTATGCCTGATTAAAAAAAAAATGATGTGTGAAAGTAGCCTAAGGCTACTTTCACACATCAGTTTTTTGATGTCAGGCGCGATCCAGCGTCGCGCCGGAGCGCCGGATGCGGCTATTAAATTAAAAACCTGATGCGCCGGATCCGGTTTTCTGCCTGATCCGTCTAGCGGATCAAGCAGAAAACCGGATCCGGCGCATCAGTTTCATCCGTTTTTTATCCGTTTTTTGACGGATTACGACGGATCCAGTTTTCAAAACGCCCCTTTTATTTCCAAACCTGATTGGCTACTGGAAATCTATATATACAGTGTTCCTACAGCCCATCTTTGACAGGTTGTAGAGGAGCAAAGTGCAGGTTGGAGAGAAGAGCAAGTGACTGGAGAAGATGGAGGTGATTATTGGGAATATTTTCAAGAATCTTGTGGATTTTACTGCAGAGGCGAATCGCTTGAAGATTATTGTTATGGAGAAGGAGAGAAAGATCGAGCAGCGCATTATGCGTCAGCGACGACGCCGTATGTGGATTCACCCATCACGGCACAGAGATTAACCCGTGGTGTGTAGTGTATAGTCCACTCAACATGGAGCTGCGACAAAATCCAGAATTTTTTTTTTCATATCTACGGATGAAGAAGGAAACTTTGATTTTGGTGGAGCGGATTGAAGACCAGATCAGGAGATGTGACACCTACTGCCGCTTCTCGATTTGTCTGGCAGAGCGTCTCATGGTCACTATAAGGTAAGCTATATGTATTGGATCT
Organism: Oophaga sylvatica; assembly: GCA_033576555.1. Classification (NCBI taxonomy): domain Eukaryota; kingdom Metazoa; phylum Chordata; class Amphibia; order Anura; family Dendrobatidae; genus Oophaga; species Oophaga sylvatica. Next base: position 525,872,687 of record JARQOD010000004.1, on the reverse strand, counting down.
GCTTCCTTGAACACACTTGTATTGTTGTTATTTTTTATTATAGGACAAAAAGGGAATCGAAGGATTACTACCAGTGCAATAAAAAATGGTCAAAAACTTGTGTGTGTTTATTTCATTCTAATGCATTTTTTGTGTATCTCCAATTGTTATACCTGAGTTCTGCGATGTAATGCTATGATTGTGAACTAAATGTTTTTTTCATTTTTGTTTACAGATTCCTTGCAAGTGGAGAATCGCTCTCACTACATTTTCAATTTAGACTGGGAATCTCTACAATATCGGGCATCATCAAGCACACCTGCCGTGCACTGTGGGACTGTTTGGTCACTGAATTTCTGCCTGAACCTACTACACAGCAGTGGATGGAAATTGCGGAGAAGTTCCTACAGATCTGCCAGTTTCCTAATTGTCTTGGAGCTGTTGATGGGAAACATGTCCGGATTGTCAAGCCAGCGGAAACAGAATCCGAATATTTTAATTACAAGAAATATTTCTCGGTTGTCCTGATGGCCATCGCTGACGCCGAATATAAGTTCATTGCTGTGGACATTGGGGCATATGGACGATCTAATGATTCCCAGGTGTTCAAACTTTCTGCGATGGGACGTCGACTGTATGGGAACACCTTCCATTTCCCAGCCCCTAGGCCGCTGCCTCAAACCACTGGGCCACCTATGCCTTTTGTGTGTGTTGATGATGAGGCATTCCAGCTCTCTGAACATCTGTTAAAACCTTATGCCAGCAGAGGACTGACCCATACAAAACGTATTTTTAATTACAGGCTCACAAGAGCAAGAAGAATGGTGGAGTGCACGTTTGGAATCCTGACAGCAAAGTGGCGTGTACTATTGACAGCCATAAATTTGAAGACTGACACTGTGGACGAAGTCATTAAAGCCTGCGTAGTCCTGCATAATTTTGTGATATGCAAAGAACAGATTACCATTGAGGACCACTCTCAAGAAACCACCTTACATGATTATCAGAACAATACCAATCGCAGTTCACTGGCTGTTTCAAGGATGAGGGACAGATTTGCAGAATATTTTATTTCACCAGAAGGACTAGTAGACTGGCAGGATGACCGTGTTTGAGAAATTGGTGATTACTGTAACAAAAGTCATGTACTGTAAAAAGAAGTCTAACTTGTTTTTTCTTTTTTTTCTCTATGTTATGCTTGTGTTTTTTATACCCTATACAGTGCCTACAAGTAGTATTCAACCCCCTGCAGATTTAGCTGGTTGACACATGCGGAATTAACTTGGCATTGTGACATTTGTACTGTAGATCAGCCTGGAAGTGGGAAATGCACTGCAGCAAAAATTTTTGTTTTAATTTTTTTTTTTTTTAAAAACGTTAAAAGTTAATTCAGAGTGTCATTTATTATTCAACCCCTCAAACCACAAGAATTCTGTTTGGTCCCCCTAAAGTATTAAGAAGTAGTTCAGGCACCAAGAATAATGAGCCTCACATGTGTGGATTAATGATCTCTTTTGCCAGCCTTTTCTGACTATTTAAGGCCCTCCCCAAACTTGTGAACAGCACTCATACATGGTCAACATGGGAAAGACAAAGGAGCATTCCAAGGCCATCAGAGACAAGATCGTGGAGGGTCACAAGGCTGGCAAGGGGTACAAAACCCTTTCCAAGGAGTTGGCCCTACCTGTCTCCACTGTTGGGAGCATCATCCGTAAGTGGAAGGCTTATGGAACTACTGTTAGCCTTCCACGGCCTGGACAGCCTTTGAAAGTTTCCTCCCGTGCTGAGGCCAGGCTTGTCCGAAGAGTCAAGGCTAACCCAAGGACAACAAGGAAGGAGCTCCGGGAAGATCTCATGGCAGTGGGGACATTGGTTTCAGTCAATACCATAAGTAACGTACTCCACCGCAATGGTCTCCGTTCCAGACGAGCCCGTAAGGTACCTTTACTTTCAAAGCGTCATGTCAAGGCTCGTCTACAGTTTGCTCATGATCACTTGGAGGACTCTGAGACAGACTGGTTCAAGGTTCTATGGTCTGATGAGACCAAGATCGAGATCTTTGGTGCCAACCACACACGTGATGTTTGGAGACTGGATGGCACTGCATACGACCCCAAGAATACCATCCCTACAGTCAAGCATGGTGGTGGCAGCATCATGCTGTGGGGCTGTTTCTCAGCCAAGGGGCCTGGCCATCTGGTCCGCATCCATGGGAGGATGGATAGCACGGCCTACCTGGAGATTTTGGCCAAGAACCTCCGCTCCTCCATCAAGGATCTTAAGATGGGTCGTAATTTCATCTTCCAACAAGACAACGACCCAAAGCACACAGCCAAGAAAACCAAGGCCTGGTTCAAGAGGGAAAAAGTCAAGGTGTTGGAGTGGCCTAGTCAGTCTCCTGACCTTAACCCAATTGAAAACTTGTGGACGGAGCTCAAGATTAAAGTCCACATGAGACACCCAAAGAACCTAGATAACTTGGAGAAGATCTGCATGGAGGAGTGGGCCAAGATAACTCCACAGACCTGTGCCAGCCTGATCAGGTCTTATAAAAGACGATTATTAGCTGTAATTGCAAACAAGGGTTATTCCACGAAATATTAAACATAGAGGTTGTATAATAATTGACCCACACTTTTATGTTTAAAATTTATTAAAATTCAACTGAGCAACATAACTTTTTGTTTTGTAAGATTTATGCTTCTGTTAATAAATCCTACTCTCGTTTGCAGTTTGAAGGCTCTAACTTATTTGCATCTTATCAAACCAGCTAAATCTGCAGGGGGTTGAATACTACTTGTAGGCACTGTATGTAATGTTGTTACTGTCTTTTACCTTGTTACTGTACTTTATCTTTATTTTTACAGATGTAACCTTACATAATATGGTACATTAGAAAGAAATGACAGACACAATTTTAATCAACCAATTCAACTTTTATTGACCATCTTTTTTTTAACCAGTTTGTAAAATTTTACTTGAAAACTTTTTTTAATAAAATTTGGAATTTTGCATTAAATGACTGATTGTATTTTTTTTAGAATGTTAAATACGTTACAACGTAGTGTAGTGTGGGGTGGACATACTATTGGAGGGGCTGCGGGACACTTCGACCGTGGGAGTGTGTAGAGAGGACTGGGATGCTGGTGGGGAAGGAACAGTAAGAGGTGAAGGGGTGGAAAGAGTTAAAGAATGGGAGGACAAGTTGGAGGCAGAATCGGTGATGGGTGGTGGAGTGGAGTGTGGGGCAGGGACTGGAGGAGCAGGTGATATGGTAGGGAATTGGAAGGGGGAAGGAGATTGGTAAGAGGTGGGAGTGTGGTACGGGGTAGGTGGCTGGTACTGGGGAGGTTGCTGGTACTGGAGAGGTGACTGGATTTGTGTTGTGAGGTGGCTGTAGTTGGTGAGATGGCTGAAGTTGGGGAGGTGGCTGGAGTTGTTGAGGTGGCTGGAGTTGGGAAGGTGGCTGTGTTTGGGAAGGTGGCTGTAGTTGGGAAGGTGGCTGGTACTGGGGAGGTTGGTGATAGTGGGGAGGTTGCTGGAACTGGGGAGGTGGCTGATATTGAATAGGAGGGGAGGAGGGACGGCGGCTGGCGGGGGGGGAGGTGGAGGAATGACTGGGGTGGATGGAGGAGGATGGGAGATAACCTGCACTACAGCAGCGTGGCACGTATGCATTACATACATCTGCTGGTCAAGAGATAGCGTATCTATGCGCTCCGCCACAGACTTAAAAAAGCTGTGATTTGGTGATGCTCTTGCTTCTGACTGCACGGTTTGCAGAAGTGTCTTTACCTCCAAAACTGTGGAGGTTATCTGATTAATGCCTGCGGCAACTTGTTCAGATAATACTTTAAGACAGTTCTGAAAAGATGCATTCATATGCAAGAACTCGGGCGCATAGTTCCTTTCCTGACCCCTCTGCCGGTGCCACCCAGTAGCCGCAGGTGTACTAGAGGTGGCAGGGGCAGAAGGGTGGGGTAAAGGGAAATCTATCTCCTGACCAGCAGATTCATGTAATGCACTCAGCCACGATGCTGCAGCGCTGGTGGAGGGGAAAGAGGGCTCACGTGTGGGTGCGGATGGGTCGGGGCGGTCAAAGTGTCCCTCGGTGCCAGTCTCCTCAGGGATCGCCCCAGAAGGGCCCAACTCTGCAGGCGCCCAAATGCTGGTCACCGTGCTGTGGAATAAAGAGAAAAAATACAATTAATATACTGTATTTGAATGGCCCTGGCTGGAAAAAAAATTTAGTTAGACATGTTAACATTTCCTTTGCATGGTGACCATTGTTGCCCCAAGAACGCCAGGGCTCTTGCATATTTGTATTTGCTCTGGCCTCCTGAAGAACCACTCGGGGCCCGCATCTCCTTGTTGAACTCCTTCTTGAAGCGATCCCTCACAGACCGCCACCGCTTCACAATTCTCTCCCCTGAAACGAGATAGCACAAATTGGTTAGTATACAACATCAGTGTTTCCCAAACTACAGTCCTCATGTCACCCACGGGTCATGTTTTCAGGATTTCCATAGTGTTGTACCAAAGGAAATCCTGAAAACATGAACCCTTGGGGTTCACGAGGACTGGAGTTGTGGAAACACTGCTTTAAATCCAGCAGCCCTACTGAACTGTATATACTTACGCATTTTAGACTGTGACCGAGCTTCAAGGTCCTCCCAGTAGCCCACAAGTTGGGAACAGACTTACTCCCAGAGCCGACGGGTCACTATCTGATCCGAATGGCGGCGGTCCCCCATGTTCCACAGCGGCTCCCGCTCTCTGATGAGATCAATTAGGAGGTCCACATCGATACCCTCCTCACCGTCTGAGTCGGGAGCACGCTGTGAAGCCTAAAATGAAATGAGAAAAAAAATACATTAAGTAAAAAAAATGCAAATTTAATTAAAAAACTAAAAAAAAAAATAATTACAGGTTGTAGACCGCCACGTTGTTCACGTCGACTCTGGGAGGCACTGCGAGGACCTCTTGAAGCCACAGGTGCGGAAGACTAAAAAAAAAATATAAAAATTACGGTTTCTTTGATGTTGGTTTTTGGTTGTGTGCAGTGTTTTTTTTTTTTTTTCGGGATGTGTTGTGTGTAGTGTGATGTTGTGTTGCAGTGATGGATGCAGGAAACTTATGAATTGTGAGCCCACTCCGGGTATCTGTCCACCCCTTCCTTCTTCTGAGAGCTCCTCAGCTTCAGATTCCTGTTTTTTTTTTTAAAAAAAGGAATACATATACCAAAGATGCATTGTGAAAGAAAAAAATAATTTAATAAATATATCCAAGAGATGGATTGTGAAAAATTAAAAAAAAAAATAAGATGGATTGTGGAAATATATTTTTTAAAAAATACCGCTAAACGCTGCCGATGAGTGGGAGGGCTCCCAGAAGAACTACTGTCCTGCTGCTGCCGGCCGTATTCCATTGGTGCCTGTGCTGGTCGTCTGCTGTGCAGTAAACAGAAAAAAAAGGGCAATGAATACATGGGCACAATCAAGCCCCTGGCTGAAACACAAAAGTTAAGTTTTGGGTTATGGGGTGTGAGATATTTACCGTCTGCTGGATGCTGCCATGTCACGCTGTTCTCCGGCTTCAGTGTCATCTGGTGGTGGTGCTGTAGCAGTCTCCGGCCTCCGATGATGTCCTCTGCTGTGGAATAAATAGAAAAAAAATGCAAAAAAAAAATGTATACAATCATGGCCCGCTGCTGAAAGACATAAGTTCCGTTTTGGGTTATGGGGTGTGAGATATTTACCGTCTGCTGGATGCTGCAATGTCACGCTGCTCTCCGGCTTCAGTCTCATCTGGTGGTGGCGCTTTAGCAGCCTCCGGCCTCCGATGGTGTCCTCTGCTGTGGAATAAATAGAAAAAATTTGCAATGAATACATGTATACAATCATGGCCCGTGCTGAAAGACAAAAGTTCCGTTTTGGGTTATGGGGTGTGAGATATTTACCGTCTGATGTATGCTGCAATGTCACGCTGCTCTCCGGCTTCAGTGTCATCTGGTGGTGGTGCTGTAGTAGCCTCCGCCCTCCGATGATGTCCTCTGCTGTGGAATAAATAGAAAAAAATTGCAATGAATACATGTATACAATCATGGCCCGTGCTGAAAGACAAAAGTTCCGTTTTGGGTTATGGGGTGTGAGATATTTACCGTCTGATGTATGCTGCAATGTCACGCTGCTGTTCTCCTGCTTGACTATCATCTTGGGGTGGTGCAGTATCAGCCTCCTGCCTCCGATGATGTCCTCTGCTGTGGAATAAATAGAAAAAAATTGCAATGAATACATGGACACAATCATCATATACATGATACATAGATCAAATCAAATATTTTTGCTGAATTCAGGATGAATTACGATATTTTCACAGTATAGCACTACCCTCATAGCATACAGCAATACCAACATAATAGACAAAAATGGCAACACTGTATATAGCAATAAACACATAGTATACAAGTATGCCAAAACAGTATATAGCAATACCCACATTGTATAAAGCACTACCCACATAGTATACATCAATGCAAAAACAGTATATAGCACTACCCACATAGTATACAACTATGCCAACACAGTATATAGCAATACACGCATAGTATACATCAATGCCAAAACAGTATATAGCAATACACGCATAGTATACATCAATGCCAAAACAGAATATAGCAATACCCACATTGTATTAAGCACTACCCACAAAGTATACAACAATGCAAACACATTATATAGCAATAACCACATTATATAAAGCGCAACCCACAAAGTATACAACAATGCAAACACATTACATAGCAATACACGCATAGTATAATGGGGTGTGTGATATTTACCATCTGGCGTTTGCTCCCGTCTCCTCCGCTCCAATGTCTCAGTGGTCCCCGGACTCCATTTGTATGGATGGTGGTGTTGCTGGCTCAAAATCCTTTTCAATTTGGTGATGGCTTTGTCTTGATGCTTGCATGGCATGTGGCAGAGTGTCCCACTGGCGTGGTATATATAGGTTTGCTTCTGGCTGGGCTAATTAACATTCTCAGACAAAAAAAAACGGATCAGGCCACCGGATCAGGTTTTTGCCGGATGCGGCGCATTGCGGCGCTCATAGACTTTCATTGGGGACAAAGGCCGGAAGCGCCGGATCCGGCACTTCCGGCTTTTTGGCCGGAAACAAAAAACGTTACAGTAGACGTTTTTCCTAGACGCCGGAAAGAGACCAGACACCGGATCCGGCATAAAACGGACGAAACGCAGGTACATGCGGCGCGATCCGGCGCTATATTTAGTCAATGTTTAAAACACCGGATCCGGCATGTCAGCTCGCCGCATCTGGTGTTAAAAAAAAGGCCAGATCGCGCCTGACGTCAAAAAACTGATGTGTGAAAGTAGCCTAAGTACAACACGAAGGGATGAGGGGAAGAAAGCCCAGACACTAGGGAAAGGGTGAGTAGAGACCCCTAGGTAGATTTGATAACACCCTACTGTCCTTAAATTGGTCTCTCACCAATCGCCAGGCAGGAACCTAAGCCCTGTATCTCCCTAGAGCTAAGCCCTGGATAGCGAGGGGGTGGAATGAGCACTTTTCAGTCCCCACTGTAAACTAAAGACGAAAAGGTAGACAGACAAGGTAAATGAACTTAGCTTGAGCAGATTCTGAGAGGTAACACCAAACGTCCTGCAACAGCACCACAGTGGAAGTAAGCCAACTGCTATAGCTACAAGCCTTCGCAAGGGAAAAATGTGAATATCACCTGCGACTCTCTGGAGCAGACTGAGGATTTATAAACACCCAGGTCCAAGTGTGCCAACTAGAGCCGGAGGGAGGTTCTCGCAGAGTCCAAGAGTCAGAAGGATTAAGGAGGCGTCTGTAATGCCAAGCTCAGAGACCTTCTGCAGCCAGATGTAGTGCGACAGTCTGTTGCATCTGACACACCCGTGACTTAAGCAGAACACCCAGAGGAGGAGACAGGAGATGACCCATCACTGCCATCATCTGTACTCCAAATGAGTACGTGCTGATATCAATAGAGCTGAAGGCAAGAAGATAGACTGTGTGTAAAAGTTGGGGTTTGGATGTCACTTATATGCAATTTTTAAGTCTTTAATAAGTTGTGTATTAGTACACCGGAACATGAAGCACAGCAGGAAATGTGCTGCCTTAATAGATCCAACTTCCACAACTCGTAATTTGCCTTTAAATAATGCAATTCAGATGAGACGCAACCAAATAATGGAATTTCGGGCGCGCGCTCGGCCTGCCAGCTGTTAGTGACTATTGTCAGGAACAGACAGTTGTGTAAAAGCTACAGGGTAGGAAAACGGTTACTAGGCAATGTGATTTCACGTGTCCTACCCGTGGTCATGTGCTGTCACTTTCCTGTTCTTGTGTTGTGTATTGTCTTTGTGAAGTCCCCTGCCGGATTCTCCATGGTCGACCATTCAGCAGTGTGAAAAGAACAAGTGGCTGTGTGCACACTGTACGGGCTCCATTAACACAGATATCTGTCTTGTTTTGTCCTCCGTCGGAGTGGTATGCATTTCCTATACAGAGGACCACCTCCATGTGATAAACGTATCCTGGAGTGGGACCCTACAGGCGACACATGTCACTTTTTGCCTATATAGCGGCATATGTTCGAGCACAGATTTACAGAATTAGCCATTTTTGCTTCAGTGCTAGGCAACAGTTGGCATTTTTGCTTTTATTTCTTTGCTGTTTTTATTTTTCAGTCAGGAAACTATTATTTTTACAGATAACTACAGAAAGAAACCTAACAAGAAGATCGGAGCTGTCAGCAGCAATTTGCGTTTTTTGCACTTAGTTTTAAAGGGTTGTCTTACATTACGGAGCCCCTTATAAGGCCAGTTCACACCATCTGGAAAACTCGGACGATTATTTTTCCTACTTGTTATCCATATACAATCATTTACAAGTCCACTTACAGTTTCCTACGGTCCAGAATTACAACGCATCCATTAAAAAACAGATGCTGGACAGTGGCTCCGTACGGCATCCGATTTTTTTTGCACACCCGTAGACTTGAATGGGTGAATCTCATCCTATTTATGGAAGAAACAAGCACATGCTGCCATTTTTTACACACGCAGATTCGGTCGTTGAAGAAAATTGCTCATCTGCACTGCCCCATGGAATAACATTGGTCCGATTGAGGTATGTTTTTTCATGGACAGCAAGCACTTGGACCAAAAATAATTGCATGCATGAGCCATTTATGCCACAGAGAAAGCCCTGTGCTTACAGAAATTGTGTCATCCGAAAATGGCAGATTATTTAATCGGGTTTCATTTTAAATCATTTTGAAAAAAAATTTTTTTTAATAAAAATAGTGATCTGTAAAATTAAAAAAAAAACAATCTTCCAATTTTTTACTAAGCCTAATATTACACTGCTGTTCTGACATTTCAGTAATCTAATTATCATTATTATGTAAGTCCGCAAGGACAGGGTCCTCTCCCCTCTGTACCAGTCTGTCATTGTAAATTTGTTTATTGTAAACGATATCTATAACTTTGTATGTAACCCTTCCCATGTACAGCACCATGGAATTAATGGCGCTATATAAATAAATAATAATAATAATAATAATCATTACAGGCAGGATTACAATGAAAGTTAACACCTCTATAACACAGGATCCACCATTCACAATAGGTGATGTCACAGCTCTCCTGCTCCACCTGTACAATGACTGATAACACCTCTATATACAGCAGATAACACAGGATCCACCATTCACTATAGGTGATGTCACAGCTCACCTCCACCTCCTCCTGTGCAATGACTGATAGTTCCTCTATAACACAGGATCTGCCATTTACAATAGGTGATATCACAGCTCTCCTCTTCCTCCTCCTGTACAATGACTGATAGTTCCTCTATAACACAAGATCCACCATTAACAATAGGTGATGTCACAGCTCACCTCCTCCAGTACAATGACTGATAACACCTCTGTATACAGCAGATAACACAGGATCCACCATTCACAATAGGTGATGTCACAGCTCCCTCCTCCTCCTGTACAATGACTGATGAGACCTCTATATACAGTAAATAACACAGGATCCACCATTCACAATAGGTGATGTCACAGCTCACCTCCTCCAGTACAATGACTGATAACACCTCTATATACAGTAAATAACACAGGATCCACCATTCACAATAGGTGATGTCACAGCTCACCTCCTCCTCTGTACAATGACTGATAACACCTCTATATACAGTAGATAATACCGGATTCCACCATTCACAATAGGTGATGTCACAGCTCACCTCCTCCTCCTGTACAATGACTGATAACCTCTATATACAGTATAACACAAGGATCCACCATTCACAATAGGTGATGTCACAGCTCACCTCCTCCTCCTGTACAATGACTGATAACACCTCTATATACAGTAGATAACACAGGATCCACCATTCACAATAGGTGATATCACAGCTCACCTCCTCCTCCTGTACAATGACTGATAACACTCTATATACAGTAGATAACACAGGATCCACCATTCACAATAGGTGATATCACAGCTCACCTCCTCCTCTCCTGTACAATGACTGATAACACCTCTATATACAGTAGATAACACAGGATCCACCATTCACAATAGGTGATGTCACAGCTCACCTCCTCCTCTGTACAATGACTGATAACACCTCTATATACAGTAGATAACACAGCATCCACCATACACAATAGGTGATGTCACAGCTCACCTCCTCCTACTGTACAATGACTGATAACACCTCTATATACAGTAGATAACACAGGATCCACCATACACAATAGGTGATGTCACAGCTCACCTCCTCTCCTGTACAATGACTGATAACACCTCTATATACAGTATATAACACAGGATCCACCATTCACAATAGGTGATGTCACAGCTCACCTCCTCCTACTGTAAAATGACTGATAACACCTCTATATACAGCATATAACACAGGATCTACCATTCACAATAGATGATGTCACAGCTCTCCTCCTCCTCCTGTACAATGACTGATAACACCTCTATATACAGTAGATAACACAGGATCCACCATTCACAATAGGTGATATCACAGCTCACCTCCTCCCTCTCCTGTACAATGACTGATAACACCTCTATATACAGTAGATAACACAGGATCCACCATTCACAATAGGTGATGTCACAGCTCACCTCCTCCTCCTGTACAATGACTGATAACACCTCTATATACAGTAGATAACACAGGATCACCATACACAATAGGTGATGTCACAGCTCACCTCCTCCTACTGTACAATGACTGATAACACCTCTATATACAGTAGATAACACAGGATCCACCATACACAATAGGTGATGTCACAGCTCACCTCCTCCTCCTGTACAATGACTGATAACACCTCTATATACAGTATATAACACAGGATCCACCATTCACAATAGGTGATGTCACAACTCACCTCCTCCTACTGTAAAATGACTAATAACACCTCTATATACAGCATATAACACAGGATCTACCATTCACAATAGATGATGTCACAGCTCTCCTCCTCCTCCTGTACAATGACTGATAACACCTCTATATACAGTAGAAAACACAGGATCCACCATTCACAATAGGTGATGTCACAGCTCACCTCCTCCTGCTGTACAATGACTGATAACACCTCTATATACAGCAGATATCACAGATCCACCATTCACAATAGGTGATGTCACAGCTCACCTCCTCCTCCTGTACAATGACTGATAACACCTCTATATACAGTAGATAACACAGGATCCACCATTCACAATAGGTGATGTCACAGCTCACCTCCTCCTACTGTACAATGACTGATAACACCTCTATATACAGTGGATAACACAGGATCCACCATTCACAATAGGTGATGTCACAGCTCACCTCCTCCTACTGTAGAATGACTGATAACACCTCTATATACAGTAGATAACACAGGATCCACCATTCACAATAGGTGATGTCACAGCTCACCTCCTCCTACTGTACAATGACTGATAACACCTCTATATACAGTAGATAAAGCAGGATCCACCATTCACAATAGGTGATGTCACAGCTCTCCTCCTCCTCCTGTACAATGACTGATAACACCTCTATATACAGCAGATAACACAGGATCCATCATTCACAATAGGTGATATCACAGCTCACCTCCTCCTGCTGTACAATGACTGATAACACCTCTATATACAGCAGATAACACAGGATCCATCATTCACAATAGGTGAAGTCACAGCTCACCTCCTCCTCCTGTACAATGACTGATAACACCTCTATATACAGCAGATAACACAGGATCCATCATTCACAATAGGTGATGTCACAGCTCACTTCCTCCTGTACAATGACTGATAACACCTCTATATACAGTAGATAACACAGGATCCACCATTCACAGTAGGTGATGTCACAGCTCACCTCCTCCTGTACAATGACTGATAACACCTCTATATACAGTAGATAACACAGGATCCACCATTCACAATAGGTGATGTCACAGCTCACCTCCTCCTCCTGTACAATGACTGATAACACCTCTATATACAGTATATAAACCAAGATCCACCATTCACAATAGGTGATGTCACAGCTCACCTCCTCCTCCTGTACAATGACTGATAACACCTCTATATACAGTATATAACACAAGATCCACCATTCACAATAGGTGATGTCACAGCTCACCTCCTCCTCCTCCTCCTGTACAATGACTGATAACACCTCTATATACAGTAGATAACACAGGATCCACCATTCACAGTAGGTGATGTCACAGCTCACCTCCTCCTGTACAATGACTGATAACACCTCTATATACAGTAGATAACACAGGATCCACCATTCACAATAGGTGATATCACAGCTCACCTCCTCCTCCTGTACAATGACTGATAACACCTCTATATACAGTATATAACACAAGATCCACCATTCACAATAGGTGATGTCACAGCTCACCTCCTCCCCCTGTACAATGACTGATAACACCTCTATATACAGTATATAACACAGATCCACCATTCACAATAGGTGATGTCACAGCTCACCTCCTCCTCCTCCTCCTGTACAATGACTGATAACACCTCTATATACAGTAGATAACACAGGATCCACCATTCACAGTAGGTGATGTCACAGCTCACCTCCTCCTGTACAATGACTGATAACACCTCTATATACAGTATATAACACAAGATCCACCATTCACAATAGGTGATGTCACAGCTCACTCCTCCTCCTGTACAATGACTGATAACACCTCTATATACAGTATATAACCAAGATCCACCATTCACAGTAGGTGATGTCACAGCTCACCTCCTCCTGTACAATGACTGATAACACCTCTATATACAGTATATAACACAGGATCCACCATTCACAATAGGTGATGTCACAGCTCACCTCCTCCTACTGTACAATGACTGATAACACCTCTATATACAGTAGATAACACAGGATCCACCATTCACAATAGGTGATGTCACAGCTCACCTCTCTCCTGTACAATGATAACACCTCTATATACAGTATATAACACAGGATCCACCATTCACAATAGGTGATGTCACAGCTCACTCCTCCTCCTACTGTACAATGACTGATAAACCTCTATATACAGTAGATAACACAGGATCCACCATACACAGTAGGTGATGTCACAGCTCACCTCCTCTCTGTACAATGATGATAACACAGTATCACCCTTCACATAGGTGATGTCACAGCTCACTCCTCCTCCTGTACAATGACTGATAACCTCTATATTTCAGTAGATAACACAGGATCCACCATTCACAATAGGTGATAGTCACAGCTCACCTCCTCCTGTACAATGATGATAACACCTCTATATACAGTAGATAACACAGGATCACCATTCACAATAGGTGATGTCACAGCTCACCTCCTTACTGTACAATGACTGATAACACCTCTATACAGTAGATAACACAGGATCCACCATTCACAATAGGTGATGTCACAGCTCACCTCCTCCTCCTGTACAATGACTGATAGCTCTCTATATACAGTAGATAACACCGGATCCACCATTCACAGTAAGTGATGATCACAGCTCACCTTTCCCCTCCCTTCACAATAACCTTTGCACAATCAGAGCATGCCTAGAAATCTCTCCTATGTAAGTCAATGGATTAGAGCCAACCCACAGCTTCTGAGCCGCATCAGAGTCAGGGAGGTGGCACGTGATGTGACTGTACCTCATATGTCCGTAAGGGGTTAATGCTAGAAAACAGTTTTTAAATACTCCCCCTTATAATATTTCCCATGTTATAGAGGATTCTCCATGGGAGATAACTGTATCATGAACTTTTTTCGAAAACAATATCACCATCTTCTTGGCTTCTTTGGAAAGGGATCTTTGAAGGAGTTATTCTACAAAAAAAAAACTATTTCTCCCCTAGTCACAGGATAAGTGAAATACTATGATCGCGTCGGGTTCGATCACTAGAATGAGGGTTTGGTGTCCCTGTGTGAATACCGCCGTAGTGTGCATGTGTGACCATTGCTCCTTTCACTATGGGAGAGCAAACTGCTGCTCCATTCACACGGGACTTTGAGATCTGCATTCTCAGAATCAATGGTGGTCCCAGAGGTTGGACCCCCACTAATCATACATTTCTCACATTTCCTGTTTATAGAGGTATCCCTTTAACCTTTTAAAGATTAGGACATGACAAAAATATCAGTTCCCAGAAAAGCTTAAAAGTCCCTTTCTTTTCAAAAATTGTGCAACTTATTTTGCTGCCTTAAATGATCTTGTCTCACACGTCGTTTCTTTTCCATCTTAAAGTAAACTGCAATTTTCACAAGATGTCTTCCATCTTCCACAACTCAATTATCACGGCTATTCGCCATAATGGATAAGCGTCTGTCCGACATCCTCGTGTGGCTGATCTCCGGGGAAAGCAAAGGATCAGGCATGTAAAAATCCAACCTGTCCAATCAACTATTTATCAAATAGGGGGACAGTGGTGGTCAGTCTGGTACTGATGGGAACGAGACAAAAACCTCGCTCTATTATCTGTTTGCAGGCTTTTCCTGAAAAACTTGTTTAGCGAATGGACATCCTGGGTTGGTCTCCTCATTCTGGACCTCTTTATGAGCCAGGGAACTGCTGCAAAAATACTTTTACCCTGATAGCCTCAATGAAACTCATAATTTCTATGGACACCATATAATTTTATAATTAGTGGCTGGCCACCAAAATAAGATAATGGAGGGGGGTTGGCGATAGAAATTGGGTGAATGGGTATAAGAAGGTGCAGACAATACAACCATTCACCATTGATTTTTTTGTATGGCTATGGGGTGTTATAGCAGCAGAAGAACCTGATGGCCATACAGGGCCACCCACCCTAGGAGTGACACCCATAATAATAATCTTTATTTATATAGCGCCATCATATTCCGCAGCGCTTTACAGTTTAACAGTTTCAAAACACAAGTCATAAGTAACAACGTTAACAATACAATAATTAAAGCAAAATAAGACGACCCTGCTCGTGAGAGCTTACAATCTACAATGAGGTGGGGGAGATACAAAGTACAGGAGTGTATATACAATGGTGCATTTACAATGATGGTCCAGCCATCTTGTGGGAGTGAGGGATGGATGGAGATAGTGAATGGGCTACACACACACACTTACACATAAAATGACTTTGATTAGTGAATGTGATAGGCCGCTCTGAACGAATGTATTTTGAGGGAGCGCCTAAAACTGTGCGAGTTGTGGATGGTCCTAATTTCTTGGAGAAGAGCATTCCAGAGGATTGGTGCAGCGCGGGAGAAGTCTTGGAGTCGGGAGTGGGATGTACGGATTAGTGCAAGAGGTTAGTAGAAAGTCGTTTGCAGAGTGCAGCAGTCGGTTAGGCCGATAGATAGAAATGAGGGAGGAGATGTAGGGGGTGCTGCAGTGTGGAGAGCTTTGTGGGTGAGAACAAGTACTTTGAATTGGATCCTATAATGAATGGGCAGTCAGTGTAAGGACTGGCGAAGAGCGGATGTGTCTGAGTACTAATTAGCCAGATGGATGACCCTGGCTGCTGCATTAAGGATGGACTGGAGAGGGGATAGTCGAGTAACGGGGAGGCCAAGTAATAGAGCGTTACAGTAGTCCAGGCGGGAGTGGATCAGGGCGACAGTGAGGGTTTTTGTTGTTTCCATGGTCAGAAAAGGGCAGATCCTAGTGATGTTCTTTAGGTGTAAGTGGCAAGAAATTGTATATGGGATGTGAAGGAGAGATTGGTGTCAAACATAACACCCAGACAGCGAGCCTGCTGCCGGGGTGTTATTATGGTGCTGCCCACGGAGAGGGAAATATCAGATTTAGGGAGGTTAGTAGATGGCGGGAGCAGAAGGAGTTCAGTTTTGGAGAGGTTGAGTTTCAGATAGAGAGCGGACATGATGTTGGAGACTGCGGACAGACAGTCGGTGGCGTTCTGTAGTACAGCGGGTGTAAGGTCGGGGATGACGTGTATAGTTGTGTCATCAGCATAAAGATGGTACTGAAAGCCAAATCTGCTGATGGTCTGTCCAATTGGGGCTGTGTAGAGAGAGAAGAGAAGGGGGCCAAGGACTGAGCCCTGGGGTACACCGACAGCGAGGGGAAGAGGAGATGACGTGGAGCCAGAGAACGAAACACTAAAGGAGCGGTCAGAAAGATAGGAGGAGAACCAGGAGAGAACAGTGTCCTTAATACCTAGTGACTGGAGCCTAGACAGTAGGAGACGGTGGTCAACCGTGTCGAAAGCTGCAGAAAGGTCGAGAAAAATGAGCAGAGAGTGGTCACCGTTACCCATGGTCACCCATAATAGTAACCCATACTTAAAGATAGTGTGACACAAATGTGGAAAATGGGTGGCCATCCAAAAGTGCCTAATGCTAACATGTTCATTTTATCTTGGCAGGGAGAACTTATACACTAACCCGAAGGCTGTGTTTCCACGCTCAGGAAACACAGCGCTTTGGACGGAGCGGAAAGTCCGCTCCGCCCAAAGCCCCGCCCCCTTTTGAACGCGCGGTCATTCCGGATGTGTTCATGGAACACATCCGGAACACATGCGGAATGACCGCAGGGCTACATAGCCCTGTGTTATTTCCCTTGCGGCGCCGCAAGGGAATAGGACATGCTGCGGTCTAAAAAGACGCGCCGCATGTCCGGAAACGCAGGTCTTCCGCCTGCGTGTTTGTAAGCATAGTGGAGACGGGATTTCTTGAAATCCCCTCCACTATGCTGTAACATCTGGACGCTGCGTGTTTGACGCTGCGCCAGCGCACAGCATCAAACACGCGCTAATCCGGACTGTTTCCTGAACGTGGAAACATACCCTTAATCTTTCATAATTCCAGAAGAGAAACATAACTCCATATTCTGAACTTTCCGAATACTCAAAATTCTTGCGTGCTAGTACCACAGCTCACTTCTGCTTTTCTAATTTCCTAAGTCTCTAAAATTTTTGGAACTCAAAGAAAGACATGTAGATTCTCCTTTTGGGACCGAAGCGAATGGGGTCTGAGACTGTACTGGACTCTTGGTAGCTTTGCAACCCTTACAGTAAAGTTTTCCCACAGCTACCTCCCTTGTAGATGACTGTGCTCTCTCAGAAATGGTTCCCGCAGTTAGATGACTTTGGGCATCCAAGTATGATTTTTAGGTGACTTTTATTCCCTTAATGTTCCAGTTCATCCAGGACAAGGCTAGATGCCAGGAAAAAAATCGTTATCTTTGTCATGGTCTCCATCTTATTCAAAATAGTGTTAGTTCCCAAAGTTTTCTATGTATTAGTTTAATCTTTATGTATATTGGTTTGGAGGCTTTTGGTAAACTTAATTCTTCAACCTTTGCTTTTGTAAAACCACAGAGCCAAATTATACGAGGTCATTGGGTGAGGTGACTTTATTTTAAAGACTATGTAGTATGTGTATGACACTGGTATGCTGCAGGTTTTTTCACATAGACATTCAGTCATCTGAACAGCTCTATTGAATAACATTAGTCCGAGTGCTCTCAATTTTTTTTCACGTACAGTACTCTAATCGAAAATACAATAACGTGAATGTAGCCTTAAGGGTATGCCACACTAAACGAGATCGCAAACGAGATCGCAAACGAGATCACTAAAACGTCACTATTTTGCGATCTCGTTAGCGACCTCGTTGTGTGTGGCATGTAGCAACGATGTGGCCCCTGATGTGATGTCGCTGATCGCTTACTAGCGTTCTGGACTGTTTTTTGATCGTTGGCGTCCCGCTGGTGAGCCTATATCGCTGTGTTTGGCACCTTTTGCGAACGACGAGCGACCTCGTTTGTGACGCATATGGTGTTTAGCGTCACGGAGTGGATCGCAATATCTGTAAGTTCTCTTTTGCGTCACAGAGAGGATCGCAGAAGTTGCAAAGCAGGCTAGCAGAGAGCAGGAGCAATGCTGGAAATTCCTATGAATCAGAAGCGCTCAGTACATGCTAATGACAGATCCTAACGACCGCCAAAGTTGTTAAAGAGATCGCTGACCGCTGATGAGTTGTTAATGAGATCTCCTGTTTGGCAGCTACTAGCGACCTAAAAGAGATCACACCAACGATCTCATTAGCTTGCGTCGTTATTGAGATCGCTAACCAGATCGCTAAGTGTGGCAGTACCTTTAGAGAAAGCAGAAGAGAGAAGGTTGTACACAGATCTTCGAGAGTGGAGATAAGAAAAAGTATGCACAGTCTCAGGGAGGGCAGAAAAAAAACAGCCTTTAGATAATGGGGAAAACATCTGCAGACAAAATGAGTGGAGGATAGAAGCTGTGCTATGTGAGCTAAGGAAGACAGCAGCACACTGGATACAAACAGATCTGACATTCAGCCTATATTACTGGAAGGGCACTCCCACTAAAGAATAATCTGGAACTTGGATCAGGTTATAAACTGCAAAGTGCAGAATGAAACTCAGTGCAATTTTATTAACTAAAGGTAACTACTAACGTACAGTACAGACCAAAAGTTTGGACACACCTCATTCAAAGATTTTTCTGTATTTTCATGACTATGAAGGCATCAAAACTATGAATTAACACATGTGGAATTATATACTTAACAAAAAAGTGTGTAACAACTGAAAATATGTCTTATATTCTAGGTTCTTCAAAGTAGCCACCTTTTGCTTTGATGACTGCTTGCACACTCTTGGCATTCTCTTGATGAGCTTCAAGAAGTAGTCACCGGAAATGGTTTTCACTTCACAGATGTGCCCTGTCAGGTTTAATAAGTGGGATTTCTGGCCTTATAAATGGGGTTGGGACCATCAGTTGTGTTGTGCAGAAGTCTGGTGGATACACAGCTGATAGTCCTACTGAATAGACTGTTAGAATTTGTATTATGGCAAGAAAACAGCAGCTAAGTAAAGAAAAACGAGTGGCCATCATTACTTTAAGAAATGAAGGTCAGTCAGTCCGAAAAATTGGGAAAACTTTGAAATGTCCCCAAGTGCAGTTGCAAAAACCATCAAGCGCTACAAAGAAACTGGCTCACATGAGGACCGCCCCAGGAAACGAAGACCAAGAGTCACTTCTGCTTCTGAGGATAAGTTTATCCGAGTCACCAGCCTCAGAAATCACAGGTTTACAGCAGCTCAGATTAGAGACCAGGTCAATGCCACACAGAGTTCTAGCAGCAGACACATCTCTAACAACTGTTAAGAGGAGACTTTGTGCAGCAGGCCTTCATGGTAAAATAGCTGCTAGAAACCACTGCTAAGGACAGGCAACAAGCAGAAGAGACTTGTTTGGGCTAAAGAACACAAGGAATGGACATTAGACCAGTGGAAATCTGTGCTTTGGTCTGATGAGACCAAATTTGAGATCTTTGGACCACCGTGTCTGTGCGATGCAGAAAAGGTGAACGGATGTAAGCATGGAGGAGGAGGTGTGATGGTGTCGGGGTGCTTTGCTGGTGACACTGTCGGGGATTTATTCAAAATTGAAGGCATATGAACCAGCATGGCTACCACAGCATCTTGCAGCGGCATGCTATTCCATCCCGTTTGCGTTTAGTTGGACCATCATTTATTTTTCAACAGGACAATGACCCCAAACACACCTCCAGGCTGTGTAAGGGCTATTTGACCAAGAAGGAAAGTGATGGGGTGCTACGCCAGATGACCTGGCCTCCACAGTCACCAGACCTGAACCCAATCGAGATGGTTTTGGGGTTAGCTGGACCGCAGAGTGAAGGCAAAAGGGCCAACAAGTGCTAAGCATCTCTGGGAACTCCTTCAAGATTGTTGGAAGACCATTTCCGGTGACTACCTTTTGAAGCTCATCAAGAGAATGCCAAGAGTGTGCAAAGCAGTAATCAAAGCAAAAGGTGGCTATTTTGAAGAACCTAGAATATAAGACATATTTTCAGTTGTTTCACACTTTTTTGTTACGTATATAATTCCACATGTGTTAATTCATAGTTTTGAAGCCTTCAGTGTGAATGTACAATTTTCATAGTCATGAAAATACAGAAAAATCTTTGAATGAGAAAGTGTGTCCAAACTTTTTGGTCTGTACTGTATGTAAAAAAATAATTTTCTCCGTGTAAAGTTATGCATAGCCTATTGGATCTTTCACCTGTCCTTTCTTTTGTTGGTATCGAGAGGGGAATACCAGAACACAAGAGAGCCCCACAGACTATTATTTACTCCCATGCCATACATCTGTTTTTCTTGATCAAATAATTCCCTGTGTGATCAAAATCAGGGGGAACTAAGGGGCTTGGACACTGCCCCCATGTTGACATGCAGTGCAAACGCACTTTCATTATCTCCTGACATTCCTATTTCTGGTTACTCACTTAACTCTCCCTTATAATTAATTTTGAGATGTTTTCTGGTTAGACATAATGGGACAAATGTACTAATTCTGTTGTACATACCTTGTGCCAGTTTATGTGTTTTATAAACTTTTTTTGTGCTGTACCAGTGAGCCTTACTTCTATACCAGGAAAGATATTTGAACAATTTATTAAACAGCATGTATGTAAGTACTTGGATAAGAATACAGTAATTAACCAGAGCCAGCATGGATTTGCAGCAAACAAGTCATGCCAGACTAATCTAATTTCCTTCTATGATACAATCACTGACTGGGTGTATCAGGGAAATTTCTGTAGATATGGTATATCTCGACTTCAGCAAAGCATTTGATAAAGTATCTCATACTATCCTTATTGAAAAATGACCAAGTATGGGATTGACAAGGCTACGGTTAGGTGGATTCATAACTGGCTCAGTGATCATACTCAAAGAGTGGTAATAAATGGATGCACATCTAATTGGAAGTGTTTCAAGTGGGGCACAACAAGGCTCTGTCCATGCCCCAGTGTTGTTCAACATTTTTATAAATGATCTAGAGAAGCAAACTGAAGGTAACTAATCACATTTGCTGATGATACAAAGCTAGGAGGGATAGCTAGCACTAAAGAAGACAGAGAAAGGATTCAGAAGAATCTAGATAAGCTAGAACAATGCGCAGCGACTAATAGAATGGTATTTAAAAGGGAGAACTGCAATATTCTACATCTGGGCAAGAAAAACAAAAATTATATCTATAGATTGGGAGGAATAGAACTAAGCAGCAGCACATGTGAAAAAGACCTGGGTATACTAATAGATCACAGACTGCGCATGAGTCAATAGTGTGATGCAGCAGCTAAAAAGGCAAAAACAGTTCTAGGATGTATTAAGAGAAGGATAGAATCTAGATCACGTGAAGTAATTATCCCCCTCTACTTCTCCTAGGTCAGGTCTCATCTGGAATACTGTGTCCAGTTCTGGGCACCACATTTTAAAAAAGACATTGAAAAAAAGAGTTCAAAGAAGAGCTACAAGGATGGTGAGCGGACTGCAAAGTATGTCCTACAAGGAAAGGTTAAAGGATCTGGGAATGTTTAGCTTTCAAAAAAGAAGGCTAAGAGGAGACTTAATAGCTGTCTACAAAGATCTGAAGGGATGTCACAGTGTAGAGGGGTCATCCTTATTCTCATTTGTACGTACATGGAAAACAAAGAAAAAAGAATGAACCAGCTCACCCACAGCGGCATACAGCTTGATGAAGCACGGAACGCGTGCGGTCACACATGTAGTGTACTGATGAGAAAAAGGAGATGTGTTCCAGCTTCCTTGAATCTAAAAATTTATTAGAAAATGCTTCTTAAAAAAACATGGCAATGGCAAAGTTCACATGGCAAAAGATATAGTTACTAGTGATGAGCAAGTATGCTCGGTACTCAGGTTTTCCTGAGCATGCTCAGGTGTTCTCTGAGTATTTTGGCGTGCTGTGAGATTTAGTTTGTGTCGCCGCAGCTGCATGATTTGTGGCTGCTAGACAGCCTGATTACATGTGAGGAATGCCTGTTTGTTAGGAAATCCCCACATGTATTCAGGCTGTCTAGCAGCCACAAATCATGCATCTGTGGTGACACAAACTAAATCTAAGTCCCCTTCTTGCTTCGTGTGGATGACGCATACTACATCATCCACACAATGTCTCTTCTTGCGATGCCGTCCCCCTTCTTGCTTCGTGTGGATGACGCGTACTGAGCAAAGTACTGTAATGTGCATGCGCCTGCACTCTTCGGACTGTCCCGGCGCATTCGCACAACAGTACTTTGCTCTGCCCTCGGCTCGGCGTCCTCCACGAGGAGGTGCCGGACCAAGACAGCGACACCAATCGGACCGGACCGCAGGTGAGTATAATAAGAGGTCTTTTTTTTGCCTTGCAGGGCAAATTGGAGTCATATGTACTGCATTATAGAATGATGTCACATGGGGCTAAAAGGTGGTGGCCATAGGTTATAATTGGGTAAAAGTCGGGTGACAGGATCCCTTTATTTCTGCTCTAAATTAAGTGAGACAATTATTATGTTAATATTGAGCAGAATTAAATTTCATTCTATTGGTTCAGCCCTTCACAACAGACCCGGTCTATCATGTGTCCCCTTGGGAAAATTAATTGCCCACCCCTGGTCTAGGCCAATTACTGTGCAGGGAACTGCGACATTCCCATTATCCTTGTCCTATACCTCTGCACAGCGCTTCACCAGCAGCGCCACTGTGCAGGCCACAGCGGGAATGGAGGGGTCTCAGGTGTCAGACTCCCACCATTCAGAATGGTATGCCACATCATAGCTCTATGCCGTAACATTGGCTGATGTGAACATCCGACTTTTAATTCTAAGAGTTTAATAAAAGAAACACAACTATAAGAAAGACTGAGGACATTTCCATTTATTAGAGACCTTCTGCTGTAAATGAATAGACCGGAATAAAATGAATCATTGGCCGAGGACGGTAACCTCTCCTGCTGCGGCACAATGCGAGCGAGTACATCGCTCTGACTACATACTGACGTATCTTTGCGGGGCGAGGTGAGCAGGACGGTGTTACAGGGCGACCAGCACTTTTCAGAAGGACACAGTATCCTTTTGTTGGGAATTCTGGGCCGTAAATTGAGTGGTGGCCACTGGTCTACCCAGGCTGAAGTGTGATGCGAATTCATCAGGGTCAAAGTTACCTGCAACAGAAGATTAATATTATTATCATGACCTCTCCTACAGCTCAATAAGGCATATGGCTCACTGGAGTAATTTTCTGCACCTAAATCATAGGTCTCATCTTTTTGTGACATTTTGAAGAGCTGCTAAAATGATAAGCAAAAGGAAAAAGACAATATTTGCGTTTGCACCAAATTTATGAGCTGCGTCTGCCATTTTGATAAATTTGGTGCAATAAAATGGCAGCGAATACCACTAGAAAGTAAATGATGAACCGGAGCCATAATTTTCATGATTGTACTCAGTCTTTTGCGCTATAAAGCGTCTGCAGCTGTCACATGCCACCTTGTCCGCCACATGGTAACGAGTCTGGAAGATTGGCTTCCATACTTTATTTCCTACCCTCTCTGCCGCTGACGTCACTATGTGTAGTGCTGCCAAATCTTGTGCCAGTGAGGTTACACCTGGCGTCCTGTGTTATTTTCCCATGGACACGCTCACACTGTTACTGTACCTCGACACTACACATAGAACGGCCTTGGGGTACAAGTCTGCAGATTTGACATATAAGTCTTCATAGCTGGTGCTTGGATCGGGGCAGTCATGTGACTAAAAGTATGCAAACTGCATATTTCCGGCCACATTCCAACTAGACGTGTCCGACATCGCTCAATTCACTTGTATTCAGCGAGGCAGCGCACGTCTAGTTGGCAAGTGACTTCAAACTTGTACCCTGACAACCCCTTTAAAGTCCCCATATGCCTTAGAGTTACACTTGGACAACCCTGTCAAGTTTGGTGGGTAAACTGGGGCATGACATGACATATTATCTCAGGGGAGGAAAAGATTGGGCAGTTTGAGATGCCTGGCGTATGCGCAATCTTCTCTCCCCATAGAGAACACATGAACTCCCAGCCGAATCGGGTATTCATGTATATGAGGGAGTCAAGAAAGCTTGCGGTCAGCTGAACAACTATACGGCCGGCAGCTATCCAAGGTATATGGGCACCTTTAAGTGGAGATTTTTTTTAAAGAGGTGGTTTGGACATTCGAGAGGGGGAGGGGAGGGACTTCGCACTATTTTGGGTTGCATTGTTATCTATTCCTTTTCATTGTAGTACAGAAGTAGGGAAGGGTTAATAATGTTACCTCGGATGGGAGAGACATAGTGTGGTGGAGATTTTACACTTTTTTGCCATCCCTGCATTTTTTCAAGAAATTCAATTAATATTATGGCAGGAGTACAAGAGATTAATGGGTCGGCGCACCGGTGGGCGTTATTAAAGCCTGAAATGTTTTGTCCCTTCAGGACCCTCCAATTGTCCTGAACATAACTGCTCCATCACCGCTTTATTCTGTGACCGATGGGCAACAACTTTCTTTGGAACGGGGATGCAAAAATTCACTCGTAATTCAGTTTTTCGTCTAGTACTCTCTTAATGAAGTGGATCAGGTATGGCGTTCTGGTATCTCCCTTTTTCCATCCCATCTAAAATTATGAGCTCTAGATCTATCTATCTATTAGTGATGAGCGAGCGTGCTGGGATAAGGTGTTATCTTAGCATGCTCGTGTTCTAACTGAGTGACTTTGGTATGCTCAAAAAATATGTTCCAAGTCCCCGCGGCTGCATGTCTCGCGAATGTTTGACAGCTGCAACCTATGCAGCTGCGGGGACTAGAACATAATTTTCAAGCACGCCGAAGATGCTCGGTTAGGATGCGACCATGCTCAGATAACACCTTATCCCGAGCGCGTTCGCTCATCACTATCAGTCCATTTGAGTTGCAGGATTGCTGGTAGCCTGGGCTAGTGGATATCCGAAAAATATAGGCAGTATGTCTATAAGAAGTATGGGCACTTTACTTCATTTTGATTTAGGTAGTGAGGAGATAACGTACCTCGAGATTTCTCTTCAGAGGATGGGAGAGAAGGGAAGGAACCTGGAGGCTGCAGGTACAGACGGAATTGATATCTGTGGTATCCAGTGTTCGCAGGGGAGTGGGGCCTTTGTAGACTGATTAGAAAAAAAGGTGGTTTAAGACAGAATTCGGTCTAATCATCATAT
Organism: Oophaga sylvatica; assembly: GCA_033576555.1. Classification (NCBI taxonomy): domain Eukaryota; kingdom Metazoa; phylum Chordata; class Amphibia; order Anura; family Dendrobatidae; genus Oophaga; species Oophaga sylvatica. The sequence continues at coordinate 525,847,053 of JARQOD010000004.1, read as the reverse complement.
CATAGACAGACACCAGATCCCCCAAAAATCTGGAGACGGAATCGTTTCTTGCCATATACTATAGACTCCTCTCTGATTCCAGGTTCCCTAGCCCCATTGATAGCACTGTGTGAGGGAAATGTACTGGGTATGATTGCTCATCAATTTGGCAAATAAATGTTATTATTCATTCGCTTCCGAAATGCAAAATTAAAGAAGTTTTCATTAAAATATTCCACCACTTTGATGCTACAGAGAATCTGTAAGTGCTTTATCTAGATAAATCCGTGAGAGCCCTTCTCTCACTCTGTCCCTTCCCTTCTCTTAGTGTTAGGGCTCCCACAGACGTCTGTTAAACTCGGTCCGCAATGCATGGACTGTCCGTCATCAGACCCAAACTTTACAGCCTCCTACATGCCTGTGAGGCTGCTGAGTTTGAGTAAGGAGCCAGTCCTTGCTTGGACTATATTTCTGAAGCAGCCCTTAGAGATAACAGCAGGGAAGGGGATGTACTCAGATACCATGAAAAGAGAGAGAGGAAAGCATCTTTAGTCTCAGGGAGGACAGAGAAAACAGGCTACAGTTAAGTAGGAAAGCACGAGGAAATAAGTGCAGGATAGAAGCTCTGCTGATATATAAGCCAATGAAGAGAGCATCACGCTGGATATACTCAGATCTCACATCCAGCCTATATTACTGAGAGAGACACTCCCATATGAGTAAAACCTGAAACTTGGAGCAGGCTGCAATATTAATATACATATTATAATATACAGTTGTGCTCAAAAGTTTACATACCCCGGCAGAATTTTTGCTTTCTTGGCCTTTTTTTCAGAGAATATGAATGATAACACTAAAACTTTTTCCCCACTCATGGTTAGTGGTTGGGTGAAGCCATTTATTGTCAAACTCTGTGTTTTCTCTTTTTAAATCATAATGACAACCCAAAACATCCAAATGACCCTGATCAAAAGTTCACATACCCTGGTGATTTTGGCCTGATAACCTGCACAGAAGTTGACAAAAATGGGCTTGCATGGCTACTAAAGGTAACATCCTCACCTGTGACCTGTGACAAATGCCAGGAAAATTGTTCGGGATGCAAAGAAAAACCAACAAATAACATCAGGTGAAATACTGGACTCTCTGAAAACTAGCGGTAACCATGTTTTGGTGTTATCATTCATATTCTCTGAAAAAAGGCCAAGAAAGCAAAAATTCTGCTGGGGTATGTAAACTTTTGAGCACAACTGTTTATATATATATATATATATATTATATATATATATATATATTATATATATATATACTTCCTTCTCACCCCCACTGGGGATGGTCTTTGTTGTCCTTTCTCATTCTCGGGTCCTCTACCTGAGGCCTGGGAGTTGAGGGTTCTGCGCAGGATCTTGGCTGTTCCCAGCATTGCACTTTCCTGGACAGAGAGCTCAGATGTTGCTCCTGGGATCTGTTGCAGTCTTTCTTACAGCTTATGGGTCACTGCTCCAAGTGCTCCTATCACCACTGGAATCACTGTTGCCTTCACCTTCCACATCTTCTCCAGTTCTCCTTTGAGGCCCTGGTATTTCTCCAGCTTCTCATATTCCTTCTTTCTGATGTTGCTGTCACTTGGCACTGCCACATCTATTATCATTGCTGTCTTCTGATCCTTGTCTAGTATCACAATGTCTGGTTGGTTAGCCAACAACTGCTTATCCCTCTGGATCTTGATGTCCCACAGGATTTTAGCACTTTCATTCTCCACCACTGTTTCTGGGGTCTCCCACCTGGACTTAGGAGGACTTAGCCCATATGCTGTGCAGATGTTCCGGTATACAATTCCCACTACTTGGCTGTGGCATTCGGTACACGCTGTTCCTGCTTGCATTTTGCATCCTGCCACTATGTGTTGGATGGTTTCTGAGGTTTCTTTGCATAGTCTGCACCTTGGGTCTTGTCTTGTGTGATAGATTCCTGCTTCAATGGATCTGATACTTAGTGCTTGCTCTTGTGCCGCTATGATTAGTGCCGCAGTGCTGTCTCGGAGTCCAGCTTTCTCCAGCCATTGGTAGGATTTCTCCATGTCAGCCACCTCCATTATCTGTCGATGGTACATCCCATGTAGCGGCTTGTCTTGCCATGGTGCTTCATGTTCCTTTTCTTCCTTCCAGATCTGTTGTTGTTGCTGCCTTAGGCTTTCTCTCAGCATCTCATCTTTTATCGCCATTCTTCTGATGTATTCCTGGATACTCCTTGTTTCATCCGTGATGGTGGCTTGGATGCTTATCAAGCCTCGACCACCCTCCTTTCTGTTGGTATACAATCTTTGGGTTCTAGACTTAGGGTGGAGACCTCCATGCATTGTGAGGAGCTTTGTGTCTTCACATCTTCCATCTCTTCTTTTGGCCAGCACACTATACCGGCAGGGTATCTGATAACTGGCAGGACATATGTATTGATGGCGCAGATTTTATTCTTTCCATTGAGCTGGCTCTTCAGGACCTGTCTTACACTTTGATGGTATTTGGATGTTGCTGCTTTCCTTGCCTCCTCATCATGGTTATCGTATCCCTGTGGGATGCCGAGGTACTTGTAGCATGTCTGTACATCTGCTATGTGCCCTGCTGGTAATTCCGCTCCATGAGTCTTTACTACCTTACCTCTCTTTATTACCAACTGGCCGCACTTCTCCATCCGATGTCTTCGCTGTAGATCCTTGTCAGGTGGATCAGTGAATCGATGTCTCGTTCGTTTTTCGCATACAGCTTAATGTCATCCATGTACAGGAGGTGGTTGATGGTGATTCCGCTCTAGAACTTGTATCCATAGCCAGACTCTGAAATTTTATCTGACTGAGGGGGTTCAAACCTATGCAGAACAGCAATGGGGACAGTGCATCACCTTGGTATATGCCGCATTTGATGGATACTTGTGCTAGTTGTCTTGAGTTGACTTCTAATGTTGTTCTCCATTGCCCATTGAGATTCTGAGGAAGGTTCTTAATTTCCTGTTGACATTGTACAGTCATGGCCAAAAGTTTTGAGAACGACACAAATATTAATTTTTACAAAGTCTACTGCTTCACTTTTTCTAATGGCAATTTGCATATACTCCAGAATGTTATAAAGAGTGATCAGCTTAACAGCAATTACTTGCAAAGTCAATATTTGGCTAGAAAATGAACTTTATCCCCCAAAACACATTTCAACATCATTGCAGCCCTGCCTTAAAAGGACCAGCTAACCTCTTTTCAGTGATTGCTCCATTAACACAGGTGTGGGTGTTGATGAGGACATGGCTGGAGATCAATCTGTCATGATTAAGTAAGAATGACACACTGGACACTTTAAAAGGAGGCTGGTGCTTGGCATCATTGTTTCTCTTCTGTTAACCATGGTTATCTCTAAAGAAACACGTGCAGTCATCATTGCAATGCACAAAAATGGCCTAACAGGGAAGAGTATCGCAGCTAGAAAGATTGCACCTCAGTCAACAATCTATCGCATCATCAAGAACTTCAAGGAGAGAGGTTCCATTTTTGCCAAAAAGGCTTCAGGGCGCCCAAGAAAGACCAGCAAGCGCCAGGACCGTCTCTTAAAAGTGTTTCAGCTGTGGGATCGGGCTACCAGCAGTGCAGAGCTTGCTCAGGAATGGCAGCAGGCAGGTGTGAGTGCATCTGCACGCACTGTGAGGCGGAGACTCTTGGAGCAAGGCCTGGTCTCAAGGAGGGCAGCAAAGAAGCCACTTCTCTCCAGAAAAAACATCATGGACAGACTGATATTCTGCAAAAGGTACAGGCAGTGGACTGCTGAGGACTGGGGTAAAGTTATTTTCTCTGATGAATCCCCTTTTCGATTGTTTGGGACATCAGGAAAACGCCTCATTCGGAGAAGACAAGGTAAGCGCTACCACCAGTCTTGTCTCATGCCAACTGTTGTGAAATTCCTCATTCATGGATGGGTTTGGCTTCTCTTGCCCAGGATATCCGCTGCTTCTCGACAGCTTTTGCCTTGTAAGATTCACAGCCACCTCATAATTGCATGGTACCCAGATTGTCTGCCAAGAGCTCTTCTCCTTCTCCTTCCAGACTGTTTTGCGCCAGGTTTTCATCACATCTCTTTTTCGCATCTTGAGTATTGGATCTCCTTGTCATCATTGATGAGGTTGATGCTTATAAGGCTCAGGAACACAATCTTCATAAATTTTGGGTCTGACTGGGAAATCCTCCATCAATTGTTGAGGAGCTTGTGTGTCCAATCTTCCAATGTCTGTTGGCACAACTAAAACCGAAGTTCTGAAAAAATCGAGGCATTGATTGTGGCAGAATTGGAGCTGGCTATCAGGATGCAGATTTGTGGTATTGGAAGTTGTGTTTTGAGGACCATACCTGGGATGGATATTGCAAAGTCTGAAGTACGTGCGTGGTCAATCACTCCATATATTTACTTGCTTCATTAAACTTCATTCTAACTTGTCATATATGAATGTCTTTTTTTCGATACAGTTTGCATATTAGGGTGTTGATGGTTTCTGCTCTGTGTATCAAAACTCTGTCAAACACATCAACTATCAAACAGCAATGGCAGCAGATTCATTTGATAGATATGATAGTTTTGAGTTGTTCATTCTCATAACTTTTGGAGCAATTCGTGACTGTAGAGAGCCAAGCATTCACAGATCCATGTGTGTGGCTTGAGTCATAGGCTTTCCTGTTATATATATATATACTTAATAAATAATGTATTTATAATAGTAATAATTAATTTGCATTTTATGTGAAAAAGTTTTCCCTTATCCCAGGCCTCTCTCTCTTCTCCTTCCTTTCGTGGTCGCATTGTATAAAGTTTGCACAAGAACTGCACAGATGAGGTGCCTAATTGATCGCTGTTGCAGCAGAAGCAAAGAGATAATTACATGTTTTATACCATATTATGTAATAAAGATGTCAGTTTCAGGAAACCATAGAATACTATGAAATCAGAAAATAAAGTGAATTCTTCACAAAGTGAAGGCCACCAAGCATGGACTGGGTTTAGGTGCCTCCAGATCATTTGTGGAGAAGTGCTGGCCAACTCTGACCAGGCTGCAGATTACAGTTTCTTCTAAACAATGAGAGCTGGAATCTGATTGTTTGCTTCACGTTTGTCTTCTTGCACTCGTGTGGATTTATTTTTGTGCATTTCGATCCCTTCAAGTTCTTTTTTTTAACACAAACATATTTACCTGTTATTACTCTTCCATTGGGACCTTTTCCGGAGAGAAGATCTCTACCCTGTATAAAAAAAAGACATGAAGAGATGAATACATTGTGTATATGTTGGTTTAAAATAGGCCAAACTAGGGGACAATAAAAATGTAATTATGATGTATCTGTCATACAGCGCTAGATGTCATCTCACCCTGTGATCGCCAAAGCATTGTGTCACATCCATCTACAAACCATCCTATAACTCAGCCATCGTGTGTGGCTGCAGGCGCACCATAGACCCGGCCTACATTTTGCTGACGCTACTCTTCGGAGCCTTTGGATCCGGGTTTCGGATCTCCATGATCCGGGACATCAGTCTTTCAACAAGTGAATTATAGCTTATCAGTCACAGTTTTTGACCGATGTTCCCAAATCCAATCTCACAATCCTACAGATTTTGCAGGGTAATAGCTACAATATACTGGGCCATACAGGAAATCTTTCAGAACAGAAATCAGATCCTGAAATAGAGACCTCAGACTATCCACTTTCATACTCACCACTCTCTAGGCCTTATCTGCTCTGGGTGCCACCAGAATGGTGCAAAGCAACAGTCGCTAACCACTGAGCCACTGTGCGGCCCATTCCATTAGTATTTGAGAATAGTGATCGACACAAGGCGTTCTACAACTGTTCATACATAGAGGAGGGCTCTGTCATTTGGGACTCTCATCTTTTAGCCAGAGTAAATGAAAGTTACAAGGCCCTCAGCACCATGCATTTCACCAACAGCCCATTGATTGCAACAGAAACTGGTGTAAAACGTAAACGCAAATTTTCTGTAAATGTCCTTTAAAATGACAGTGCAGAAATACCCACATTGGTAGGACCTTCTCTGGGTAATACAGTAAAGCACATAGAATAGCATTGCTCCAGTACTCAGCTATTATCTGTATGTGGACATGAGATGGGTGAAGCGGATCCGGGATGTGTATTTATGTAGTGAGGGAGTCAGCAACCTAAGGATACAACGCCCTTCATCACGTGTGCAGATTTAGGCAGCTTGTATTCCTCAGGCAAATGGGCCCAAAAAAGGAGATTTACCTGACTCTCTTGAAATTACTGTGATATTGACACGTGATTACAGAACTTAGTCAACAGGGTGACAAAAAACGTGTTGAGATAAAAAGAAGCATGTTAACTGACAAAGATCTGAGAAGAATCCAATGTGAGGCGACCAAGAAGCCATTATCCTCCAGTGCCGCCATATTCCAGAACTGCAGCCTCCCTGGAGGCCAGAAGTACAAGGTGTTCAGTGCTCAGAGACATGGCGAGGTGAGGAGGCTGACACCCGACCACCACTGAGCAAGACACAGACGTACAAGGTGGTCAGTGCTCCGAGACATGGCCGAGGTGAGGAGGCTGACACCTGACCACCACTGAGCAAGACACAGAAGTACAAGGTGGTCAGTGCTCAGAGACATGGCCGAGGTAAGGAGGCTGACACCCGACCATCACTGAGCAAGACACAGAGTACAAGTTGGTCAGTGCTCAGAGACACGGCCGAGGTGAGGAGGCTGACACCCGACCACCACTGAGCAAGACACAGAAGTACAAGTTGGTCAGTGCTCAGAGACATGGCCGAGGTGAGGGAGGCTGAGCCCAACCACCACTGAGCAAGACACAGAAGTACAAGGTGTTCAGTGCTCAGAGACACGGCCGAGGTGAGGAGGCCGAGCCCGACCACCACTGAGCAAGACACAGAAGTACAAGGAGGTCAGTGCTCAGAGACATGGCCGAGGTGAGGAGGCTGACACCGACCACCACTGAGCAAGACACAGACGTACAAGGTGGTCAGTGCTCAGAGACACGGCCGAGGTGAGGAGGCCGAGCCCGACCACCACTGAGCAAGACACAGAAGTACAAGGAGGTCAGTGCTCAGAGACATGGCGGTGAGGGAGGCTGAGCCCAACCACCACTGAGCAAGACACAGAAGTACAAGGAAGTCAGTGCTCAGAGACACGGCCGAGGTGAGGAGGCCGAGCCCGACCACCACTGAGCAAGACACAGAAGTACAAGGAGGTCAGTGCTCAGAGACATGGCCGAGGTGAGGAGGCTGACACCCGACCACCACTGAGCAAGACACAGACGTACAAGGTGGTCAGTGCTCAGAGACACGGCCGAGGTGAGGAGGCCGAGCCCGACCACCACTGAGCAAGACACAGAAGTACAAGGTGTTCAGTTCTCAGAGACACGGCCGAGGTGAGGAGACTGAGCCCGACCACCACTGAGCAAGACACAGACGTACAAGGTGGTCAGTGCTCAGAGACACGGCCGAGGTGAGGAGGCCGAGCCCGACCACCACTGAGCAAGACACAGAAGTACAAGGAGGTCAGTGCTCAGAGACATGGCCGAGGTGAGGGAGGCTGAGCCCAACCACCACTGAGCAAGACACAGAAGTACAAGGTGTTCAGTGCTCAGAGACACGGCCGAGGTGAGGAGACTGAGCCCGACCACCACTGAGCAAGACACAGAAGTACAAGGAGGTCAGTGCTCAGAGACATGGCCGAGGTGAGGGAGGCTGAGCCCAACCACCACTGAGCAAGACACAGAAGTACAAGGTGTTCAGTGCTCAGAGACACGGCCGAGGTGAGGAGACTGAGCCCGACCACCACTGAGCAAGACACAGAAGTACAAGGTGGTCAGTGCTCAGAGACATGGCCGAGGTAAGGAGGCTGACACCCGACCACCACTGAGCAAGACACAGAAGTACAAGTTGGTCAGTGCTCAGAGACATGGCCGAGGTGAGGAGGCTGACACCCGACCACCACTGAGCAAGACACAGACATACAAGGTGGTCAGTGCTCAGAGACATGGCCGAGGTAAGGAGGCTGACACCCGACCACCACTGAGCAAGACACAGACATACAAGGTGGTCAGTGCTCAGAGACATGGCTGAGGTAAGGAGGCTGACACCTGACACACCACTGAGCAAGACACAGAAGTACAAGGTGTTCAGTGCTCAGAGACATGGCCGAGGTGAGGAGGCTGACACCCGACCACCACTGAGCAAGACACAGATGTACAAGGTGGTCAGTGCTCAGAGACATGGCCAAGGTGAGGAGGCTGACACCCGACCACCACTGAGCAAGACACAGAAGGTGAAACTTTTCATTTTGTTACATAATTCTGTATACTATTAGTAGCCAACAATTCTGCACACAGATATTCTCCTAAGAAGGATACAATCTCACTTTCTCAAATATTCCTGTTTATTAACCTTTTGGATTGACTGATAGCACTGGAGTTGTTCTATCATAACATTAAATCATCAAAAATACAAATTGCCTAATTGTGTACACAGTGTATAACATCTACACATAAACTACATACATCGCTTTAATACACTATATTTAGTAGAGCTGTTAAATCAATCAGAGAAAAAACACAAGAGAAGCAGCAAAAAAGTGATGTAAGTAAAAATGAGAAATATAAGTAAGAAGCAAAAGGCGACTGGAGAATAGAAAGTATTTAATGCAGAGAGAAAGAAAAAGCAGCATCACTCAGGAAGTGAAGAGGAGTTACAGAAGTGTGGGAGCGAGCCCAGCGGAGGGGGCAGAAGATGCCACACACAGGGGATCCCTGACACTGGCAGTGTGGGTGGGCTGGTAGGAAAGCCCCTTGATAAAGGCATAGGAAGGTTCTCCATATATGTTGCGGTGCAAAGTATCTTTGCTACAGAAGAACGGTGTTTCAATTCTTCGATATTATCAAAATCTCTGCTTGCAGGGAGTGAATGTACTCTATTGAAATCTTGAGATTTTTCTTTCTTCTACCAATTACATAAAAAAGGAGTCCTCTCCAAAAGGATGAAGTGCTCCTGATGTTCTCCAATTCTTTGCACCAGATTGCTCTGCAAGAATCAAAAGCATTAACCCTTCATCAAAGCTTAGAGAGATCATCTGTGCCTACATTACACAAGGGTGCGAGAAGCAGGTGGCTCCCGGAGAATATGATAGTCTTCCAGACAGAATTGTACAAATTTGCCACATTGAAACCCAGATAGAGGGTCATGGCTAAAACGGAGGAAGCGGTGCTAAAAAATGAAATGGGGTTAGGTAAACCCTACTTATCAAGAGGGGTTACCAGCCCTATTAGGCACCTGTGGGACTTTCCAACTGGGGCTTTACAACGACCTGACCTTGTGGAATTTTCACATTTCTGCAACATCGAGAGCTGAAATCTCCCAGGATTCCTTGCTAACCACCAAGATATAGCTCTTGTGAGAAGCTTAGGCTTTTACAGTAGCCCAATATAGAAAAAAGTAACTATCTTTTTGCCTATACGCCGATACATTGAGGTTACTTTGGACAATATCACCTGTCGGGGCTGAGATACATTATGCAGTGAGTGAAATGTCAGTTTTTGATGTGTTGGAAGTTGGAAAAATGAGGAAGCAGGAGAAATAAGACAAAAGCCAAATAGTAATGGTTAGCCACCAAAATGGCAGGTCTTGTAGGGGGGTTCCAGTGGTTGGAACGCACCAAAAAAATAGTGAGTCAACAAGGTTAGATGCTGTTTTTAGTTAAGAGTCCAGTGGGTGGTCCTACTTGTGATTAACAGCTAGTGAAGACAGCCAATCACTAGTAGGCCCGCCCACTGGACTCCTGTGAAACAAACACCAGGTATATCAATGAATAAAATACATTTTTCTGGGAAAACAATCTGATCGGCTCCTCCACCAGATCAGATACCATTTTCATCATGATGGGTTCCCTTTAAATTTACCAGTGGGGTATATGGAATAAAGTTTGCAGCTCGGGGTGCCAGGTGGGGTTGCGTGTTCCTGAATATTTTCTAATATTAGCGGCGGAGATGAGTCTACATGTAACAATGGATCCGGCGGTCTCATAATCGGAAGTCACAGCTGGCTCGGCCGGGTTATTAAAGTGTAAGCTCTATAGGGCAGAGTGTTATAATGATGAGCTGGATCTTGGGGAAGCTCTTTCAGTCTCCCACTCCCAGGCCACGTGTGACAAGGAATCTCCCACTCAGACACGTAAGAGAAACAGGAGGAAGACCAGGCGTGGGAGACGGGGAAAGTGGAAAGCAGAACACAGGGGAGAGGGAGAGTGAGGAGAGGCAGTGAGAGGACCACGGAGAGACAGGAGAATGCAAGGGGTGAAGAGAAGGTGACCTCTCATGTGCCAAGAATGGGCCAGAAAATAGTCCTCCAAAACAGATCTAAACCTCACCCTACCCCTTTCTATCTTCCCTACGAAAATCACCCACCGTAAAGCTAAAACTCCCTGTTGACTACTCTCAGCCCTCCATTACCCTCGGAGGCACTCCTCACCCTCCACATCACTTATCCTGATGGTTCCCTTGGTAACTGCAGAGAGTTCGGCTTTTGGGATGAGTCAGGTTGGTGCTGCGAGATTTGCTCCTGCATATGGGACAGGACAATTCTGTATCATCACCACTATCCTCATCATCATCACCCTCATCCCACAGCTTATCGCTGCAACATATGTCCAGAAAGGAACCTGCAGACATGGGATGGCGTCTCCTCCATAGTGAGCCCACCTCCCATATATCACACAAGTCGCAGATTTCCATGGCCGCAGAATACAGGGAAAGGAGCTCAGTTTACAGCTCTTTTACAAGACTTACAATCTTTACTTCAGCAAGCATCCTTTAATTTATGACAATAATGGTCGCTTTTAAAGGGGTTGTCCACTACATTTTTTATATTAAAAATGGGCCCATGGGTGGGGAAAAATTTAACAGATCCTCACTAGGGATGAAAGGACCCAAGGATGTTCAGGTTTGTCTAAACTTAAGTGCAAAGTTCGGTTCAGGTACCACAATTCTACCCAAACTTGAACCCCATAGAAGTAAATGGGGACCCAAACTTTGGTGCTGTAAAGAAGAAGAATTCCTCTGTTCTCCCAGAACTCCTAACACTAAAACGGACATCCAGGAGAAGTTCATGTTCGGAGTTCAGCACCAGACACTAGTTTCAGGTTCACTCATATCTAATACTCACCTATATGTCTCCCATAGCTCCTCTGCAATGTTGCCGCTGTTCCCCTCCAGCCTTTGCACTTCTTCATCAAGGCTGCAGTAAAGGTGACAGCAGATTGGCTCCAGTGTGTCACATGAGGCCACACACACCCCTGCTAGAAAAATAAAGGAGAAGAACGGAGGGGAACACAGGCAGCGAAGTAGAGGATCAGGGGTTATCTGGGTATTCAAGGGCATACTTTAAAAAGCCGACCAGGGATGACGAGCCCAAGAGGCAGGCAGCCCTGGCGGCTTCGGGATATAGACGCCTCTCAATTACTAACCTCTGGGCTTGATGTCACTTGAGAATACAAAGGCGACATCAACCCCCCCAACTATCACCCCACTTGCCCCCCGCTCTAGGGCTAGTGGGAAGAGCGAGGCTAAGTGGCAGAATTGGCAGATCTTATAGATGTGCCTTATTCAGGGGCGGCTGAGAGCTGATGTTTTTAGCCTGGGGAACCAATATCCATGACCCCTTCCTAGGCTATTAATATCAGCCCACAGCTGTCTGCCTAGCCTTTTACTGGTTATTAATTATAGGGCCCTCTAGTTCACTTTTCGGGGGGTCTCCCGTTTTAATAACCAGTAAAGGCTAAGTATACAGCTGTGAGCTGATATTAATGGCCTGGGAAGCTCCATGGGTCTTACCCTCTTCCCAGGCTATAAACATCTGCCCCCAGCCGTCAGCTTTTCCTCTGCTGGTTTTGAAAATTAAGCAGGAGCCCACGCCATTTTTTTCTAAAAAATAATCATTTATTAATTACATGTACAGTAATGTGTACTAATTATACAGTTGTGTGAAAAAGTGTTTGCCCCCTTCCTGATTATTCTTTTGCATGTTTCTTCACAAAAGCGAACCTGTCAGCAGTTTTGGCCAATATAAGATGCGGCCACTGCCTTTCAGGGCTTATCTACAGTAATCTATAATGCTGTAGATAAGCCCCTGATCCGACCCGAAAGATAAGAAAAATAAGTTTTATTATACTCACCCGGGGGGCGGTCCGGTCCAATGGGTGTCGCAGGTCTGGGTCCGGCGCCTCCCATCTTCTTGCGATGCCACCCTCCTGCTTGCTTCACAGGCTCCCGGCATCGCGCTCCTGCGCAGGCGTACTTGTCTGCCCTGTTGCGCAGGCACCGGGAAAGGTCAGAGAGGCCCAGCGCCTGCGCACTGCAGTACTTTGCTCTGCCCTCAACAGGGCAGATAAGTACGCCTGCACCGGAGCATGATGCCGGGGAGGCTGGGAAGCAAGCAGGAGGGCGGCATCGCAAGAAGTTGGGAGGCGCCGGACCCAGACCTGCGACACCCATTGGACCGGACCGCCCCCGGGTGAGTATAATAAAACTTATCTTTGCAGAATTGTTGTAATTCAGCCACCTTGGAGGGTTTCCGAGCATGAACTGCCTTTTTAAGATCATGTCACAGCATCCCAATCGAATTAAGTTCAGGACATTAAGGCTATGTGCACAAGTTGCGGATTTGTTTCGGATCCGCAGCGGATTTCCGCACAGAATTGCAGCAGATCCACAAGTGTTTGAGCAAGCAATGTTAAGCAATGGGAAAAAAAAATTGCTGTGCACATGCTGTGGAAAATTCCGCACTGATTCCGCAGCGGTTTATTTTCCGCAGCATGTCAATTCTTTTTGCAGATCCGCTGCGTTCCTACACCTATTGAATTAGTGAAATCTGCAGGGCAAAAAACGCATGACAATCTGCATAAAATCCGCACAAAATGCAATAAAAAACGCGCGGATTTTTACATGCGTTTTCTGCTAAGAGAGGCAGAATCTGCTCAGGAAATTCCACAGCCACATCCGCAATGTGTGCACATACCCTTACTAGGCCCCTCCAAAGTCTCAATTTTAAGCCATTCGGAGGTGGACATGCTGGTGTGTTTTGGATCATTGTCCTACTGCTTAACCCAAGTGCACTTCAGCTTAAGGTTACAAACAGATGGCCAGACATTTTCCTTCAGGATTTTTTAGTAGACGGCAAAATTCATGGTTCCATTTACCACAGCAAGTCTTCCAAGTCCCGAAGCAGCAAAACATCCCCAGACCAGCACACTACCACCACCATATTCTTCTGTTGGTATGATGTTTCTTTTCTGAAATGCTGTTACTTCTACACCAGATGTAATGGGACATACACCTTCCCAACAGTTCAACTTTTGTCTCGTCAGTCCACAGAGTTTTCTCCCAAAGGTCTTGGGGATCATCAAGATGTTTTCTGGCAAAACTGAGACAAACCTTTATGATCTTACTAGATGGTGGCCTGATTCTAATGCATCGGGTATTCTAGAATATGTATGTAGTTTATTTATGAAGATTTAAGAATAATGCAATGAATACACAGGATTTTCCGGGTAAAATATCTACATTATCATTAAATGTTATTGCTCATAGAACTTAATAGAACTGAACAAAATTATTAAACAGATCATCAAAATATATAAACTATTACATGAATATCTAACTGTATTTAAATAAATCATCGGATGAAAGGGGTGTATATAGAGGCTGCTGGGGTGTATATAGAGGCTGCTGCTGGGGTGTACGTGGAAGCTGCTGCTGGGGTATATGTGGAGGCTGCTGCTGGGGTATATGTGGAGGCTGCTGCTGCTGGGGTATATAGAGGCTGCTGCTGGTGAGGTGTATGTGGAGGCTGCTGCTGGGGTGTATGTGGCGGCTGCTGCTGGGGTATATGTGGAGGCTGCTGCTGGGGTATATGTGGAGGCTGCTGCTGCTGGGGTATATAGAGGCTGATGCTGGTGGGGTGTACGTGGAGGCTGCTGCTGGGGTTTACGTGGAGGCCGCCGGTCGGGGTACAAACAATTATATGCAAGTACAAACAAGAAAGGAATGTCCAGACATCATACCGCTCAGGAAGGAGACGGGTTCTGTGTCCCAGAGATGAACGTGCTTTGGTCCGACGTGTGCATATAAACCCAAGGACAAAAAAAAACAAAACATCTTGTGAAGATGATGGCAGAAGCTGGTAACATTGTGTCAATATCCACAGTGAAACGAGTACTGTATTAACATGGGCTGAAAGGTCACTCTGCCAGGAAGAAGCCATTACTCCAAAAGAAATATAAAAAGCCAGATTATTGTTTGCAAATGCTCACAGGAACAAAGACCTTAATTTTTGGAGACATGTCCTGTGGTCTGATGAAACTAAAATTGAACTTTTTGGGCATAATGACCATCGTTACGTTTGGAGGAAAGAGGGAGAAGCTTGGAAGCCTAAGAACACCATCCCAACTGTGAAACATGGCGGTGGCAGCATCATGTTGTGGGGTTATTTTGCTGCAGGAGGGACTGGTGCACTTCACAAAATAGATGGCATCATGAGAAAGAAGATTATGTGGCAATACTGAAGAAACATCTCATGACATCAGCCAGGAAGTTAAAGCTTGGGTGGAAATGGGTCTTCCAAATGGACAATGACCCGAAGCATACAGCCAAATTGGTAACAAAGTGGCTTAAGGATAACAAAGTCAATGTTTAGGTGCGGCCATCACAAAGCCCTGATCTCAATCCTATGGAAAATTCATGGGCAAAGCTGAAAAGGCCGGTGCGAGCAAGGCGACCTACAACCCTGGATCAGTTACACCAGTTTTGTCAGGAGGAATGGGCCCAGGTTCCGAACAACTATTGTGAGAAGCTTGTGGAAGGAGATCCCAAACGTGTGACCCAAGTCATTCAGTTTAAGGACAATGGTACCAAATACTAATGAAATGTATGTAAACTTTTGTCTTTGCAGTAAGTAATAAAAACACCTTAAAACATTCTCTCTCTCTCATTATTCTGGCATTTGGCAAATATTAATAATTATGGTAATCCTAATTGTCCTAAAACGGGAAAGGTTTATTCTGATTTCATGTCAGATATTGAGAAAAACATGCAGATGTGTCTTTTTATATAGTGTATGGAAACTTCTGGTTTCAACTGTATGTACCGTATATACTCGAGTATAAGCCGACCCGAGTATAAGCCGACCCCCCTAATTTTGCCACAAAAAACTGGGAAAACTTATCGACTCAAGTATAAGCCTAGGGTGGAAAATGAGGCAGCTACTGGTAAATTTCAAAAATAAAAAATAGATACCAATAAAAGTAAAATTAAAGTAGGTTAAATGTTTTTGAATAGCCATATTGAATCAGGAGCCCCATATGCTGCTCCATAGATTATGCCCCATATGCTGCTCCACAGATTAAGCCCCATATGCTGCCCCATATATTATGCCCCATATGCTGCCCCATGTATTATGCCCCATATATGATGCCCCATATATTATGCCCCATATGCTGCCCCACGTATTATGCCCCACAAGATGCTCCATAGATTGTGCCCCATATGCTGCCCCATGTATTATGCCCCATATGATGCCCCATGTATTATGCCCCCATATGATGCCCCATGTATTATGCCCCCATATGCTGCCCCATGTATTATGCCCCCATATGCTGCCCCATGTATTATGCCACCATATGCTGCCCCATGTATTATGCCCCCATGTGATGCTCCATGTATTATGCCCCATATATTATGCTCCATGTATTATGCCCCATATGCTGCCCCATGTATTATGCCCCACAAGATGCTCCATAGATTGTGCCCCATATGCTGCCCATGTATTATGCCCCACAAGATGCTCCATAGATTGTGCCCCATATGCTGCCCGATGTATTATGCCCCCATATGATGCTCCATAGATTGTGCCCCATATGCTGCCCCATGTATTATGCCCCACAAGATGCTCCATAGATTATGCCCCCATATGATAGTATAGGTCCCTTATGCTGCCGCTGCAAATGAACGAAAAAAAAAAAAAAATGACATACTCACCTCTCGTCGCTGGGGCCAGGTGCCGGTGTCCTGAGCAGGCAGGGACACCGGCGCGCTATGGGGGACAGGTGCCGGTGTCACCGCTGGCTCAGGCCCCGGCACCTGCAATATTCATCTGTCCCGGTCCACCGCTGCACGCCGCCGTCTTCCAGGTCCTTCTGTCAGTGAATGCTCAGTGCGAACTAACCACGTCATCGCGCCCTCTGACCTGAACATTCACAGCTAGAGGACGCGAGGACACAGCGGTGCACAGCGGTGGACTGGGGACAGGTGATTATCGCTTATACTCACCCCCTCCTGGCGCGGTCTCTGCAGCCCCTGCTCTTCTCCCACGGTCTCCGGCAGCTATGCGTAACTTCAGCGGTTACGTGGTACCGCTCATTAAAGTCATGAGTATGCGCATATTCATGGCTTTAATGAGCGGTACCACTGATGGCTGAACACAGGCGCTGGAGACCGGGAGAAGAGCAGGGGCTCCAGAGACCGCGCCAGGAGGGGGTGAGTATATAGGACAGCTGCGCTCCCCCTCCCCCACTGACCCCCTGGTACATGACTCGAGTATAAGCCGAGAGAGGCACTTTCATCCCTAAAAATGGGCTGAAAATCTCGACTTTTACTTGAGTATATACGGTATATTGATTGAAGAATATTTCCTTTGAAAATGATGTGTAAATGACAGAGATTTGCTGTATGTAAAAGCTCATGTTAAAATCGCATTGCAGTCAGATAGCAATCGCACTACATTCGGTTGTAAATCGGATGCTAGGTGTGAAAAATCGCATTGTACTCGCATGAAGATCGCATGCCACTACTACTACTTTTCTGAACTGAAATTGGATTGTTTTTTTTCACGTCGATGGGTACGAGCCCTGGTGCCATGTATCTCGGCAGTTCATTACCCTTATACTGATGCTGAGGAACCTCTTTGATCCAGAACTGGAAGTTATATGTCAATAACTGTTTATATTACCTGAATCAATTTCTTCCTCTTAAAACTGCGTTTGATGGTAAGTGAATTGTAGTTACTCTTTAATGCCTGTGTTCACACTCAGTGGTCAAGCTGCGGCTTTTAGCTGTAACAGCCTCGCACTGCTGTGGTCTTTTGTGCAGGGAAATGGTAAATCACTTAATATTGCAAAGAAACAGCTGTTCCGATGGTAATGGCTGCGCAGACGTTTAGGTAACAGCTGTTTCCTTAGAGACTAAGTGATTGTGCGGGGAAATGGTAAAAGTGATAAAAAAGAAAGCAGTACAGGGATGTTTTGGCTAAAAACCACCAATGACTGCTGCATGTGAACACAGCCAAAGAGAAGAGTGTCAGCAACCAGTGACCTCACCCCCCCCCCAGTGCTTCTCAAACAGGAAGCCATAGTTTCTTGAAAAGTGGAAGCATTTAGGAACCACAGCAACACAACCACAAGTATAGACCACAGATCGGGGTCACTGGGTGCTGAAGAGCAGAGGGCATAAAAGTCACCAACTCTCTGCTGACTCCATAACGGCAGAGTCCAGACCTCCTCTGATATTAACATCAGCACAAACACTGAACCCTGGCCGGGAGCTCCATAGCTGAGCAGCTGCATGCAGCCTTACATCACCAAGCACAATGCTGAGCATCGGATGGAGTAGTGTAAAGCCGCCACCACTGGACTCTGGAGGAAACCTGTCCTGTGCAGTGACGGATCACTTATATATCTGGCATAGATGAGAGATAATGCCATGATGCTGTTTTTGAGGTGTCGGACAAGACCCCTTAATTCTAGAGAAGGAAAATCTTAATGGTTCACCTCAACAAATTTTGGATAATTGTAGCTTCCGTCTTTGTGGAAACAGTTTGGTGAGGACCATTTTCTGTTCCCCATGACTGTGCCCAGTGCACAAGGTCCATAAAGACATGGTTGGGGGAGTTTGGTGCAAGAACCTGTCTGGCCACACAGAGCCCGGACCTCAACACCACCCAACACCTTTGGGATGAGTGACCCCGACCTCTCCCCAACATCAGGGCCTGACCTCACAAATGCTTTTCTGGGTGAAAGGGCAAAAATTACCACTGACGCCTCCAAAATCTTGTTCAAGAGTGGAAGCGGTTATAGCTCCAAAGGAACCGACTACTCATCAGTGTCTATGGATGTGAACGGGAGGTCAAAAAAGCTCCTGTAGGTGTAGAGTGTGGTGTCCCGATACTTGTGTCCATACAGTGCATGATACGAGCACATTTCAGGTGCCAATTTTAGATTTACTGCTCTCTCCAAAGCCAGGAGCAGGTGTCAAAAACATCAGTGATAATTATGATGGCTGCCTTCTATCCGCGGTGTGAAGATGATGTGCACATAATCAGCTTCTCCTATGACTTAAAACAAGAAAAAAATCATTGAAATGAAACAATCTTATTTTACCGATATGCCCGGAATAATTACTCTAGTAATGTCAACTCGCTAGAATATCTCATTAACCCCCGATGGGAGGAGCAATATCTGTAATTTCTGCAGGGAGAGAGAGTAAGAAGAGGTGGTTAACAGGTTGGCACAATTATAAGCCATTATCTTCTATTGTCACCATTAGTCTCTGTGATCAGAAAATGTAAAAATAATCGGAGGGATCTGGTTTTATGCTTCCCCCCCATATATTAGATGTGAGGGATGTATTATGTCACAGTAGTGTCTATTATTCCACTTGTCTCCTAGCTTTATATACTTGCTGTATTCCAGGGTGTCCTTACACATAATTGTTTATTATGGTGTGACTGATTGTTGCAGCGTGAACTCCAAATTTAGACTTCATAGGTCTCCTTTACAGACTTGTTGTTTTTCTGTTAAAAAATACTGTGAATTTCATGTTTTTATGTATATATTATGTCTTTTTCCTACAAAGAAGACAATGCCAAAAATCCCCCCCCCCAAAAAAAAATCAAAACACCAGAATTCAAAAATTGTATGGTGCATGAATAATTTACTATTAACTTTCTGCTAACCATTTGAAAACAATGGGCCCGACACATCAAGACTAGCATTGTTCACGCCTGTCTTGATGTAGACATGGGCTGCAGTCAGATGCCGCTTCATGTATCAGGAGCGCCAGACGAGTGGGTACACTTCTGTGTGCTCCTTGCCACAAATCCTACTCCGGTCACTGCTTGGAGTAAGATTTGTAGTGTAGTGATTGCTGCTGCTCATCATGAATTTGACATCCTGCCCCAGCTCTGCCCACCTTCTCGCAGGTGGGTGTAAAAAGGCGCGAGAGCATGAGAAGTCTCATCATTTAGCAGCTCAAACTATTGGACAGGTTAGCAGACCACTTCCCAGTCACCTGTATGTCGGCGAGCACCCAATGTCTCCAGTGCTTGGATTTTGGATTTTGTCTGCTGGGGGCATCTGGATCGACCATTATCAGAACATAGACCTTATCCTAGAACGAGAGAAGAAAATGTAAAGTGCTATTCATTTTAGCAAATTAACACTTTAAACAGAACCATTCCCTCTTCTAAAACAAATCAGAATTTAGAACGTTAAAAGGGGTTTTCCACTACTCGGTCAAGCCCTTCTCAATCATATGATTCCCCACATAAAATAACAGTAAGGGCTCATACGAGCATATACATCGGACGAGTGACATCGGATGCCACTCACCCATTCAAATCTATGGATGCGTGTTAAACAGACTGCTCTTGGATGACATCTGAGTGCAGTCCGATTTATGAGGACTCACACAATGGAGAAAATGGAGAAATCTTGTTCTCCATCTTCTCACCTGTGCTATGATTCCCTCATCCGAGAGAATCAGAACACAGTAAGCTGACACCCTGATCAAACTCTGATGAGAGTATGATCCCAGTGTCACTACCGTAATGAGAGAATTTACGATCTGTGACCCCGGCCTTATACTCACCTCTGGTGGGGCGCCATTTCTTTACGCACCCGTTGACTTATAATGGGTGAGTCTGATCCAGAATATAAATCCGAGTGGTTAACGCTGCAATTTTTTACATGCAGACGATCGGTATAAAACCGCTAATGTGAACTACCACATAGACTCGCATTGGTCAGTGTGTTGTCCCTATGCTATCAGTTTTGCATACGGACGTTTAATCCATTCGTCTGAACGATCCCTACGAGTACAGTCATGGACAAAAGTTTTGAGAATGACACAAATATTAATTTTTACAAAGTCTACTGCTTCACTTTTTCTAATGGCAATTTGCATATACTCCAGAATGTTATAAAGAGTGATCAGCTTAACAGCAATTACTTGCAAAGTCAATATTTGGCTAGAAAATGAACTTTATCCCTCAAAACACATTTCAACATCATTGCAGCCCTGCCTTAAAAGGACCAGCTAACCTCTTTTCAGTGATTGCTCCATTAACACAGGTGTGGGTGTTGATGAGGACATGGCTGGAGATCAATCTGTCATGATTAAGTAAGAATGACACCACTGGACACTTTAAAAGGAGGCTGGTGCTTGGCATCATTGTTTCTCTTCTGTTAACCATGGTTATCTCTAAAGAAACACGTGCAGTCATCATTGCAATGCACAAAAATGGCCTAAGAGTATCGCAGCTAGAAAGATTGCACCTCAGTCAACAATCTATCGCATCATCAAGAACTTCAAGGTGAGAGGTTCCATTGTTGCCAAAAAGGCTCCAGGGCGCCCAAGAAAGACCAGCAAGCGCCAGGACCGTCTCTTAAAAGTGTTTCAGCTGCGGGATCGGGCTACCAGCAGTGCAGAGCTTGCTCAGGAATGGCAGCAGGCAGGTGTGAGTGCATCTGCACGCACTGTGAGGCGGAGACTCTTGGAGCAAGGCCTGGTCTCAAGGAGGGCAGCAAAGAAGCCACTTCTCTCCAGAAAAAACATCATGGACAGACTGATATTCTGCAAAAGGTACAGGCAGTGGACTGCTGAGGACTGGGGTAAAGTTATTTTCTCTGATGAATCCCCTTTTCGATTGTTTGGGACATCAGGAAAACGCCTCATTCGGAGAAGACAAGGTGAGCGCTACCACCAGTCTTGTCTCATGCCAACTGTTAAGCATCCTGAAACCATTCATGTGTGGGGTTGCTTCTCAGCCAAGGGAATCGGCTCTCTCACAGTCTTGCCTAAAAACACAGCCATGAATAAAGAATGGTACCAGAATGTCCTCCAAGTGCAACTTCTCCCAACCCTCCAAGAGCAGTTTGGCGATCAACAATGCCTTTTCCAGCATGATGGAGCACCTTGCCATAAAGCAAAGGTGATAACTAAATGGCTCAGGGAACAAAACATAGAGATTTTGGGTCCATGGCCTGGAAACTCCCCAGATCTTAATCCCATTGAGAACTTGTGGTCAATCATCAAGAGATGGGTGGACAAACAAAAACCTAAAAATTCTGACAAAATGAAAGCATTGATTGTGCAAGAATGGACTGCTATCAGTCAGGATTTGGTCCAGAAGTTGATTGACAGCATGCCAGGGAGAATTGCAGAGGTCCTGAAGAAGAAGGGTCAACACTGCAAATATTGACTTGCTGCATTAACTCATTCTAACTGTCAATATAAGCTTTTGTTACTCATATGTTTGCAATTATTATATTTCTGTCTGTGATAAAAACATCTGTCAAACACACATAAAAACCAGAGGGCAGCAGATCATGTGAAAATATAATATTTGTGTCATTCTCAAAACTTTTGGCCATGACTGTATGTGCACACAAGATTTTTTTCCTTTAGCGTCTTTTTTGCTAGGTTAGGCTGTTTTTTTAAAATGTTTTTACATAGAAAAGCATACGTTCATTCTTTTAGCGTTTCATTAGCGCTTTTTCAGGTGGGTTACACCTGAAAAAGACGTGGTAAACATACTGACACACAACAATAAAAAAAAGATGAGGCACCACCATAATAACCGATAACGGCCAAGAGCTGACAGTCTAATGACAGAAACAACTCTATAAGAGCAGATACGCCATATTGTTGGAGAACAGCTATTAAAGACCCCCATCTGTTTCCACCCCACCCCACAATCAGTAAGTGTGGGGAGAGTCACACAGCTTTCTTGCTTGGAAAAAAAAAAGAAAAAGAGAGAAACACTGGCAGCAAAATCTTACAACATGAAGATGATAAAGCGGCCCTGCCATACAAAGAAGCGCAGCGTCTATGTTGATACGAGGCTGGGATCTCACAGATCTGCAGACAGAAGAACTTGCCGTAGCACATAATAGTAAAATGAGACATAGACACAAACATTTGGATAGATTTAGAAAAACTTCCAACATAGTCATATCCCCCTGACGAAGGATTAAATTTCCGAAACGCGCGTCGGGGCGCGTTCTTTTGCACACCACGCTGTTTTTGCTCCCAGGTATGGTCTTTCTTTTTTTCTGTTACTACGTGGCACATTTTCTATGCACAATTGCACAGTATAGTTTAGCACATTTATCCGTTTAGTCATTATACACTATACATAGTGAAGCACAGTTTATTATTTCTTCTGTGTGTGCCTCAGTTAGGGCATTTATCGTTATTGCCAATTTTGACACATATTTGACCACAATCTTATACACATTTTTTAGATGGTTATTTTATTAGTTAGCACTTATCATATTTAATTTTTATCATCTTTTTTGTGCCACTTATAATATTTATTTTCACATGTTTTTCATATACTATGTTCCTGGTTATTATTATTTGAGCATATGTATACACAATTCCTCTTATATATGCTTATTTATATTTGAATGTGTATACATCACAGCTTATTGATCGTGGTGTGTTTAGTTCATTATTAATATTTTATTATATATCTTATTTTTACATGGTTTTATTGCATGTTTGTCAGCCAATTTTTGTACAATAAAGGCATTATTTTATATATTTTTGTCTCGTGTCTCTTCCCTCTCATTGGGCTATTTCCCTCCACATCCTGGGTGTTTCATTTTAATCATTTTCGGATGGTCCACCATCCAATGTTCTGTTTCTGGTGATATAGGCACGTATTATTTATTATTATTTCTATATATAATTTTATTTTTGTGCATTTTTTATCTCTGGATACATATATATTTTACATTATGGTACTGTCAGATAACATAGAAAATATTTCACCAAATAATTATAATTATTAACCAGTATATAGTATATAGAAATTGGTTCACCAATATATATTAAAAACAATACTTTATGTAAATCAACATTAAATTCTAAATCTATTCAAATCTTATTACAATTCTATGGATAGAATAGACAGAGCAGACGTTCCTTGGAGCTGGGGCGGTGGGGGAAATCGGTCCTCGAGTTCCGTGTTCTACAGTACGGTAATTACATTATTTAAAGCTGTGTTTCTGTGACAACTGCTCAGCCTGACACATGCAGCGCGTGCTGCTCACAGGCAGTGCATGGCAACGCTGCAAAGGATTCTGGGAGACACTACAGCACGCTTTCCTTTGTCTCCCCGACTAATGTGCTTGCTTGCTTAGGAGTAACCACCTCTCTGCTGGTTGGAAGTAAGTGAAGAATTCAGGAGCAATTCGTTATATTTCGCACAATCTACGCTAGGAGAAAAAGCAGGACATACAAGGATGTTAACGTGGCGTGCAGGAATCCTCCAAGTCCTGGGACGGAAAAAGGCTAAAACTCCTACAGTGGGTACAGAAAGTATTCTGACCCCTTTAAATTTTCACTCTTTGTTTCATTGCAGCCATTTGGTAAATGCAAAAAAGTTCATTTTTTCTCATTAATATACACTCTGCACCCCATCTTGACTGAAAAGAATAAAATGTAGAAATTTTTGCAAAGTTATTAAAAAAGAAAAACTGAAATATCATATGGTCATAAGTATTCAGACCCTTTGCTCAGACACTCATATTTAAGTCACATGCTGTCCACTTCCTTGTGATCCTCCTTTAGATGGTTCTACTCCTTCATTGGAGTCCAGCTGTGTTTAATTAAACTGATAGGACTTGATTTGTAAAGGCGCACACCTGTCTATATAAGACCTCACAGCTCACAGCATGTCAGACCAAATGAGAATCATGAGGTCAAAGGAACTGGCCAAGGAGCTCAGAGACAGAATTGCGGCAAGGCACAGATCTGGCCAAGGTTACAAAAGAATATCTGCAGTACTCAAGGTTCCTAAGAGCACAGTGGCCTCCATGGAAGAAGTTTGGGACCACCAGAAGTCTTTCTAGACCTGGCCGTCCAGCCAAACTGAGCAATCGTGGGAGGAGAGCCTTGATGAGAGAGGTAAAGAAGAACCCCAAGATAATTGTGGCTGAGCTCCACAGATGCAGTAGGGAGATGGGAGAAAGTTCCACAAAGTCAACTATCACTGCAGCACTCCACCAGTCGGGCCTTTATGGCAGAGTTGCCCGACGGAAGCCTCTCCTCAGTACAAGACATATGAAAGCCCGCATAGAGTTTGCTAAACAACACATGAAAGATTTCCAGACTATGACAAATAAGATTCTCTGGTCTGATGAGATGAAGATAGAACTTTTTGGTGATAATTCTAAGCGGTAAGTGTGGAGAAGACCAGGCACTGCTCATCACCTGCCCAATACAATCCCAACAGTGAAACATGGTGGTGGCAGCATCATGCTGTGGGGGTGTTTTTCAGCTGCAGGGACAGGACGACTGGTTGCAATTGAAGGAAACATAATGTGGCCAAGTACAGAGATATCCTGGATGAAAACATCTTCCAGAGTGCTCTGGACCTCAGACTTGGCTGAAGGTTTACCTTCCAACAAGACAATGACCCTAAGCACACAGCTAAAATAAGAAAAGAGTGGCTTCAGAACAACTCTGTGACCATTCTTGACTGGCCCAGCCAGAGCCCTGACCTAAACCCAATTGAGCATCTCTGGAGAGACCTGAAAATGGCTGTCCACTGTAGGGATCCGCTCTGGTAGGCAGGGGCCGGGCCGCAGTAATGAGGCAAACACACAGGCTTTCAATTCAAAGTTCAGTGGTTTTAATAACGGGTTCAAAAGTCCAGATAACAAAAATCAAAAATAGAACATAACATACTCCAGTTTGGAGAACCACTGGACCCAGACTCACCCTTGATGGGACGGGCTTAACTAAGCGGCTGCGGGCCAGCAGGGACCGCCAGGTGCCATTCCGGGTGGTCTGGTACTCGCTTCCTGGTGCACACTGACACACTGTAACAGAAATCACTTCTTCCGGGCTGACTCCAGCCAAACTCCTTCCTTCCACACCCACATACTACAACAGCTCCTTGTTAAATAGGCCTAGTCCACACCCTCAGGTGAGGTACACATCAGCTTACCTGATCACGTGACTATGACCTCATCCCAGGTCCTTGTGATTCAGTCTGCTAGGAGAAATATATCTCCCATCCAGCAAGACCCCCTTTGGGGTACCACATACCTCCCCCCTTTGTTCAACCTTAGGAGGGTGGACACATGACATACAGTGAACTCTGGACAGTGCATCTGCGTTCCCCTGTAATTTGCCTGCCCGATGTTCTACTGAAAAGTTGAAATTTTGCAGGGACAGAAACCACCTGGTGACTCGTGCATTTCTCTCTTTGGCTTGACTCATCCAAGTCAGAGGGGAATGATCAGTTACCAACCGAAACGTTCTCCCCAACAGATAGTAGCGCAATGACTCCAGTGCCCACTTGATGGCCAGGCACTCTCTCTCTACAATGCTGTATCTGGTTTCAGCTGGAGTAAGCTTTCGACTCAGGAAACTAATGGGATGCTCCTCCCCATTAACCTCCTGAGACAGCACGGCACCCAGACCTACCTCTGACGCATCAGTCTGTACAATGAATTCTCTTGAAGTCGGGTGTGATCAGAACTGGTGACCCATACAGTGCCCCTTTTAGTTTTACAAACGCTTCTTCAATCTGATCATTCCAGCGCACCATTACTGACTTCCTCCCTTTCAGGCAGTCAGTTAACGGCGCCCGACAGGGTTGCAAAATTGGGAATAAACTGCCGGTAATATCCCACTAACCCCAAAAACCCTTTCACTTGTTTTGTGGTGAGGGGATGGGGCCAGTTTTGGAGTGCCTCCACTTTGTTTATTTAGGGTTTGATAACTCCTCTCCCAATCACATACCCCAGGTACCGAGCTTCCTCCAACCCTATGGAACACTTCTTTGGGTTGGCAGTTAGCCCTGCTTGTCTCAGGGAATCTATCACCGCCTGTACCTTGGCTAAGTGACTTTCCCAGTCTGTACTGTACACCACAATATCGTCCAGATAGGCCGCAGCATATCGGCGATGAGGACGAAGAACAACGTCCATTAACCTATGGAATGTCGCTGGAGCGCCATGCAACCCGAAGGGTAGGACTATATACTGGAACAGTCCCTTGGGTGTTACTGTGATGATACTGCAAGCTCCATTACTTGTGCTGTTCTAGAACTTTCCACATAGAACTACGACCACCATCGTTTTGCCAGCACAGAGCAAAGCCCCCTCCCTCTCTCTCTGCAGTTCACTTCTCTCATCCCTCCCACCTCAGGAATTCTTTAGGAATGTCCTTTGTCTCTCAAAACCCTGCAGAAAGGTTCCATATATATCATGAGAATTCATTCTTTTGCTCATAACACGGTGGGAGCTTTCGCTAGAAACACAAAGCTACGGTTTTGAATCAGGCATCCATCAGGCGTCGTTCCCGTGGTACTGGTGAACCCGTAACTCCAACAGAACCCGAGAAATGGAATTCTCGGATGCACCATGAACTATCTCACCCAAGTTTGGGCTCATTTGAACAGTTATTTCAAAGTAAGATCATTGATAGGTCTGCCATTATTCTGCTAGGTTCCCAGGATGAGGTATGCTCCTGATGATCTTCCAGAACTAAAACTAGAACTTCTAGCCCGGGGAGGTGGCCAGAAAACCATCCCCTTTTGTGAGGTCACCAGCCCACCTGTATAAGTCCTGCACTTAAGGGTATGCCACACTAAACGAGATCGCTAACGAGATCGTTAAAATACGTCACTATTTAGCGATCTCGTTAGTGACGTCGTTGTGTGTGGCATGTAGCAACGACGTGGCCCCTGCTGTGATCTCGTTGATCGTTCACTAGAGTTCTGGACCGTATTTTGATCGTTGGCGTCCCGCTGGTGAGCCTGAATCGCTGTGTTTGGCACCTTTTGTGAACGATGTGCGACCTCGTTGACGACGCATTAGTCAGTGGCGCAGGCAGGACTTTGTTTTCTTTCGTTAACGCCCTTCAGCTCCGATTGGTGACCACAACATCACCTCAGCTATAATAACTGCGCCCCCATCCATTGTTTCCAGAGCACTTTGTGGATGACTACAACGGTGCTTTGTGCGTTGTTGCGAGGATAGTATCGTGTGTCGGAGTTTTGCGATCCTGTTTGTGGCGCAGTGGTGGGTTTTGCGATCCTGTCTGAGTCGCTAGAGCACCATCTTCCCCATTATGACGCGGTCATCCAATCACAAAGCGGGAGAGCTGTGATAAATATCTATGAGATAAATAGTGACCACCAATCTGTGATGAGGGGCGTGCAAAAGGTTGCGCTCAGTCACGCCTATCGAGGTCGTGATCTTTCACAGTACATGCAGTGTGGTACGTCCCAACGACCGCCAAAGTCGGTGAAGAGATCGCTAACCGCTGATGCGTCGTTAATGAGATCGTCCAGTTTGGCCGCTACTAGTGACCTTAAAACGATCACACCAACGATAGCGTCGTTATCGTGATCGTTAGCGGGATCGTTTAGTGTGGCAGTACCCTTAGCCCCCCTTAGTCATTCCAGGCTGTGATGACTTGACTAACAGATCTGCAAATGAACTATGATGTGTGGCTCCTCCCCCCAGCCTGTCTTGTCTGTAACTACACAAGTGCCATGTAAGTTTTTCACCTTTAATCCTGTTTTATTTTTAATGGTATTGTACATAACTGTATTGTCTCAGCTTGTTACATTTTTTTTATACTGCATAAGCACTGCCTGCCTATTAGGAATAAACCTATAAAATTATTAGTTTGTTTCTCCTGCTCTATAAACGATTTTGCACGTGCCTGAAGTACTACGCTACTGATTTGGGGTTGCTACGGACCCTCTTGATAAATTGTTCATTAAGCAAATCATAGCTGGTGGCAGCTAAAAGAAGGAGTGTAAAGTGTTAACCTATTGGGTAGCGTTGACAGTGACGGAGCGGGTTTTATAAGTGTATGGCCTGGCTGCGGCCCGAGTAATTATAATTCCCTCACTACAGCGTGCCCAATAGCCAGCACACATCCAAGTGGCCCGTCTGGCGACTAATTATCCTAGGTGCAGTTCCCTGACTGACCTGAGGGTAAGGGGGGTGCCAGAGAGCTGCAAGTTCCTAAGTGGAAGTGGGATAATTATAAATCCCTGCAGATTATTGGGTCGGACGGCAGCAGCCGTCGTGTGTGTGCGCGTTTTCGTCACATTTGCGGCACGGAGGGATCACACGCCGTGATACCCCGGGCTACCGTGTTGCGGACCGTGGCACGTTCGTCACATTGGTGGCAGAGCGGTGGGATTATAGAGCATTAGTGATCTGGTCTGAGCAATCATTCCTCTCACTAAAAAACTTGCACGGTTCTTTAGGGACCCTGCAACTAAAGTTTTGGAGAACAAGCTCAGTGTTTATTAGTCCTGAGACAATTGTGTGTACTTGTGGTTACCCCTCCCTTCTCTTTGTTTTCTATCCTATCTTTTATTTGGCAAACATGGCTACAAGAGGAGCAAGTTGGTACGAAAAGCAGAGCAAGGACACTCTTGTGGGAATCTGCATGTACCACGGCCTTGACCACAAAAACCAAAGCAAAGCTCAACTGGTCCAGGCCCTGAAGGAACTGGACGAGCCTCAGAGCGTGGCGGGCGCAGGAGCCGGCCCAAGCCAAGGTGGTGCTGCAGCAGAGGCCCAAACCCTGAATGCTTACACCCAGGGCGGGTTGGACCCTTACCTGCAGGCGGCCCTGGATGAACTCTCCGCCGACGACCATGATGGGCGCCTGAAGCTGATCCAGCAAGCTCAAGAGAGAGCCGACCAGCGAGCCGAGCGCCAAGCCCAGCGAGAGGCCGACCAGAGACAGGCTGAGAGAGCCGAAAGGGAAGCTCAGAGAGCCCATGAACTCGAGCTGCTCAGACAAGGGGCAATGCCCTCCACAGCCCGGAGCAGTGTGCCCAGCAGCGCTCAGAGTCCGAAGCCCCGGCCGGAGCACTTTCCCATGATGGAAAAGGACGGAGACTTGGACACTTTTCTGCGGGCCTTTGAGAAAGTCTGCAGACAGTACCAGCTGCCTGAGGACCAATGGGCCAGGTACTTGACCCCCGGGCTAAAGGGCAAAGCTTTGGAGGCGTTTGCTTCACTCACGCCAGATCAAGATGGTGACTATGCGGCCATCAAGCAGGCCCTGATCGCCAAGTACCAGCTAACCCCTGAGGTATACCGAAAGAAGTTCCGGAACCTTCAACGTGGCCCACACGACAGTTATAGCGATGTGGTGCAAGGACTCAGGACCCACTTTGACCAGTGGATCCATGGACTGTCAGTTGACACCTTTGAGGAGCTGAGGGACCTGATGATCAAAGACCAGTTCCTGCATCTGTGCCCAGCTGAGGTCCGACAGTTCATCCTGGACCGAGAACCGGAGGACGCGGTCATAACAGCATGGATCGCCGACAGCTATGAGGCCAACCGGAAACCGAGGTGCGGAAGCCCGTCACCGCCCGCTGGGAGGGGGTAAGCCTGCAACCAACCCCAGTGCCCCTGCCAGCCGTCCCTCTGGAGGCACTATCCCCTTTGCCAGCGCCAGGCCTACATCAGACCCCCGGCAGTGTTTCTCCTGTAAACGGACTGGACACATCAGCGCCACCTGTCCGGAGAGGCAGAAGAACCCCCCAGCCAAGGCCTCCGGGCCCAACGCGTCTGTTCTTTTGGTGGGTGGTGTGGTGGGGAGGGTTGATGACAACGTGCAGCCGTCCACGTGGGGGCCCGTCTTGCTACAGGCCTCAAGGACACCGGGGCTGAACGAACCCTCATCCGACCCGAACTGGCGGCCCCTGAAGAGTTGATTCCGGGGAAAACCCTAACTGTCCCCGGGATTGGGGGCGTCCGCTGCCCCTTGCCGATAGCCCGGGTTTTCATTGACTGGGGTGCCGGGAGCGGGGTGAAGGAAGTGGGGGTGTCCGAGAACCTGCCCACTGATGTTTTATTGGGGGACTGATCTGGGGAGGATGGTGGCGTACTATGTCCCTGACACCCCTCCCCAATCTGATAATAAGGTTAACGTTAACCATGATGTTGATGTTGATGATGATGGGAAACTGAATGTGTTACCTGCCAATGCTTTGCGAAGTGATTATGCAACTGATAACCTTTCTTACCCTAGGAATGATGCTGATAGTGATGTATCTGTGCCATCTGAACCTGGTAACCCTTTCTCTGAAGTGGTAGATGTGTCCACAGGTACAGGAGCGTTCAGCCACGTCGCTCTGTGGAGTGAGACGGCTGAGGAACCCCTAGCAGGAGCAAGCGACAGTGCTCAAGGAAATGGGGAGGTACATGGGAACCGTGAGGAAGGTGACGCCATGACACTGACCAGTGCCACCGAGGAAGGTAACTGGCCCATAAGTAGCACTGCTCCTGAAGTGTTGGGGGTGGATGGGGAGGTAGAGCCCATAGCAGTGCAGGCTGATGGGTCTGTAGAAATCCCAGGGGAGACTGCATATGTAGCTGCTGTCACCCGCAGTCAGAGTGCCCGGATCGCAGGTAGCGCCCTGCCATCTGGACCCTCCTCTGCTACAGGAGAGACTGAACCAGAGGTGGACCCAGGCCGGTCCCAGAGGGTCCCAGTGAGGAAGGAACCCTGACATCACTTCTGGCTGCCTCCAGCCAGGAGTTCCAGGCCGCTCTGCACTCAGATGCGAGCCTGGAGAACTTGAGGCACCTCGCCGAGACGCCCACCTCCGTGACTGATAAGGAGAGGGTGTTCTGGGAACGAGGAAGGTTGTACCGGGAGACAGTACCCGGAGATTCCAAAAGGAGTGGTTGAGGGAAAAACAGCTGGTCGTCCCGCACCAGTTCCGAGGTGAGTTGTTGAGGATTGCCCATGAGATTCCACTTGCTGGACACTTGGGGATCAGCAAAACTAAGGCACGGCTGTCTCAACACTTCTATTGGCCCAAGATGGGGACAGATGTGACTAACTACTGCTGCTCCTGTATCACCTGTCAAAGAGTGGGGAAGGCGGGCCTGCTCTTAAGGCTCCCCTAATCCCGTTGCCAGTGATAGAGGAGCCTTTCCAGAGGATCGCGGTGGACATTGTGGGCCCGCTGGCTGTCCCCAGCAGCTCTGGAAAGCGATACATCCTTACTGTGGTAGACTACGCTACCCGGTACCCGGAGGCAGTAGCTCTGTCCTCAACTTGGGCAGATAAGGTGGCGGATGCACTGGTGACCATCTTTTCACGGGTAGGATTTCCCAGGGAGATGCTTACCGATCAAGGGACCCAATTTATGTCTCGCCTAATGAAGGCTCTCTGCAGCAAAATGCAGGTGACGCGTATGGTATCGAGTGCGTATCACCCACAGACCAATGGTTTGTGTGAGCGCTTTAACGGTACCCTCAAACAGATGCTCCGCATGCTGGTTGAGACCCAGGGACGCGATTGGGAGCGGTACCTCCCACACCTGCTATTTGCCTACAGAGAAGTCCCGCAGGCCTCGACAGGGTTCTCCCCCTTTGAGCTCCTGTATGGCAGGCGAGTCCGGGGACCCCTTGGGTTGATAAGAGAATCCTGGGAAGATGAGCCAAACCCCACGGAAGTGTCCATCGTGGATTATGTCATGCGCTTCCGCGACAAGATGCAGACCTTGACGCAGCTGGTGCATGACAACATGACGCAGGCTCAGGCTGACCAGAAGCACTGGTACGACCAGAACGCCCGGGAGCGGACCTACCAGGTGGGTCAAAAGGTGTGGGTGCTGGTCCCCGTACCAACGGATAAGCTTCAGGCAGCCTGGGAAGGCCCGTACGTCGTGCACCAACGGCTCAACCCAGTCACCTACGTGGTCACGCTTGACCACACTCGGGGTAGGCGCAAGGCCTTTCACGTCAACATGATGAAGGCCCATCACGAACGTGAAGCCTGCGTCCTACCGTCTGCAACCTGCCCGAGGACGGGAGGAGGACCCCCTCCTGGACATGCTGGCCCAAGCGAAGGCCAATGGGTCCATTGAGGACATGGAGGTAAATGCCTTGCTAACCGTCCCCCAGCGTTGCAGTTGCTGACCACTCTGGAACCCTTCCGGGCCGTGTTCACTAACCGACCCGGAAGGACCAAGTTAGCAGTCCACGAGGTGGACACCGGAATCATGCCCCATTACGGCGGACACCTTATCGGATCTCTGAGAGGTGCAGCAGATTATGCGCCAGGAGATCCATGAGATGTTGCAGCTGGGGGTGATCCGACAGTCCAAAAGCGCGTGGGCCTCACCTGTAGTTCTCGTGCCAAAAAAGATTGGACCACCCGGTTCTGCGTGGACTACAGGGGGCTCAACGCCATCACTACCTCTGATGCGCACCCAATGCCACGCATCGAGGATCTGCTGGAGCGGTTGGCGAATGCCAAGTACATATCCATCATGGATTTAAGCCGGGGATACTGGCAGATTCCCCTGAGCCCTGCGGCGCAGGAGAAATCCGCCTTTATCACCCCTTTTGGACTGTACGAGTCCACGGTCATGCCTTTCGGCATGAAGAATGCCCCTGCCACTTTTCAGCGGATGGTCAACCACCTGCTTCAGGACTGGAGGAGTACGCTGTGGCGTACCTGGACGACATTGCCATCTTCAGTTCCACCTGGAGGAACACCTTCAGCATCTCCAGGAGGTGCTCAAGCGTATTCACCAGGCAGGTCTGACCATCAAGCCGGGAAAATGCAGATGGGCATGAGGGAGGTCCACTACCTGGGGCACCGGGTAGGCGGGGGTTCCATGAGTCCGGAGCCCAGAGAAAAGATGGACGCGATCGTGTCCTGGCCCACCCCAGGACCAAAAAGCAGGTGAAGTCCTTCCTGGGCACTGCAGGGTACTATAGGCGTTTCGTACCGAACTATAGCGCCATTGCAAAACCCTTGACGGACCTTACCAAGGGCGGTCTACCCCAAACAGTCAGCTGGACAGATGGCTGTGAGGTGGCATTCCGAGCTTTGAAAACAGCACTGTGCAGCTCTCCAGTGTTGAAAGCCATCGACAGCAGTCGGCCATTCCTGGTACAGACTGACGCCAGCGAATTTGGCCTCGGTGCTGTACTCAGCCAGGTTGATTCGGGGAACCAGGAGCACCCCGTGTTGTACCTGAGCCGGAAACTTCTGCCGAGGGAAGTGGCATACTCCACCATCGAGAAGGAGTGCCTGGCCATGGTCTGGGCACTGCAACGTTTGCAGCCCTACCTGTACGGGCGCACCTTCAAGGTGGTCATCGACCACAACCCTCTGAGCTGGCTGCACACAGTGTCCGGAACCAATGGTAGGTTGCTACGCTGGAGCCTTGCCCTACAGCAGTATGATTTTGCCGTACAACACAAGAAAGGCAGCGATCATGGGAATGCTGATGGGTTGTCACGACGTGGCGAACCCGCTGAGGTGCGCATGGCGGATTACCGACAGGTCATGCCTCCTTAACGCCCTCTAAGAGGGGGAGGTGTGATGATACTGCAAGCTCCATTACTTGTGCTGTTCTAGAACTTTCCACATAGAACTACGACCACCATCGTTTTGCCAGCACAGAGCAAAGCCCCCTCCCTCTCTGCAGTTCACTCCTCTCATCCCTCCCACCTCAGGAATTCTTTAGGAATGTCCTTTGTCTCTCAAAACCCTGCAGAAAGGTCCCATACATATCATGAGAATTCATTCTTTTGCTCATAACACGGTGGGAGCTTTCGCTAGAAACACGAAAGCTACGGTTTTGAATCAGGCGTCCATCAGGCGTCGTTCCCGTGGTACTGGTGAACCCGTAACTCCAACAGAACCCGAGAAATGGAATTCTCGGATGCACCATGAACTATCTCACCCAAGTTTGGGCTCATTTGAACAGTCATTTCAAAGTAAGATCATTGATAGGTCTGCCATTATTCTGCTAGGTTCCCAGGATGAGGTATGCTCCTGATGATCTTCCAGAACTAAAACTAGAACTTCTAGCCCGGGGAGGTGGCCAGAAAACCATCCCCTTTTGTGAGGTCACCAGCCCACATGTATAAGTCCTGCACTTAGCCCCCCTTAGTCATTCCAGGCTGTGATGACTTGACTAACAGATCTGCAAATGAACTATGACGTGTGGCTCCTCCCCCAGCCTGTCTTATCTGTAACTACATAAGTGCCATGTAAGTTTTTCACCTTTAATCCTGTTTTATTTTTAATGGTATTGTACATAACTGTATTGTCTCAGCTTGTTACTTTTTTTTATACTGCATAAGCACTGCCTGCCTATTAGGAATAAACCTATAAAATTATTAGTTTGTTTCTCCTGCTCTATAAACGATTTTGCACGTGCCTGAAGTACTACGCTACTGATTTGGGGTTGCTACGGACCCTCTTGATAAATTGTTCATTAAGTAAATCGTAGCTGGTGGCAGCTAAAAGAAGGAGTGTAAAGTGTTAACCTATTGGGTGGCGTTGACAGTGACGGAGCGGGTTTTATAAGTGTATGGCCTGGCTGCGGCCCGGAGTAATTATAATTCCCTCACTGCAGCGTGCCCAATAGCCAGCACACATCCAAGTGGCCCGTCTGGCGACTAATTATCCTAAGTGCAGTTCCCTGACTGACCTGAGGGTAAGGGGGCGCAAGAGAGCTGCAAGTTCCTAAGTGGAAGTGGGATAATTATAAATCCCTGCAGATTATTGGGTCGGACGGCAGCAGCCGTCGTGTGTGTGCGCGTTTTCGTCACATTTGCGGCACGGAGGGATCACACGCCGTGATACCCCGGGCTACCGTGTGGCGGACCGTGGCACGTTCGTCACAGTTACAAAAGCCGTTTTCTCTCTCGCTGCTTTTGTTAGGGGCACCTGCCAATAACCTTTTGTGAGGTCAATGACTGAAAAATACCGGGCCTGCCCAAATCGCTCTATTAACTCATCGACCCGGGCATGGGGTAGGCGTCAAATTTAGAAATTTCCTTAGTGTCCCATCTGGCTTTGGTATTAAGACTATTGGGCTGGCCCACTCACTCTGGGATTCTTCAATGACCCCTAACTGCAGCATCTTTTTTACCTCTTCCGAGATGGCTTGTTGCCGGGCCTCAGGCAACCGATATGGCTTTAATCTGACTTTGGCCTGCGGCTCCGTGACAATGTCATGTTGGATTAGGGCGGTACGGCCAGGGAGCTCCGAAAAAACATCGGTATTTCGGCTAACAAACTCTCGGACTTCCTGAACTTGTCTAGGAGACAAAGTGTCTGCTATTTTGACGGTGGAGAGGACTTCTCTTGCCTTCTCTTGAGGCAAGGGAGCCTTCTCTACTGGAAATGCAGGCCGTGGACAATCCTCACCAAGAGGGTCTCTGTCTTTCCATGGTTTGAGCAGATTCACATAGTATACCTGTTCTGGCTTTCTCCGCCCTGGTTGGTGTACTTTATAGTTTACGGGACCCACCTTCTCCATAATCTCGTAGGGTCCCTGCCACCTTGCAAGGAACTTACTATCCACTGTAGGCACAAGTACCAACACCCGATCCCCAGGGTTAAAGGACCTTACCCGTGCCTCCCGGTTATAGACTTGCCTCTGTGACCTTTGTGCTGCTTCCATATGTTCTCGGACTAATGGTAGGACTGTCTCCATTCTCTCTTGCATTTTGGCCACATGTTCTATCACACTTTTGTGGGGAGTTGGTTGGTTTTCCCAGGCCTCTTTAGCTATATTGAGTAAGCCATGGGGATGTCTGCCATATAATAGTTCGAAGGGCGAGAACCCCGTAGATGCCTGGGGCACCTCCCGCACTGCAAACATCAGGTATGGCAACAAGAGATCCCAGTCCTTACCATCTTTAGAGACTGCTTTTTTCAACATATTCTTCAGGGTCTTATTGAACCTTTCTACCAAACCGTCTGGGGATGATAGACCGATGTGCGCAACTGTTTAACACTTAACAAGTGGCAGAGTTCCTTCATGATTTTTGACATAAAGGGGGTCCCCTGGTCTGTTAAGATTTCTTGAGGGATTCCCACCCGAGAGAACATACCCATGAGTTCTTTTGCGATCAGTTTGGCAGAGGTGTGGCGCAGGGGAATAGCCTCAGGATACCTTGTAGCGTAATCTAGAACTACGAGGATGTGTTGGTGACCCCTTGCTGATTTATTAACAGGCCCACCAGATCCATGGCTATTCTCTCAAACGGGACCTCTATAATTGGTAATGGCACCAAGGGACTCCGAAAATGAGGCTGCGGACTGGTTACCTGGCACACGGGACAAGAGTTACAATATCGTTTAACTTCTTCATAGACCCCTAGCCAGTAAAACCGTTGTAGAATTCTGTCTAGTGTTCTTTTTTGGCCCAAATGACCCCCTAGTACATGCGCATGCGCTAAGTCAATTACCAACCTCCGATAGGACTGTGGTACCAGCAATTGCTCGACAATTTCCCCATGTATTTTCTCAACCCGATACAGCAAATATTGGTTCGGCTCGAATCGGGGAAATACTGTAGCTGCCCCGGGGTGTTGGGGTTCCCCATTGACAACCAGTACATTTTCCCGGGCTCGAGCCAACGTAGGGTCCCGAAGTTGGGCCGTACCAAAATTATCACCTGCCACATTTAAGTCTGACAATTCTGGTCCCGGTGGCAAGTCTTCCACCTCCCCAGCTAACACTTCTATAGGAGAGGGGTTTTTCCTCCACCGAAGGCACAGGTACTCCTACCGCCAGCACATCTTCCTCTGGGCCACCAGGTTCATGCCCGATCTCTGGAGAATGTAACCTGGTTGCCACTGGTGCCGACGACTGTTCTGTGGGAGGGGTAATTACAGGCCAAAGCACAGAAAATAACGGAAAATCTCTCCCCATTATTACCTCATAATGCAAATTAATCACCACCCCCATCTCGTGGCACCTCCTCCCCGCTGGTGTGTTTATCATCTTCAGGGCGGTAGGATAATGTTTTAGGTCCCCATGTATACACAACACACCCATTTTCTGACCAGTATACTCGCTGATTTGGACATGGCTGGCTCGTATTAGGGTCACGAGACTCCCTGAGTCCAGTAGAGCCACCGCAGGGTTACCCTCCACCTCCACTATACACAAATGGTTCATACTGGGTCCCGCTGGTTTGCCCACTGCACACATTTGTTTGGCATAGTGAGACTGATAGTACCCAAAGTTTGTGTCCATGGGCTCAGTCAGGTGGGGGCAATCAGCTCTCACGTCCTGGTTTTTGGCACCGCCAACAGATTATGGGGCCCCTTTCGTCCCCCGACCTGTCCTGGGCGGCCTTCTGGGTCTCTGCTAGCCGAGCTGCGGGTGAAGGTTTGGGGAATTTACTCGGTACCTTCCGGGTAGTCTCTCCCTGTATCTCCTTGGTAGCCTCATATCTTTCAATGAGGTCTACCATCTGGAGACCATC
Organism: Oophaga sylvatica; assembly: GCA_033576555.1. Classification (NCBI taxonomy): domain Eukaryota; kingdom Metazoa; phylum Chordata; class Amphibia; order Anura; family Dendrobatidae; genus Oophaga; species Oophaga sylvatica. The sequence goes on along the minus strand of JARQOD010000004.1, from coordinate 525,809,413 downwards.
AGTAGGGGCTGCCTGTCCAACCCAGGTTTGCAGGTTGTGGGGCAAAGTTCTCCAGAATTTATCAGTTACTATCCGATCCAGCATAGCGCTGGGTGACAACACCTCCGGCTGCAACCATTTTTCTACCAGGTGTATCAAATCATAGTACCCGGACTGTGCTGGCTCGGAAGGGGAAAACATCCACTGGTGTACCCGCTGGGCCCGGACCAAAACATTTACCCCAAGACGTGCAAGTATCTCACCCTTGACGATCTCATAGTCTCTCTGTTGCTCGGGGTGTAGGTCCCTATAGGCTTTTGCGGATCCTGGAGCCAAAAACGGAGCCACGATTTCTGCCCACTGGTCCCGGGGTAGTCTCTCACTCTCAGCCACGCCTTCAAACACCTCCAGGTACACCTCGACGTCATCTGATTTTTCCATTTTAGGAATCGCTGTGCGTGCCGCTTTCCGGACATCCTGACGTCCCGGGGCAGCTCCTGCTGTCTGCGGCGCTGTGATGTTCTGCATCAGTAGATTGTTGGTTTCCTGTTGCTGTCGATTAAATATCTGCTGCTGCTCCATAGCCTGCTGCTGTATAGCCTGCTGCTGTTGCATAGCCTGCTGTTGCTGCTGCGTAGCCTGCTGCTGCTGTCGCATGGCCTCCACCAGCATCTTTACCGTGCTCTCCATCTCCGGACAGTTCTCCACCGGGTTTTGCGTTAGTTTTTTCACCCAGGACATGGACTGTCATGCAGAGGGAAAAAGAAACCCACAGCCTGACCTCACTGCGTTGCCCGCTTTCAAGCCACCAATTGTAGGGATCCGCTCTGGTAGGCAGGGGCCGGGCCGCAGTAATGAGGCAAACACACAGGCTTTCAATTCAAAGTTCAGTGGTTTTAATAACGGGTTCAAAAGTCCAGATAACAAAAATCAAAAACAGAACATAACATACTCCAGTTTGGAGAACCACTGGTCCCAGACTCACCCTTGTTGGGACGGGCTTAACTAAGCGGCTGCAGGCCAGCAAGGACCGCCAGGTGCCATTCCGGGTGGTCTGGTACTCGCTTCCTGGTGCACACTGACACACTGTAACAGAAATCACTTCTTCCAGGCTGACTCCAGCCAAACTCCTTCCTTCCACACCCACATACTACAACAGCTCCTTGTTAAATAGGCCTAGTCCACACCCTCAGGTGAGGTACACATCAGCTGATCTGATCACATGACTATGACCTAATCACAGGTCCTTGTAATCAGGGAAAATCCTGACCAAACTTCAGTCTGCTAGGAGAAATATATCTCCCATCCAGCAAGACCCCCTTTGGTGTACCACACCACCAACGTTCACCATCCAACCTGACGGAACTGGAGAGGATCTACAAGGAAGAATGGCAGATAATCCACAAATCCAGGTGTGAAAAACGTGTTGCATCATTCCAAGAAGACTCATGGCTGTACTAGCTCAAAAGGTGCTTCTACTCAATACTGAGCAAAGGGTCTGAATACTTATGACCATGTGATATTTCAGTTTTCTTTTTTAATACAGTTGCAAAAAAATTCTACATTTCTGTTTTTTTTTCTTCAGTGAAGATGGGGTGCAGAGTGTACATTAATGAGAAATAAAATGAACTTTTTTGAATTTACCAAATGGCTGCAATGAAACAGAGTGAAGAATTTAAAGAGGTCTGAATACTTTCCATACCCACTGTATGTAATGATTTCATAGCAAAAAAAAAAAGTTGTAGATCTCTTTCTTTGATATTCACTTCAACAGAGAAACGAAACTGCAACACTTAAGAAGGAAAAGTTGTGGAATTATCAAAATCACAGGATTGATAGACGTGTTACTGATACATAATTGCCAGGCTCGTGCTACTGTAAGCATCCTTCATGGCCTAACCGTGCTCCCTGCGTCTCCAGACTTGTCTCCAATCGAGAACATCTGGGACATAATTTTTTGACGATCGTAAAAGGGAGCTGCCAGCAGCGGATCTTGGTGATTTACCCAAGAACATTTCTCAGACAACTATTAATAACCTCATAGATAGCAGCAAAGGTGTGGAAGTGCAGAGATTTTGCACATGGCACTCATACCCCATACTGAATAAATCGAGATTCTTTGAAAATTTTGTTTCCATTTTTCCTCATTTTGCAGATCCTGTGATTTCCATAATTCCATGACTTTTCCTTCTTGTTGCTGTAATTTCCACGTTGAGGAGCATAGTAACACAGTAATAACTTCAGAGGTTCCTCCTCCCAGGAGTATGTGTGTCCTGCTCCCACCCAGTTAAAACTATGCTTTATTTTACACTTGTTAATATAGTGCCAACATATTGTGCAACACAACCCCGAAGCATGATTGATCCATCCCATGCTTAATGGTTGGCAAGATGTTCTTTTCCTGAAATTCTGTGCCCTTTTGTCTCCACACATATCTTTGATCATTGTGACCAAAGAGTTCTATTTTAACCTCATCGGTCCACAGGACTTTCTCCAAAATGCATCCAAAATGCATCAGGCTTGTTTAGACGCTGAATTTTATGATGAGGAGTAGGAGAGTTTTTCTTCTGAAGACTCTTCCATGAAATTTTTCTAGGTCTTCCAGACCTTATCTTGACCTCCACTGTTCCTGTTAACTGCCTTTTCTTAATTACATTTCGACCTGAGGAAAGGGCAACTTGAAAACACTTTGCCATGTTCTTATAGCCCTCTCCTGCTTTGTAGGTCTCCACCATTTTCAGAGTGCTAGGCAGCTGCTTTGAAGAACCCATGGCTGCTGATTTTTGGTACAAGGTTAGAGGAGGCTAGGTTTTTATAAAGTTGGGAAATTTGCCTCATCTGGACTTTCCTAACGATGATAGTGAACAAACCATAACCTTAACAGGCTAGTTAAGGTCTGAAACTTTGGTCACAGTTATCTGACCACACAAATCTCCAAGGGTGCAAAAACTTTTGCATTGGCCCATTTTCCTTTTTGTAATTTTTGAAATGTAAAAAATGACAATGTATATTTTTCCTAAAATACAAAGGAAATGTGAACACTTTAGTGGTAATCAGAATATTAAAGACCCCACAAAATAGTATAAAAAATACAAAATACTTTATTAGCCATAATAACACTACATGAAAAATGCATAGAATATGATGACAAGGTACAAAAAACACATAAAACAAGAGGGACACTATACATAGTGGAATTGTCACTACAGCAGCTCAGAAATTAGTATCTTTTAACCCTTAAATAAGGTCTTACTGGTTGTATGTGGTTTGCCAACCGCTAGGAGTTTTAATGATATCAATGTACAAAATAGAATATCTATACCAATGAGAAAAATGCCATCCCTGCGGTTTGGGAAAATCAAAGACAAACCAGTGCTGTTATTATTAACATACACTGCTATAATACATATGCCCAACCACATGAATAGTCAGCAAAAAGGATTTTAAACATATCAGTGGTCAAATAAGCAACCTACCACTGAACTGCTGAGGCTCCACACGGACGTCCCTCTGCCCCGACGCGCAGTTTCGCACTGCTTCTTCCTGGAGGCGTGACAGGGCAGGGGGATGCCCGGTTTAAATAAGACCATAACCCAATAACGCAATCATAATTAATCCGCAACCCCTGTGTTAACCGATGATTCAGCCTTGTAATGGGAATGATTGCGCCTGCGCTAACCTACGTCATTACTTCTGACCAATCATAGTTCTCCAAAGTGGTCATGTGTCCAAATCGGAAGGTCCTGTTAGTTTCAATAAAGATGCACAATAGCGCATGCGTCATAGTCACTTGACACAAACCAGCCAACTGCAAAATTCAATCTAATCACATGTCCAAAAGGTCCTGTGCACACAACAGGAGGTAATCACTGCGCATGCGTCAAGGATCCTATATTAAATATGGATACAACAGCGTGTATATATAGAAACATAAGACGAATAAAATAATTTTTTGACTAATCCCATACAGTTAGGTCCATAAATATTTGGACAGAGACAACATTTATCTAATTTTGGTTCTAGACATTACCACAATGAATTTGAAACAAAACAAATCAGATGCAGTTGAAGTTCAGACTTTCAGCTTTCATTTGAGGGTATCCACATTAAAATTGGATGAAGGGTTTAGGAGTTTCAGCTCCTTAACATGTGCCACCCTGTTTTTAAAGGGACCAAAAGTAATTGGACAATTGACTCTAAGGCTATTTCATGGACAGGTGTGGGCAATCCCTTCATTATGTCATTCTCAATTAAGCAGATAAAAGGGCTGGTGTTGATTTAAGGTGTGGTGTTTGCATTTGGAAGGTTTAGCTGTGAAGGAAACATGCGGTCAAAGGAGCTCTCCATGCAGGTGAAACAAGCCATCCTTAAGCTGCAAAAAAACAGAAAAAACCCATCCGAGAAATTGCTACAACTTTAGGAGTGGCAAAATCTACAGTTTGGTACATTCTGAGAAAGAAAGAAAGCACTGGTGAACTCATCAATGCAAAAAGACCTGGGCGCCCACGGAAGACAACAGTGGTGGATGATCGCAGAAGTACTCTCCATGGTGAAGAGAAACCCCTTCACAACAGCCAACCAAGTGAACAACACTCTCCAGGAGGTAGGCGTATCAATATCCAAATCTACCATAAAGAGAAGACTGCATGAAATTAAATACAGAGGGTTCACTGCACGGTGCAAGCCACTCATAAGAATCAATAATAAAAAGGCTAGGCTGGACTTTGCTAAAAAACATCTAAAAAAGCCAGCACAGTTCTGGAAGAACATTCTTTGGACAGATGAAACCAAGATCAACCTCTACTAGAATGATGGAAAGAGAAAAGTATGGCGAAGGCGTGGTACAGCTCATGATCCAAAGCATACCACATCATCTGTAAAACATGGCGGAAGCAGTGTGATGCTTGGGCATGCATGACTGCCAGTGGCACTGGGTCACTAGTGTTTATTGATGATGTGACACAGGACAGAAACAGCCGAATGAATTCTGAGGTATTCAGAGCCATACTGTGTGCTCAGATCCAGCCAAATGCAGCCAAACTGATTGGTCGTCGTTTCATACTACAGATGGACAATGACCCAAAACATAAAGCCAAAGCAACCCAGGAGTTTATTAAAGCAAAGAAGTGGAATATTCTTGAATGGCCAAGTCAGTCACCTGATCTCAACCCAATTGAACATGCATTTCACTTGTTAAAGACTAAACTTCAGACAAAAAGGCCCACAAACAAACAACAACTGAAAACCACCGCGGTGAAGGCCTGGCAGAGCATCAAAAAGAAGGAAACCCAGTGTCTGGTGATGTCCATGAGTTCAAGACTTCAGGCAGTCATTGCTAACAAAGGGTTTTCAACCAAGTACTAGAAATGAACATTTTATTTACAATTATTTAATCTGTCCAATTACTTTTGGTCCCTTTAAAAACAGGGTGGCACATGTTAAGGAGCTGAAACTCCTAAACCCTTCATCCAATTTTAATGTGGATACCCTCAAATGAAAGATGAAAGTCTGAACTTCAACTGCATCTGATTTGTTTTGTTTCAAATTCATTGTGGTAATGTCTAGAACCAAAATTAGATAAATGTTGTCTCTGTCCAAATATTTATGGACCTAACTGTATGTAAAAGGTCCTATTGACGCCAGGAAGGATTACCACTGCGCATATATCAAGGCCACAATCATCTTAAGCCACACTACAAAACATATAAAGGGGTATTAAACCTCACAATAAGGGTAAATGACGGCGCATGCTAATGCCATATGGTAGCCGCTAATGAAAAAAGAGGGGAATTAAGCGGTCACACACCAGAGACGGTAAAGCCTGGCCTGGCCTTTACACGTACTCTGAGTTACTGTGGTTACCTTGTGTGCTTAATTCCCCTCTTTTTTCATTAGCGGCTAACCATATGGCATTAGCGCATGCGCCGTCATTTACCCTTATTTTGAGGTTTAATACCCCTTTATATGTTTTGTAGTGTGGCTTAAGATGATTGTGGCCTTGATATATGCGCAGTGGTAATCCTTCCTGGCGTCAATAGGACCTTTTACATATGGGATTAGTCAAAAAATTATTTTATTGTCTGATGTTTCTATATATACGCGCTGTTGTATCCATATTTAATATAGGATCCTGACGCATGCGCAGTGATTACCTCCTGTTGTGTGCACAGGACCTTTTGGACATGTGATTAGATTGAATTTTGCAGTTGGCTGGTTTGTGTCAAGTGACTATGACGCATGCGCTATTGTGCATCTTTATTGAAACTAACAGGACCTTCCGATTTGGACACATGACCACTTTGGAGAACTATGATTGGTCAGAAGTAATGACGTAGGTTAGCGCAGGCGCAATCATTCCCATTACAAGGCTGAATCATCGGTTAACACAGGGGTTGCGGATTAATTATGATTGCGTTATTGGGTTATGGTCTTATTTAAACCGGGCGTCCCCCTGCCCTGTCACGCCTCCAGGAAGAAGCAGTGCGAAACGCGCGTCGGGGCAGAGGGACGTCGTGTGGAGCCTCAGCAGTTCAGTGGTAGGTTGCTTATTTGACCACTGATATGTTTAAAATCCTTTTAAGGTTGGTTGCTGACTATTCATGTGGTTGGGCATATGTATTATAGCAGTGTATGTTAATAATAACAGCACTGGTTTGTCTTTGATTTTCCCAAACCGCAGGGATGGCATTTTTCTCATTGGTATAGATATTCTATTTTGTACATTGATATCATTAAAACTCCTAGCGGTTGGCAAACCACATACAACCAGTAAGACCTTATTTAAGGGTTAAAAGATACTAATTTCTGAGCTGCTGTAGTGACAATTCCACTATTGTATAGTGTCCCTCTTGTTTTATGTGTTTTTTGTACCTTGTCATCATATTCTATGCATTTTTCATGTAGTGTTATTATGGCTAATAAAGTATTTTGTATTTTTTTATACTATTTTGTGGGGTCTTTAATATTCTGATTACCACTAAAGTGTTCTCATTGATTGGTGTAGTATAAAATTAGTTAATTGATTTTATGGGCATATGTTGTGAGAATACAAGGAAATGTGTCATCTATAACTTTATGGCTTTTTAAAATCATTTAATCTTCAACTTGCTTAACTGTTCACAACAACAATAATTTGGACCAGGGGTGCCCAAACTTTTACATGCCACTGTATATATATTAGTCCTACCGGTAAGTGTATTTCCAGGACGTCCCTCCTGACAGCAGCATCAGGAGAATACCAGAGAAACATTCAAGGTGGGATCACTGCCTGGGGGAAATTAATGCCCACGGCAGTCCTTTGGCCTAACAAAATGTCCAATTTATAATGTCTGCAAAAGGTATTAAGGCTTGACCATGTCGCTGGCCTGCAGGTGTGCTCCACCAAGGTCTATGCCCATGATGCAGAGATTGCTCTTGTTGAATGGGCTCTGATGTTATCCAGAGGAGTTCTTCCTTCTGAGGAATAGGCCAGACTGTTTAAAGATTTAATCTACCTTGCCAAGATCGCTCCTGAAGCCTTCTTCCCTAATTATTTTTCCCAAACTGAATGAATTCTAGATTTGCCAATCTTTTGTGGCCTCTTTAACTATTGAAGCACTGCCCTCCTTACATCTAATGAGTGAGCTCTCGTCTATTCTTATGGTTTTGACAGATGGAAGGTAGGAGGATCTCTTGGCTCATATGAAAGGTCGTTACCACCCTAGGTAAGAATGTTGGATCTAGCCTTAGTATGATGCGGTCTTCTAGAACACTTAGGTAGAGATCTTTGATACACAAGGTCTGATCTCTCCTATTCTTCCCGCCGTAATAATAGCAATGTAACGAATGGAAGCGGAGGCAGAGGTGGTGAAGTTCACATTCGTTTTTATTTTTTAATGTGGAACCTCGAGACCGCGGTCCGGGGGGCTCCGAAGGGGGCGTAACTAGTGAGCCCCGGGTACCCGTAGTAAGGCCCCTCGAACAGGACCAGAATGGAATACCCGGAGGACACAGGTGCTACCTCCAGTTAGACCCCGGACACGTGGCAGCTGTCCCAGAGGGACCAAAAGGGTAACAGGTATTTACAGAGTCCGTGGAGGGTTCTTGACGGAGAAGGGTAAGGTCCTGGTCCAGAACGGATGGTAGTAGGCTGGCTCCAGTGACCTTGTCACGATCCACGGGTACGGATGGCTGATGGCGGAACGGGATGACACTTGCGCCAGTAATAGCCGAGATTGTCCAGGTTAGCCAGATACGGGTTAGCAATGATCTGAGGAGACAAACAGTATCAGCGAAGCACAGAGACTGCAGACGCAGCGCAGACAGATGAGGAACAGAACCGGATGTAGCAATGATAGAACACGTTGCTCCGGCACTCCCCTAATGGTGGAGTGACCAGATATAGTACTGAGTGCGCAGCCATTGGTTAATTAGCTATTTCAAAAAATGCACGCTGCCCCTTTAAGAGAGACGGTGGGCGCGGCCTCGCGTCCTAAGCAGACTATCTGGAGGCCTGCCAGCAGCGTGCCAGGAAGTGGAGGAGGACACAGGACGCGGAAGAGCAGCTGGGGCAGGTGAGTGAGCAGAACAGAGTGCAGAGCCAGCGCTGGGACCGAGTGTAACAAGCAACCAAGAAGACTTTATTTTTAAGGAGAGTGATTTCAAATCGGAGTCTTCTAGGGCTTGGATGGTGGTCTACATAGGCCGTTTAGGACCAGACTCAAGTCCCTTGGGGGAATGGAGTTTTTATTGCGGGCCCAATTCTGCCTGTGGCCTTAATAAATATCTCAATCCAGGGATGACTTGCTAGTGGATAATCCAGGTAGGCACTTTAAGGGGTATTCTCATCTCCAAGATCTTATCCCAATCTGTAGTAGGCGTAATAATAATAATATTAGCAAATACCTCCAATCAGAAATGTAGTATAGTTTTACTGATTCACTTTGTCTCTTTCTATCTACTATTAAGATGACTTTGGCCTGATCATCTCAAATTTTCCTAACACTGATGGAATTAGGAGAAATGGTGGAAAAGCACACGCCAACCTCATGTTTCACATCTGTGAATAGCCACATATTTACGCTGGACTGTCTCCTGGATTTAAGGAGAAACATTTTTTAACCTTTCCATTTTTCCTTGTGGCAAATAGGTGTCATGATCCAGACCGGATTTTGAGTCCTGTTTCCCCTTTTTCCCGGTCTGGTCATGTCAGGGGTTAACCTTTCTCAGACTCAGTCTGGGTTCAGGTTGGCTATTTATCGCCGCAGCTTACTGCAGGCGATGTCAGTTATAGTTTTTGCCTAAAGCTGCTGTAGCTGACTCTGATTGCTCTGATTTGTCTTGTATTGTTTTCTCTGAACCCATGTCTGTTTTCCCCTATTCCCGTCCTGACTCAGTGTTTCCCTTTAGTGTGTTGACTCCCTGGTTTTGACTCGGCTTGTATCCTGACCTGCTTCTGTCTTTTGTATTTTGGCTTATCCCTCCTGACCGTTACTGATACTTTGGCTTGTCCCTGAGTCTGAGTTTGTTTATTCCTCTGGTACTGCGCTATAGTCTAGGATTTGACCCGGCTTGTTTAACTACTCTGCTGCCACCTGGTGGCAGCCTCACTGCTGCATGACAAGCCTGCTTGGTCTAGGTGCAATCCTGCTTCCACTCTATTGCCATCTTGTGGAGCCTGCACCTACCTGCACTGCAGCAGCGTGATATAAGGTCTACCTGCGGGATACCCCAGCAATGGGTTACTCGATGAAACTTTTGCCAGTTAAGTACCCATTCTGATGTATGTACTTTCTTCCTGTTGAAAAAGTCTGCAAAGAGGTCTCACATGTCGCTCCCCTGGAAATCGGAAGTGCGTCGGCATGCGGGCGTTATCAGCGCCAAGTTTTCTGCCACGTGCCAGGGAATAGTCGTGAGGGGAAGTAGTTGAACCTGGAGCTCCGCCTCTACTGGAAAGACTGAGAGACCTCTGCTCAGAGAGGTGTAGGCCTCAGGACCATCCTGCAGGACGAAGGAGAGGGACCGACCCCCTCGATAGCCCTGTGTTTGTCAATCAGGAGCTCCTGCTCAACTGATCTGGGTAAGTCTTCTGCACCTTGAGCGCTCCTCTCATGTGTCTTGTTTCTGATGGGGACAAGAAAATCGCTGATGGGTGGTGAAGAGAGGGGCTTTTTCACCTGTTACAGTCCCTATCAAGAATATGAAGGACTACCTCCTTATGGTAGTGTCAGAAGGGATGTCCTGGAAAAACTGGTGGGCTGAGCCTGTCCGCTCACGCACTACTAGTACTATTAAATAAAATGAGCAATTTGAGCCTAAAGATTCCATGGTGCCTATACCTTCCGCAACCGTCTAGCACTTACACTGCTGCACTTCATCTAGAAGCAGACAAATAGTTGACATCATTCGGCGGTCTGCCTAAGAAGTTCTGAGTCTGACCCTCTGTCTAAAGGGAGGTTGTATTCATGTATTTCGCCTGGTTTCTCAAGGTCCAGCCATCAGGTCTACCCCCTGCCTTTAGAAGAAGATTTTGTGTGGACTCAGCGTAAGTGAGAAGGTGCTGGTTGAACTGGGTGGTATCCCAAGTAGTAGTCCGTAGAAAACCAACCACATGGAGACTTAGGACATTTTATAATATTGACATTTAATCTGTGAAAACAGCAAAACAGTGCAGTGCTGGATATGGGGACATAAGCGACTGGTATTAAAGACGTAGATGTTTCGACACGTCCCAGATCTTTTTCAAATAGTCGCTACGTGGCACACTAATATCCCACTTTATTTGGACACAACGACTATTAGAAAAAGACCCGGAATGGGTGGAAACGTTGACATCTTTGATACTAGTCGCTTATATCCCCATATCCAGAACCGCACGGTTTTGCCATTTGAACAAATAAAATTTCCAAAGTCTTCATCTGATTGCACTCGATTTTCTTCACCAGCCGGTGGCACTGGGTTATGTTTTACAAATATGAAAGTGCACCCATGTATACATGTATTTATGCATGCCACGGAAACGCATCATAAACATATGTAATCCCCACGTGACTATTTCAAAGTTTTGTCAGAGCCAAATGCTAGGAAGTATCAAAAACAAAGCAGCTTTATTTAAAAGATGACAGACCAACAAGAGTCAAAAATGCAGCATCAAAAATGGGAAGAAAACGTAATGACAAAAAATGCAAGTAAAATCTGCAACATCAAAAACTCACCAAAAGCTCATCATATGAATGTAGCCCAAGTGAGAATTTTTTGTGAATTTTTCATACTGAACTCAATAAGAATGATGAAATTCACAATCAACATTTTCTGGATTTTGCAGTGGAAGATCAGTGGAAAATCAGCATTTCGTGACAAAAGTGAAATGAAAAAAAGCAGTTTAAAATCGTTGCCTGCAGTAACTCTAGCTTGTCCCCCCCAGTCCTGGGTCAACGCTTGCCTAGTTCCCCCAGTCCAGAGGCAATGCTAGCCTGGTTCCCTCCACCAAGCCCAGATACAACGCTGGCATGGTTCATCCCCAGCTCAGAGGCAACACTGGTCTAGTTCCCCCACCAGCCTTCTGGCAAAGCTGGCCTGGTTCCCCCCAGCCCAGAGACAACGCTAGCCTGGTTCCCTCCACCAAGCCCAGATGCAACGCTGGCATGGTTCACCCCCAGCTCAGAGGCAACGCTGCTCTGGTTCCCCCACCAGCCTTCTGGCAAAGCTGGCCTGGTTCCCCCCAGCCCAGAGGCAACGCTAGCCGGTTTCCCCCCAGAAGCAACGCTAGCCTGGTTCCCTCCCCTCAGCCCAGAGTCAACACTGGTCTGGTTCACCCCCAGCTCTCTGGCAAAGCCGGCCTGGTTCAGCCCCAGCCCAGAGGCAACACTAGCCCGGTTCCCCCCCAGCCCAGAGGCAACGCTAGCCTGGTTCCCCCTCCCAACCCAGAGGCAACGCTGGCATGGTTCACCCCCAGCCCTCTGGTAACACTGGCCTGTTTGCCCCCAAGCCCTCTGGCAATGCTGGTCTAGTTCACCCCCAGCCCTCTGGCAACCCTGGCCTCGTTCCCCCCCAGCCCTCTGGCAACGCTGGCCTGGATCCCCCCCATCCTCTGGCAACACTAGTCTGGTTCCTCCCAGCCCTCTGGCAACGCTTGCCTGAATACACCCCCGCCCAGAGGCAACGCTAGCCTGGTTCCCTCCTCCAAGCCGAGAGGCAACGCTGGTATGGTTCACCCCCAGCTCAGAGGCAATGCTGGTTTGGTTCCCCCCCAGCCTTCTGACAACGCTTGCCTGAATACACCCCCGCCCAGAGGCAACGCTAGACTGGTTCCCTACTCCAAGCCGAGAGGCAACGCTGGCATGGTTCACCCCCAGCTCAGAGGCAACGCTGGTCTGGTTGCCCCCCAGCCTTCTGGCAAAGCAGGCCTGGTTCACCCCCAGCCCAGAGGCAACGCTAGACTGGTTCCCCCCAGAGGCAACGCTAGACTGGTTCCCCCTCCCAGCCCAGAGGCAACGCTGGCGTAGTTCACCCCAGCCCTCTGGCAACACTGGCCTGGTTCCCACCCAGCCCTCTGGCAATGCTAGCCTGGTTCCCTCCCAGCCCCCTGGCAATGCTGGCCTCGTTCCCCCCCATCCTCTGGCAACACTAGCCTGGTTCCTCCCAGCCCTCTGGCAACGCTAGCCTGTTCCCTCTCCAGTCCTGGGACCCGTGTCACACTCTACATTCTGATTCTTTGGACACTATGACTGTGCCTGTAAATTCAATAGCAGGACCATGTAAGTAGCAGGACCTCTAATACACAGCCGGGACATTGATGCAACTGCAGGGATCAGAGATAACTCATATCTTGGCAGTTTAACAATGTAGATGCTACTGTCAATATCGAGTGTAGCATCTAAGGCGTGTAACAAGAGGGACAGGTCTGCCCTGCACACAGACACACCACGGGTGATATTTCCTACAAGACTACCTCCATAATCCACCTAACGATTCAGCAGACCACAGTGTTTTCTTATGTTGGATTAATACAGAGTTAAACTACAAAAACCCTTATACTAGATCTAACATTTCCGGGGTTGTCTGCTTGCTGTCAGTCTGAGCCTTGATTATTTACACCCTCATGATGCAAATTTGTGATGGACATGTCTCGTTATGGTATAATTACCAAAGCGCACCCCGGTGATCATAACATGAGACATTTTTAGCCATTAGACATTAGCTCTGAAGATGATGACAGCAAGCAGAGATCTTAAGAACTCTGATACAGTAATGGTATTGAGAAATAGTCTAAAAACCGGATTGTTGTACCAAGTTACTAAGTTATACATAATCAATAGTATAGGAGAAAATGTCCAGATTGCGGGGGGGACTGTCCGCTGGTGTCCCGACTGATCCCCAGACTGGGACTAACGGAGCAGTGATCGATCAGGGGCATCTCCGCTCGATCGCTGCGATTGGTAGGGTCAGTCATTTCTGGCAGTCCCATGGAGAAGGAATGGGCTTTTCATAGCCCCATTTTGGGAGTCCCAATAGTCGGACCCTAAAGAGATCAACACAACCTCTTTTTATTGTAAAAAGAAAAAAACATGAGCAACTAGTTTGGTTCCATACGGGACTGAAAAATCCGCTGCGCCTCCGCCGAAGCCTCATACACACCAGGCGGACTTTGCGGCAGATCATTTGTAGAATTAACCAATTTCAAAATCCGCAGGATGAATTTCCGTGCAGAAAAATTCCCCATCTTGCGGCTGAGATCTGCGCACATGGCTGATGCGGTAATACTCTGTGTGCAGAAATCCACAAGGTACAGCAACAGCACAGAAAGGGTTACTGTGTTGCATGTTATTACGCTGTTGTAACGACGCACTGTTGGTGTCTCCTTTATTATCGGATTATGCAAACGGGACGCTGAATGCTGAATGATCTCTGCGAGTTTATGGAATCAGATTTGACTGCGAGATGTGCGGGCAATGCCTCCGGCGGGTGATGCAATGCCGCCTAAAATACTCGAGAGGGATCCTTACTTGTCCTGTGGGCAAACTGAACAAATTAGGCCTCAAATGGGCTCACAAAAAAAAAATGGCCTTTAATGATGGTATTATACTAACACTTTATGGCAGTAGTATTTTGTTACTGTATGGTTCTTATTTTGTCATTCTATAGCGGTATTATACTATCACTTTATGGCGTTACTCTGATCACTGTAGGCTATTTGGTTAGTGTATGGCATTGTTATATCATCACTTTATGGCAATACTATTTTATAGCAGTATGGCTGTTAATTGTCCATTGCATGGCGGTGTTATACTATCACTTTATGGCAATACTATTTTATAGCAGTATGGCTGTTAATTGTCCATTGTATGGCCGTGTAATACTATCACTTTATGGCAATACTATTTGATAACAGTATGGCTGTTAATTGTCCATTGCATGGCGGTGTTATACTATCACTTTATGGCAATACTATTTTATAGCAGTATGGCTGTTAATTGTCCATTGTATGGCCATGTAATACTATCACTTTATGGCAATACTATTTGATAACAGTATGGCTGTTAATTGTCCATTGCATGGCGGTGTTATACTATCACTTTATGGCAGTAGAATCTGATCACTGTAGGTTATTTGGTATTGGCGTATGGCGATATTATACTATCAAATAGTATTGCCATAAATTGATAACAGTATGGCTGTTAATTGGCCATTCTCTGGCGGTATTATACTATCACTTTATAGCATTACCATTTGAACACTGGAGGCCATTTGGTTAGTGTCTGGCAGTATTATGCTATCACTTTATGGCAGTACCGTTTGTTCACTGTATGGCTGTTATTTGGTTAGTGTATTGTGGTATTATACGATCATTTTAATGCCGTACTACATGAACACTATAGGTTACTTGGTTAGTGAGTGGCGGTATTATACTATTGCTTTATGGAAGTAGTATTCGATCACAGTATAGGCTGTTATTTGGGTTTGGGTGTGTGGCTGTATTATACTCTTACTTTATAGCAGTACTATTTGATCACAGCACGACCGTTATTTGATTAATGTATGGTGGTTTTATACTATCACTGTATGCCGGTACTATTATTTGATCATTGTAGGCTGTTATACGTTTACAGTATATTTTGATATGTAATTAACACAAAACATTATTTATACAATAAACAATATAATTGTGTGACTAATAGGAAGACAGCTCATACATAGGAAGTGTCCACCCTGCATGGTGCGCCAGGCGATTTCAAACCCTAGCTCCGCTTTTCCTTGCATATACTGAAAACAGGAGACACACGGCCAATATACGATGACCATTTCACTTCCTCGACCGCCCTTCATTCATCCAGTCTAGGTAGCACTAACAGAAATGTGAGGCACTGGCTGAAAAAAACCCCCAAAACATGATATATTTTGTTATGCAGAATTTGTTTACATTGATAAAATATAGAGCTCCTGATAATGAATGTGATCATTAAAGTGTTAGGAGGGAAAATTAGTAAGTGGCATCATTAAGTGACTGCTGGGCCCCCTGCTGTCACAGTGGCGGTACTGCACCGCCCGTCACACCAGTGGCAGCTGCAGCAGCAGGGAGAGATGCGGCTTATTAAGGGTGTATTGGTTTTTTTTTTCTTTAAGTGTGCTGTCCGAGTGGAGGCGGAGGGACCCCCAATCCACCCACCGCCCCCTCCCTTCAAATTTCATGCTATCTATCCTCCTCTGCAATGGAGAAAACCATTCGGGCTTCCCCTGCATGCGGGGCTGCAGGGAAGATACCAGAGACGCACGGATGGGAAAGAGGAAGCTATGTTAATACAGGCTTTGTTACACAGAGAGTCATTTTCATAGTAAAATGGGTTAAATTACACGGGAAAAACAACGTGAAGCGCTCTCCGATGTCAGATAGAGGGTACGGATTAGACATACCAGCTGATGACATCACAACCTGCCAGTGACATCATACTGCAACTGGGGCTCCACAATTACTCCCCCCCTCTACATATAATGACCAACAGACCTAACGTCTTTAGACGTTTGCTGAATAACCTCTGTTGTTCGCTGTTATCAGCCACTTAAGACTGACTGCAGCGTTTTTTTTTTCAATGGAATAAGTGCAAAACATATGTCACCTGTCCGCCATTCTCACACCAGTTTCAGACCCAAAACTGACGGCAACAAAGACTTCCCTCCTGAAAAATGACCATGCGTTAATATCACAACACAGTAGAAATGTCACCGGACGCTTTCTCACTGATGAATGGTACGATAAGTCGGCGCTGACTGCACCTTACGTTTTCCCCCCATTCTTTTGACCCAGGCCGGCCCGGATCATCACTCTCCCTCCATTTGCTCCCTTGGTTGCAGATGGATTGTGTCAGTGTCCGGCGAGGAATAAAGTAAACTCAGCAGCAGTGTTAATTTGATCCATACATCAGGCAGCGGACGGCGGGAATCGCTGCCATTTATCAGCACTGAGTGGTCGCTGCTGAGCTTGGCAAGGCCGGCACGATGGACTCATCATTAACCCGTATATTGGAGAGCTCGGCACAGAGAACTGCACCCGAGGAGAAGGGTGGACGGCACTCACCGTGCACAGGGAGAATGGGAAGCAATCTGACGTAAAGGTAACTGGTCACCAAGGTACTGTCCTTCAATTAGGGGATCTTATTAAAAGGCATTCGCATCCCAAACGACCTTTTTCACTTATGGAAGAAAGATTAAAGGGATATTTTTCACTACAAATCAGTTAAGGGGTTGTCCACTTTCCTATAAGTGCCGTTCGTTGCAAAAAAAAAAAAAAACCTACAAGTGCAAAGCAGAGTGATTGGAGATAACAAAAAGGTTTCTGATAAATAAGGGTGCGCTAATAGGAGAGCCATGTGCCAAAATCTCCACTGATTACAAAAGCTGAAAATCGGCTCTTGTGCACGCAACGTCTCTACAGACATAGGTTTTCCTAAAAGAGGTAACAAAAGACTGAACGTGTGCACAGTAATAAGTTTTTGGTAAGTTTTGATACTGCGTCAAAAACTTCAAGAATTTTCCCACCGCGCTGACGTCAGAAAGGTGAAGTGAGTTCATTGACTGAACTCCCCGGACCTGTCTGACGGCACCGCGAGCAGGAGAACTTTCTCACGCTCGCGATGCCGTCAGATAGGCAATAGGAGTTCACAGGGAGACACTGAGCACACGCTGCTCAGTGTCTCTGCTGGATGACAGGCTGTATGATCGCATCATACAACCATGCAGCCTGCCATCTAGATGTAGCAGAGCTAGACTCGTCATGGGACAAATGGATTACCATGTCTACGGAAAGGTGAGGAATATGGTTGCTTGACTTTTTTAACTCTTTTGCAGACGACAGTGGCATGGGGGGAATGGGTGAGGTCGTAAGCATGGTTTAATTAAGCTTATTAAAGGAGTCTGTGTTATTCTTTCAATTAAAGGACAATTTTTCTGGGTCTCTGTGTTTTTATACGATATGACTATGGGGTTAGTAATTGGGGTGTCTTACTGACGCCTCTCCATTACTAACCTCGGTGCTTGATCAATCAAGCACAGTGATACTGTTGTTTGTAAACCAGGTATTGGTACTTTTGGCAGTGTGGACAGGTGCCAAGTCCTGCTGGAAAATGAAATTTCCATCTCCAAAAAGCTTGTCGGCAGAGGGAAGCATGAAGTGCTCTAAAATTTCCTGGTAGACGGCTGCGCTGACTTTGGTCTTGATAATACACAGTGGACCTACACCAGCAGATGACATGGCTCCCCAAACCATCACTGATTGTGGAAACTTCACACTAGACCTCAAGCAGCTTGGATTGTGGCCTCACCACTCTTCCTCCAGGACTCTGGGACCTTGATTTCCAAGGTCTAGTGTGAAGTATCCACAATCAATGATGGCTTGGGGAGCCATGTCATCTGCTGGTGTAGGTCCACTGTGTTTTATCAAGACCAAAGTCAGCGCAGCCGTCTACCAGGAAATTTTACAACACTTCATGCTTCCCTCTGCCAACAAGCTTTTTGGAGATGGAAATGTCATTCTCCAGCAGGACTTGGCACCTGTCCACACTGCCAAAAGTACCAATACCTGGTTTACAAACAACAGTATCACTGTGCTTGATTGGCAGCAAACTCGCCTGACCTTAACCCCATAGATAATCTATAGGGTATTGTCAGGAGGAAGATGAGAGACACCAGACCCAACAATGCAGACGAGCTGAAGGCTGCTATCAAAGCAACCTGGGCTTCCATAACACCTCAGCAGTGCCACAGGCTGATCGCCCCCATGCCACTCCGCATTGATGCAGTATTTGATGCAAAAGGAGCCCCAACCAAGTATTGAGTGCATTTACTAAACATACATTTCAGTAGGACAACATTTCAGATTTTAAAATCAATTTTCAAGCTGGTGTTATAAAGTATTGCAATTTACTGAGATAATAACTTTTGGGTTTTCATTGGCTGTAAGCCATAATCATCAACATTAGCAGAAATAAACACGTGAAATAGATCACTCTGTAATGACTCTATATAATATATGAGTTTCACTTTTTGTATTGAAGAACTGAAATAATGATGATATTCTAATTTTGTGAGATGCCCCTGTATATAACTATCTATTCTATGTGTATTTACTGTATGTAATTCATCTCTTCTATCCTGTCGGCTCCTGCAGTGATTTGGCTTTTCTTCTATCTATCTATGTCACTGACATCTACAGTATATATCTCGATATTCTATGTGCATATACCTATTCTATCTAGTCAATTATAACCTGTCACTCTGTGATTTTATTGTATGTGGCACATGAATTGCCGGCTTTTCGTCTATCTATGTCACTGGCATCTATATATCTCTGTATTCTATGTGTAGATATATCTTCTATTCTAACCTGTCAGTGTGATATTACTTTATGCGGCACATGAATTGCCGGCTATCTATCTATCTATCTATCTATCTATCTATCTATCTATCTATCTATCTATCTACCATCTATCTATCTATCTATCTATCTATCTATCTATCTATCTATATGTTTTGAAGAATTTGTCCTTTGAAAACGATGTGTAAATGACATAGAGAACTGCTGTATGTAAAAGCTCATGTTAAAATCGTATTGCAATCAGATGTAAATGGGATGCTAGGTGTGAAAAATCGGATTTTACTCGCATGACACTTGTGCGACGCTCGGCAGGGAGACTCAGAGGGATTTTTCATACTTTCAGTGTGACTCCGGCCTTGGGCCTCTTTCACATGTCCGTGTCTCCGGTACGTGTGGTGACAGTTTCCACACGTGCAGGAGACACTGATACACGTAGACCCATTGAAGTGAATGGGTCTGTGAACATGCCAGCGTGTTTTCATGGACCGAGTATCCGTGGGCAAAATACGCTGATATGTCCTTTTTTAACAGCAGCACAGGCCGCAAAATGTCTCACACACATATGACACACAGGGATGTCATCCGTGTGACACATACCGGCACCTGAGAAGCAGCGGTACAATTAGCGCTGTTCCCCGGCGCTGGGTGCTGAAGACCGCTCGCATCATTCTCCCCTTCCGGTACGAGAAATACCAAGACGTGTGAAACCGGACTAAGGCTGTGGTCACAGGAGGGATGACTCTGTCATGCGATAGAGTCGGGCAGAGTATGCCCATGACATTGTCAGAGTCTGAGCTGAGTGCCATCTTAGTGTGATCTCGCATGACAGAATCGCAGGACAGGTGAGAAGATGGAGAACTTAATTTCTCCATCTTCTCCATTGTCTGAGCCCGTGGACTTGTATGGGTGCGTGATCTGATTTCTGGAGCCATGCAGTGATTGGTTTTTTGCTTGTTTTTTCAGCATGAGAAAACAATGGCAGCTCCGCACTGCCCCATGGTATAACAATGGGCCGAGAGCTCTCCAATAAAACCTACATAACTTCATTTTCTCCCTGCAGCTGCTGCAGTAAGCCAGTTCTTTATCACAGACTATCTTTATATCAGGAGGTAAATTGCATTTCTGGACATGACAGGTTCTATTTAATGTATGCACCAATATATGAGCAGATTGTTGCCGTAGTTGGTCTTCATTGCTTTATTCATGGGCGTACCCACCGTGGGGCAGGGGGGGGCAACTGCCCCCCCCCAGAAGCAGGGGCGCACAGTGCTTGATCCGGCCCGTCGGCCCCGCCGACACTGAACTGATAGTTCAGTGCCGGCGGGCCCTTTAATCGCGGGCGGAATGAGTGAGGAAGGCCTTGCGGCCTTCCATATGCAGTACAGGCGACGTGATCGTCATCACGCCGCCTGTGCTAGGAGAAGACGGAGTCGAGCGCGCTTCTTCAGAGCAGCGGGGGAGATAGGCGAGTACTGGCTTTTTTTTTTTTTACGCCGGGCCCGGCCTATGGGGGATTATGCTGGCTATGGGGATTATTAGAGAAAAAGGCAGTTGCAATCCAGCTTCTTAGAAGTCAAATTCTTTATTTCCAATATTATAAAACATCACAGACGGTGTCCTCCAAAAGTGTACATCAAACAGAAAAGGTGACACCTAGTAAAACAGCGATGCGTTTCGACCACCAAGGGTCTTTGTCAGAGCTTTTGGAGGACACCGTCTGTGATGTTTTATAATATTGGAAATAAAGAATTTGACTTCTAAGAAGCTGGACTGCAACTGCCTTTTTCTCTACAAATCCATGTCCTGGTCAGGACTTCGTGGCTCCGTGCTCCGGTGAAAAGTTGGGTGAGCTGGCAGGGGCTTTGTGCCCCACACCTTCTATATACTATGGGGATTATGCTGGCTATGTGGGGATTACGCTGGCTATGGGGATTATGCTGGCTATGGGGGGGATTATGCTGGCTATGGGGGGATTATGCTGGCTATGGGGATTATGGTGGCTATGGGGGATTATGCTGGCTATGGGGGGATTATGCTGGCTATTGGGGGATTATGCTGGCTATGGGGGATTATGCTGGCTATAGGGGGATTATGCTGGCTATTGAGGGATTATGCTGGCTATGGGGTATTATGCTGGCTATTGGGGGATTATGCTGGCTATTGGGAAATTATGCTGGCTATTGGGGATTATGCTGGCTATGGGGGATTATGCTGGCTATTGGGGATTATGCTGGCTATTGGGGGATTATGCTGGCTATTGGGGATTATGCTGCTTATGGGGGATTATGCTGGCTATTGGGGGATTATGCTGGCTATTGGGGACTATGCTGCCTATTGGGGACTATGCTGCCTATGGGGGATTATGCTGGCTATTGGGGGATTATGCTTCCTATGGGGGATTATGCTGGCTATTGGGTTATTATGCTGGCTATGGGGGATTACGCTGGCTATTGGGAGATTACGCTGGCTATTGGGGATTATGCTGGCTATTGGGGGATTATACTGACTATTGGGGACTATGCTGCTTATGGGGATTATGCTGCCTACTGGGGACTACTATGCTGCCTATTGGGGACTATGCTGCCTATGGGGGATTATGCTGCCTATTGAGGACATGCTGCGTATTGGGGACCTATGCTGCCTATTGGGACATTTACCTGCCTATTGGGGACCTATGCTGCCTATTGGGACCTATGTTGTGTATTGGGGACCTATGCTGCCTATTGAGGACATATGCTGCCTATTGAGGACATATGCTGCCTATTGGGGACATATGCTGCCTATTGGGGACATATGCTGCCTATTTGGGATCAATGCTGCCTATTGGGGACATTTACCTGCCTATTGGGGACATTTACCTGCCTATTAGGGACTCTCGCACCACACCAGCCTGAGCTAAAAGCGGAGTTGCGCCAATATGTGCACTGATGAGGATGAAATGATATGGATTGGCAAGGCTGCAGTGATGGGCAGTGCAGGCTGTATGTCTCTGTGTGGGCAGTTTTATTGCTGGTATATTGTTTTTGTAGCGCTGTATATATATTGGTATTTTACTAATAGCAATTTGGAATCCCTAGGAAATAATGATATCAAGAAAGAGAAAAATTGCTTCACTTGTGACAAATATGGAACCGAACATTGACCATCTCATTAGCCAAAAGCAGGCCCATAATTCCCATTGAAATACCAGTAAGTTTGTTGATTTTTACCTTTACTTGTTCTTTATTTTAAGTATTGTGTTTGATCCTGTTTTTTTTTTTTTACTTCAAAATAAGAGTGTAGTATATGGTGTATACAGGGTCATACACATCGTGTGCAGTATATAGAATGTAGTATATGGTGTATACAGGGTCATACACATCGTGTGCAGTATATAGAATGTAGTATATGGTGTATACAGGGTCATACACATCGTGTGCTGTATATAGAGTGTAGTATATGGTATATACAGGGTCATACACATCGTGTGCAGTATATAGAATGTAGTATATGGTGTATACAGGGTCATACACATCGTGTGCAGTATATAGAATGTAGTATATGGTGTATACAGGGTCATACACATCGTGTGCAGTATATAGAATGTAGTATATGGTGTATACAGGGTCATACACATCGTGTGCTGTATATAAGTGTAGTATATGGTGTATACAGCTTCATACACATCGTGTGCAGTATATAGAATGTAGTATATGGTGTATACAGGGTCATACACATCGTGTGCAGTATATAGAATGTAGTATATGGTGTATACAGGGTCATACACATCGTGTGCAGTATATAGAATGTAGTATATGGTGTATACAGGGTCATACACATCGTGTGCAGTATATAGAATGTAGTATATGGTGTATACAGGGTCATACACATCGTGTGCTGTATATAGAGTGTAGTATATGGTGTATACAGCTTCATACACATCGTGTGCAGTATATAGAATGTAGTATATGGTGTATACAGGGTCATACACATCGTGTGCAGTATATAGAATGTAGTATATGGTGTATACAGGGTCATACACATCGTGTGCTGTATATAGAGTGTAGTATATGGTGTATACAGGGTCATACACATCGTGTGCAGTATATAGAATGTAGTATATGGTGTATACAGGGTCATACACATTGTGTGCGGTATATAGAGTGTAGTATATGGTATATACAGGTCATACACATCGTGTGCAGTATATAGAATGTAGTATATGGTGTATACAGGTCATACACATCGTGTGCGGTATATAGAGTGTAGTATATGGTGTATACAGGTCATACACATCGTGTGCGGTATATAGAGTGTAGTATATGGTGTATACAGGTCATACACCGTGTGCGGTATATAGAGTGTAGTATATGGTGTATACAGGTCATACACATCGTGTGCGGTATATAGAGTGTAGTATATGGTGTATACAGGTCATACACCGTGTGCGGTATATAGAATGTAGTATATGGTGTATACAGGGTCATACACATCGTGTGCTGTATATAGAGTGTAGTATATGGTGTATACAGGTCATACACCGTGTGCGGTATATAGAATGTAGTATATGGTGTATACAGGGTCATACACATCGTGTGCTGTATATAGAATGTAGTATATGGTGTATACAGGGTCATACACATCGTGTGCGGTATATAGAGTGTAGTATATGGTATATACAGGTCATACACATCGTGTGCAGTATATAGAATGTAGTATATGGTGTATACAGGTCATACACATCGTGTGCGGTATATAGAGTGTAGTATATGGTGTATACAGGTCATACACATCGTGTGCGGTATATAGAGTGTAGTATATGGTGTATACAGGTCATACACATCGTGTGCAGTATATAGAATGTAGTAATGGTATAGGTTAGGTATATACAGAGTATAGAACATCATACGACTGGGCGTATATAGAATGTAGTATATGGTGTATACAGGTCATACACATCGTGTATGGGTTATATTACGTGAGTATGTAGATATATATGGTGTATACAGGGTCATACACATCGTGTGCAGTATATAGATGTAGTATATGGTGTATACAGGGTCATACACATCGTGTGCAGTATATAGAATGTAGTATATGGTGTATACAGGTCATACACATCGTGTGCAGTATATAGATGTAGTATATGGTGTATACAGGTCATACACATCGTGTGCAGTATATAGAATGTAGTATATGGTGTATACAGGGTCATACACATCGTGTGCAGTATATAAGTGTAGTATATGGTGTATACAGCGTCATACACATCGTGTGCGTATATAGAATGTAGTATATGGTGTATACAGGTCATACACATCGTGTGCAGTATATAGATGTAGTATATGGTATATACAGGTCATACACATCGTGTGCGGTATATAGAGTGTAGTATATGGTGTATACAGGGTCATACACATCGTG
Source organism: Oophaga sylvatica (assembly GCA_033576555.1). Taxonomy (NCBI): domain Eukaryota; kingdom Metazoa; phylum Chordata; class Amphibia; order Anura; family Dendrobatidae; genus Oophaga; species Oophaga sylvatica. The sequence goes on along the minus strand of JARQOD010000004.1, from coordinate 525,785,187 downwards.
TGCGGTATATAGAGTGTAGTATATGGTGTATACAGGGTCATACACATTGTGTGCGGTATATAGAGTGTAGTATATGGTGTATACAGGTCATACACATCGTGTGCGTATATAGAGTGTAGTATATGGTGTATACAGGTCATACACATCGTGTGCGGTATATAGAGTGTAGTATATGGTGTATACAGGTCATACACATCGTGTGCAGTATATAGAATGTAGTATATGGTGTATACAGGGTCATACACATCGTGTGCAGTATATAGATGTAGTATATGGTGTATACAGCTCATACACATCGTGTGCAGTATATAGAATGTAGTATATGGTGTATACAGGGTCATACACATCGTGTGCAGTATATAGAATGTAGTATATGGTGTATACAGGGTCATACACATCGTGTGCTGTATATAGAGTGTAGTATATGGTGTATACAGGGTCATACACATCGTGTGCAGTATATAGAATGTAGTATATGGTGTATACAGGGTCATACACATCGTGTGCTGTATATAGAGTGTAGTATATGGTGTATACAGGTCATACACATTGTGTGCGGTATATAGAGTGTATATACACTGCTGTATTATACTTTTCATATACAGGGTATAATGCCTCTTATTCTTTGTATAGAGGTGAGTGTGCCATGTATAATATTTGGTATATACAGCGTAGTGTCGCATACACTGCTGTATTATACAATATACAACAGTTCTAATGCTCCATACCTAATATGCAGGATAATGTACAGTGTATATGATGTGACCTGTATAAGATGTGACATTGGCTTGCCCCCCCTAGTTTTGATCCTGGGTACGCCCATGGCTTTATTCCATTATTTCAGTCTAACCTAAGGTTTGAAACGATCTGAAAAAGGGTTAGATCAGAAATCTATACTAGCAGCCCCCTGCACATCCACATACATCCCCCTAAATTTTGTTACCCATAGCAACCAATCACAGAGCAGCTTTCATTTCACCAGGTCAGTTTATTAAATGAAAGCTGTGCTGCGATTGGTTGCTATGGGAAACAAAGCCAATTTTCCTTTAAGGCACGATTGAGAACCGAGGCCTGGATCCTGTAATTCTGCACAAGTGCCCGCTATAATCATTCCGCTGACAACACCGCCATCTAGTGGACAGAGCTAAACATTGTTCTTAAAAGCATTCCCCTATAATCTATGCAATCTGATCCCTATTCATGGAGGAGGCAAATATTCTGTGGGATCAAGAGATGGAGAACCCACTAATTATAAAAGATGGTGAAAGACTTCCAGTTACTTTTTATGAAAGTCTAATGATGACTGGTTTAGCAGCTCAGCTCCATTTAGGTGAATGGGACTCCGATAAGATACCAGGAAAACCATGTACAGAGGTGTGGTGCTGTTCTAAGAAATAAAAAAAAAATCATATTTATCTAACATTTTCAGTGTATTTAACAGAAAGGCAAATAGAGTTACCAAATAAGCTTTGTTTGCTACTACAAGTCAAACCAGGACAGGTATGAGCCATTAAAGAGGGCGTCCCACCTCTGTCCTAAAAGCATCAGATCCAGAGGATCAATTATCCAAGTCAAATTGGCAACCGATGGTTGTGTCAAGTAATCTGAAACCAGATCTGCTCGTCACTCCAGCTGATAAGATGATGGCACAGAGCGGGGTCACCTACCCACAGACACCAATAGATTATATCGAAGGGGGTGTCCTAATGAGAAAATCCATATATAAACAGGTACATACAACCAACGCGGGAGCCCTAAACAGTACATTACAATTATACTTTCCTCACTCCCCATCCAGGAGGAAGATAATTGTCTGACCCATCAGCATCAGTTCACACCAATCTTCCTGTTCCAGGTTTGGAAAAATACATCTACCAGGACAGGCAAAGAAGTAGAGAACACTGGCAATATGGCTTCAGGTCGGAACAGAAACCACAACAAAGTGCCAGATCCTATTGTATGAAAGATCCCAACTGTACCCAATAGTACAAGCCACCAAGGTCTCGCCAAGACAAGTGTATGATTGGTCCGTGTGTACATGAGCGATTTTCCATGCAGACTAAAAAAAAAAAAAAAAATTAATTGGACTGGTTTAAGGACCACATTTTTGACTGTGGTAAGGACCAGCTTTTGGTCTGGTTTAAGGACTAGCTTTTGGACTGGTTTAACACCAGCTTTAGGTTTGGTTTAAGAACCAGCTTTTGGACTGGTTTAAGGACCAGCTTTTGGTCTGGTTTAAGGACCAGCTTTTGGACTGGTTTAAGGACCAGCTTTTGGTCTGGTTTAAGGACTAGCTTTTGGACTGGTTTAAGGACCAGCTTTTGGACTGGTTTAAGGGCCAGCTTTTGGTCTGGTTGAAGGACCAGCTTTTGGACTGGTTTAAGGACCAGCTTTTGGACTGGTTTAAGGGCCAGCTTTTGGTCTGGTTTAAGACCAGCTTTAGGTCTGGTTTAAGACCAGCTTTAGGTCTGGTTTAAGGACCAGCTTTTGGACTGGTTTAAGGACCAGCTTTTGGACTGGTTTAAGGACCAGCTTTTGGATTGGTTTAAGGACTAGCTTTAGGTCTGGTTTAACGACCAGCTTTCGGTCTGGTTTAACGACCAGCTTTAGGTCTGGTTTAACGACCAGCTTTTTGTCTGGTTTAACGACCAGCTTTTGGACTGGTTTAAGGACTAGCTTTTGGACTGGTTTAAGGACCAGCTTTTGGACTGGTTTAAGGACCAGCTTTTGGACTGGTTTAAGGACTAGCTTTTGGACTGGTTTAAGGACCAGCTTTAGGTCTGGTTTAAGGACCAGCTTTAGGTCTGGTTTAAGGACCAAATTTTGGTCTGGTTTAAGGACCAGCTTTGGGACTGGTTTAAGGACCAGCTTTGGGACTGGTTTAAGGACCAGCTTTGGGACTGATTTAAGGACCAGCTTTTGGACTGGTTTAAGACAGAAAGGCAGATTTTAAGGAACTCAGAAAGAGAATTGGAGGGATCCAATGGCTGGATATCCTTAAGGACAAAAATGTCCAGGAAGGATGGAAAATCTTGAAAAATGAGATTCTCAAAGCACAATCGTTAACAATTCCGAAAAGAGGGAAGAATGGGAAGCATTTAAGGAAACCAGGATGGATGAGCATAGAACTTAAACACATGCTAAAAAGGAAGAAAGAAATGTTTATCAAATGGAAAGAGGGAGGCATATCTAAAGAAGAATATAATGCCGTCTGCAGAACCTGCAGGGCACAAATCAGATTATCTAAAGCTGACAATGAATTAAGGCTTGCAAGTGACGTCAAAAGCAACAAAAAAGGATTTTGGGGATACGTCAAAAGTAAAAGAAAAGTCAAAGATGCTATAGGATTTTTACAGGATGAAAATGATGAAATGGTAAGTCAGGATGTTGAGAAGGCTGAACTTTTAAATTCCTATTTTGCATCTGTTTTCTCTCAGAAAGGAAATGTAACATCAACTGATCTTCACTGTCCTATTAAAGGAATAGAAGAATCCAGGATATCTATAAACAGAAAGACAGTGAGGAAACACTTAGCTAACATAAATGAATTCAAGTCTCCAGGTCCAGATGAATTACACCCCAGGGTACTGAAGGAGATAGCAGAAGAAATTCTTGAACCACTGTCCATAATCTTTGAAAATTCTTGGAGAACAGGAGAAGTCCCAGAAGACTGGAGAAGAGCAAATGTTGTTCCTATCTTCAAAAAGGGGAAGAAGGTGGACCCAGGGAACTACAGGCCGGTGAGTCTGACTTCTATACCAGGAAAGATCTTTGAACAAATTATTAAAGAACATGTATGCAAGTACCTGGATAAGAATGAAGTGATTAAACAGAGTCAGCATGGGTTTGTAACTAATAAGTCATGTCAGACTAACTTAATTTCCTTCTATGACAGAATCACTGACTGGGTGGATCAGGGAAATGCTGTAGATATAGTATATCTTGACTTCAGCAAAGCATTTGACAAAGTATCTCACACAATCCTTATTGAAAAAATGACTAAGTATGGAATGGACAAGGCAACTGTTAGGTGGATTCATAACTGGCTTAGTGATCGGACCCAAAGAGTTGTTGTAAATGGCTGCACATCCAGTTGGAAGAATGTCTCAAGTGGGGTACCACAAGGCTCTGTTTTGGGCCCTGTATTGTTCAACATCTTTATCAATGATTTAGATGAAGGAATTGAGGGTAAACTGATCAAATTTGCTGATGACACAAAGCTAGGAGGGGTAGCTAATACTAGAGAAGAGAGAGAGAGGATTCAAAAAGATATACATAAACTGGAGCAGTGGGCAGTAACTAACAGAATGGATTTTAACAGGGAAAAATGCAAAGTACTACATCTGGGCAATAAAAATGAAAAAAGCATATACAAAATGGGAGGAATAGGGCTAAGTAACAGCACATGTGAAAAAGACTTGGGTATACTAATTGATCACAGACTTAACATGAGTCAACAGTGTGATGCAGCAGCAAAAAAGGCAAATGCAATTCTAGGATGTATCAACAGAAGCATACAGTCTAGATCACGTGAGGTCATTATTGCCCTCTACTCCTCTTTGGTCAGACCTCATCTGGAATACTGTGTCCAGTTTTGGGCACCACATTTTAAAAAAGACATTAACAAACTGGAGCAAGTTCAGAGAAGAGCCACCAGAATGGTGACCGGTCTGCAAACCATGTCCTATGAGGAACGGTTGCAGGATTTGGGAATGTTTAGCTTGCAAAAAAGAAGACTGAGAGGAGACTTAATAGCTGTCTACAAATATCTCAAGGGCTGTCACATTGTAGAAGGATCATCTTTATTCTCATTTGCACAAGGAAAGACTAGAAGCAATGGGATGAAACTGAATGGGAGGAGACACAGATTAGATATTAGAAAAAACTTTTTGACAGTTAGGGTGATCAATGAGTGGAACAGGCTGCCACAAGAGGTGGTGAGTTCTCCTTCAATGGAAGTCTTCAAACAGAGGCTGGATAGACATCTGTCTGGGATGATTTAGAGAATCCTGCTTTGAGCAGGGGGTTGGACCAGAAGGCCCAGGAGGTCCCTTCCAACTCTACCATTCTATGATTCTATGATTCTAAGACCAGCTTTTGGACTGGTTTAAGGACCAGCTTTGGGACTGGTTTAAGGACCAGCTTTGGGACTGGTTTAAGGAACAGCTTTGGGACTGGTTTAAGGGCCAGAATAATGTGTGCAATGTAAAGGCATCTTTGGCACCGGTCAGTTATGTACATGAGCACATGGAGCCATTACGGTCATGTTTGCATTCTGCAGATGCCAATGGCCTGTTTTTTTTCCATACGACTGTCTGAACCTGGCTTAAAAATCATTCTGCATGCTGTAAACCTTTAAAAAAGGGTTAATTACTCCATTCTCCATCACTTTTTTTAATGTAACCTACCTCCTGGGCGCTAGAGTATGTAATCACCGGGCATCACTCAGTGCTTTGGTGTAGTTTTCACAGGGAGGGACGTGTTTGCAGGACACATCACCTATGCCTTGATATACAACATGGAACCCATCGCTACGAGAAAGGAGAGAATAAAAAGTGTAAAAAAAGGACGCAAAAGGATATAGAAAAAAGAAAACATTATGCCCATAGTGCCCTTCAGTAATTTGCACTGCATATCCCTTTTATTGAATCGGTCCAGATAAGTTAACCTTCTCTATCCACGTGCAACAAAGAGCCTGGAACGCCCCTGGCTTAGCAGTTGTCATTTCTTGGACCACTTTTGGTAGATATTGACTACTGGGAACGTCCCACAATACCTGAAATACTGGAGACGCTCTAACCCGGCCGTCTGGCATCATAATTTGGCTTCTGTCCTAGTTGCTTTCATCCTTACGCTTGCTCGTTTTACAGTTTACAGCACTTTCGACTGTAGCTGATTGTTCACTTGCTGTGAAATGTGCCGCACCACTGGCAGGAGCCGTTGACATCAGATGATCCATGTTATTCATGGCACCTGTGTATAGTGGCCGGTCACTGCACACGGGATCACAAAGCAGCATGCGGCCACTATACACAAAAGAGGGAAGAAGAGAGCTCGCACCCAGTCACATCGTCCACGTTCTCAATCACTCTCCGGTCATCATCAGCTGTCTGATCCTGCGTGCAGCGAGCGTCTGTTATACACAGGAGAGGGGTGACAACTCCGCACCTGCACAGACTGACACGGTGTACAGGCGCTCAGCCCCTCTAGTGTCAGTATGTGAAGGGCTGTGGGGTCAGATCAAATGATTCAAAGCGAGAGCTGACAATCGCCATGAAGGGAGGGGCAGAGTATTGTAAATTAGGATGTGGGCAGGTGCACTGAGCACTTGGCCACACCAAGGGAGCACCGAAGCCTCCTCATTTACATATGTAATAAAACAGTTTTTCTCTAAAACACATTTACTAAAATCTACAGTGCCAGTATGATTATTATTGAGGCTATGTTCCCTAAATTTATATCAAAATGGTTCAATTAAAGTTTTTTTTTGGGGGGCTGGGTATGTTGGACTTCCTTTAAATGGCTTCTCAGCTTTGGACAACCGTAACAAGATGATTATAAAATGACTCCCAATCAACCCACCCTAGGTCCGCACAGCTATTAGTAGTTCCATTACCTTCAGCGTCTCCAATATTTTATATACGAGAATAATTGTAGTGCAGAAGTTTGAACAAAAATCGTTTCTTTTACTCACTTGCTCCAGAAAGAGAGAAATCAAGAGAAAGAAGAAATCGAGAGGAAGACAGAATAAAAATTGGGAAAAAGAGAAAAGAGAAATAAATTAAGAGAAATTGAGGGAGAGAGGAATCAAGAACGGGAAAGATCGAGAAAATTGAGAGAGTTCGAAGATGAGAGATTAAGAACAAGAGATCGAGATAGAATAAGAAATCAAGAGATTGAGAATGAAAGAAAGAGATAGTGATCAAGAGTGTGAAAGCTCAAGAATGAGAGGGCTACATGGCTGTGTCTTTGCTGGCCTGGCAACTCTAAATAGGGCTACCATGGACAGACTCTCGGCTGGCTACTTGGACTACCGTTCCCATGAGAGCCCGAGCCTTCACCCTGTAATTCCTTCTTCTATACAGGGATGTGGACTTATGTGGTATTCCCATCTCCAAGATCCCATCCCAATATGGAGTAGATGAATAATAATAACAATAGAGAGAGAGATCAAGAAATCGAGAGAGAGAGAGAGAAGTAAAGAAATACAGAAATAGAGATTGTGAGAAAGAAAAAGAGTATGAGAGAGAGATTGAGAAATAGTGTTTGACACAAATTGCCATTTTTACTGTCTACTGCAGTCTCAGAATTATTCACCCCTTCATGAAAAGCAAATGTGACGCATAGCCAGACACCAACTTCAGGCAGGGTTCCTGAGGAGTCTTGGCCCAAACCTCATGGATAATGGCCTCCAGTTCACTAATCTTGGGTTATGAAGAAAGTGGTCCAGAAAATCACGAGACGTGATCATTGCCTTGTAAACAAGCAAAAGGATGCAAAAAGATACAAAGGCACCAGGATAGCAGTCAGGAACCTTGTTGCAGCAGAGTTATAGGTGTTAACAGTACAATTCAGCATAATATTAGCAGAAATCATTTAGTTACTTTTTAACTAATTTTTTTTTCCATTTTAATGCTGTATATTGTGACAAAGTCACTGGCAAAGTGTTGGAGAGATACGTTTCACTGAGACTATTAACTTTAGTGATTTAAAACCCAGAAGTTTACTCCAGCAGACTATATGTTAACCCCTTAGTGACAGAGCCATTTTTGCAGCTTAATGACCGGGCCAATTTTTACAATTCTGACCACTGTCACTTTATGAGATTATAACTCTGGAACGCTTTAACGAATCCTGCTGATTCTGAGGCTGTTTTTTCGTGACATATTGTACTTCACGTTAGTGGTAAAATTTCTTTGATATGACTTGTGTTTATTTATGAAAAAAATGGAAATATGGCGAAAATTTTGAAAATTTAGCAATTTTCAAACTTTAAATTTTATGCCCTTAAATCAAAGAGATATGTCATACAAATTTCTTAATAAATAACATTTCCCACATGTCTACTTTACATCAGCACAATTTTGGGAACAAAATTTTTTTTGTTACGAAATTATAAGGGTTAAAAGTTTACCAGCGATTTCTCATTTTTACAACACCATTTTTTTTTTAGAGACCACATCACATTTGAAGTCACTTTGAGGGGTCTATATGATAGAAAATACCCAAAAGTGACATCATTCTAAAAACTGCACCCCTCAAGGTGCTCAAAACCACATTCAAGAAGTTTATTAACCCTTTACGTGCTTCACAGGAACTGAAGCAATGTGGAAGGAAAAAATTAACATTTAACTTTTTTTGCAAAAACTTTACTTCGGAACCAATTTTTTTTATTTTCACAAGTGTTAAAAGAAAAAATGAACCACAAAATTTGTTGTGCAATTTCTCCTGAATACGCCGATACCCCATATGTGGGGATAAACCACTTTTTGGGCGCACGGCAGAGGTCGAAAGGGAAGGAGCGCCGTTTGACTTTTTCAGCGCAGAATTGGCTGGATGCCATGTTGCGTTTGTAGAGGCCTTGATGTGTCTAAACAGTGGAAACCCCCCACAAGTGACCCCATTTTGGAAACTAGACCCCCTAAGGAACTTATCTAGATGTGTGATGAGCACTTTGAACCTCCAAGTGCTTCACAGAAGTTTATAACATAGAACCGTGAAAATAAAAAATCATATTTTTTCCACAAAAACGATCTTTTCACCCCAATTTTTATCTTCCCAAGGGTAACAAGACCCCAAAAGTTTTTCTGTAATTTGTCCTGAGCATGCTGATACCCCATATGTGGGGGTAAACCACTGTTTGGGTGCATGGCAGAGCTTGGAAGAAAAGGAGCACCGTTTGACTTTTTCAACGCAGAATTGGCTGGACGCCATGTCGCGTTTGTAGAGGCCCTGATGTGTTTAAACAGTGGAAACCCCCCACAAGTGACCCCATTTTGGAAACTAGACCCCCTAAGGAACTTATCTAGATGTGTGGTGAGCACTTTGCACCCCCAAGTGCTTCACAGAAGTTTATAACGCCCAGGCATGAAAATAAAAAATCATATTTTCCCCCGGGGGGGTCTCGGACATTGATATCTCTATCTCTTTTCCTTCTCTACTCTACCTCTTTTCTATCTCCCTATCTCCCCTTCCATCTTTCTCCTTACTTTTCCTCTCACTTCCATCACTTAAGCTCTTCCCTTGTTGTATTTTTCTCTATCTTACTCCCATCATTGACCCTAAACCCTTGGATCAGATAATACAACGAGTTTTTTATAAGTGTTATTGCCTTCATGAGATCTACGAACGAAATGCATTAACAGAGATAACATTTGAGTATTTAATAATTAGAAACGACATGTCTGTTTATTGTTATATTGTTTCTTGTAAGCTTTTTGGATCACATACTTATTCAGAGTCATGTTTGTCTTTATGATTCTTACTCAGCTATTCAATAAAGCTTGATTTACACACAAAAAAATCATATTTTTTCCAGAAACCTGATGGTTTCGTCTTCAATTTTTTATTTTCCCAAGGGTAACAGGAGAAATTAGATCACAAAAGTTGTTGTCCAATTTGTCCTGAGTACGCTGATACCCCATATGTGGGGGTGGACCACTGTTTGGGCGCACGGCAGGGCTTGGAAGAGAAGGAGTGCCGTTTGACTTTTTCAAACCAATATTGGCTGGAATTGAAATTGGACGCCATGTCGCGTTTGGAGAGCCCCTGATACGCCTAAACAGTGGAAACCCCCACAAATGACACCATTTGGAAACTAGACCCCTTAAGGAACTTATCTAGATGTGTGGTGAGCACTTTGAACCCCCAAGTGCTTCACAGAAGTTTATAACGTAGAGCCGTGAAAATAAAAAATCATTTTTTTCCTCAAAAATGATTCTTTAGCCTGCTATTTTTTTATTTTCCCAAGGGTAACAGGAGAAATTGGACCCCAAAATTGGTGTGCAATTTGTCCTGAGTACGCTGATACCCCATATGTGGGGTGAAACCACTGTTTGGGCGCATGGGAGAGCTTGGAAGGGAAGGAGCGCCATTTTATAATGCAGACTTTGATGGAATGTTCTGCGGGCATCATGTTGTGTTTGCAGAGCCCTTGATGTGCCTAAACAGTAGAAACCCCCTGCAAGTGACACCATTTTGGAAACTAGACCCCCAAGGAGCTTATCTAGATGTGTGGTGAGCACTTTGAACCCCCAAGTGCTTCACAGAAATTTAGAAACGCAGAGCCGTGAAAATAAAAAATCATTTTTTTCCTCAAAAATGATTTTTTTAGCCAGCTATTTTTATTTTCCCAAGGGTAACAGGAGAAATTAGAACCCCAAAATTGGTGTGCAATTTGTCCTGAGTACGCTGATACCCCATATGTTAGGGTAAACCACTGTTTGGGCGCACGGCAGGGCTCGGAAGAGAGGGAGCGCCATTTGACTTTTTGAACGCCACGTCGTGTTTGGAGACCCCCTGATGTGTTTAAATAGTGGAAACCCCTCAATTCTAGCTCCAACCTAACCCCAACACACCCCTAACCCTAATCCCAACCCTAACCCTAATTGTAACCCTAACCCTAATTGTAACCCTAACACTAATTGTAACCCTTACCCTAATTGTAATCCTAACCCTAATTCCAACCCTAACCCTAATTATAACCCTAACACTAAGGCTAGGATCATATTGCGTTTTACCAGCCCGTTCAACACATAGCATTGACGGGCTGGTAACGGTATAGCATAACGCGATCACGTTATGCTATACCCGCTAGCGCAGAGGAATCAGCAGATGATTCATCTGCGCTAGCGGTGACGGAGCCCAGGCGCTGCAGGCCGCGTCCGAGGCTCCGTCACTGAATGACGGCACGTCGCGAATGCATGCCGCTTTACGGCATGCGTCGCGATGCGCCCTCAAATGGGGGTGAATGGCAGCGTTAACGGACTGCGTTACACCGCGGTGTAACGCAGTCCGTCTAATGGACTGCCATAACGCAGTATGAACCCAGCCTAACCCTAATGCTAACCCTAACCCTAATTATAACCCTAACCCTAATGGAAAAATAAAAATAAATAAAATTTCTTATTATATGTCCCTAACAAAGGGGCTGATAAAGGGGGGGTTTATGTACTGTTCTTTTTATTTTGATGTACTTTTAGAGAATGAATGGAGTCATTCATTTTTTGAATCTGCCGCCAGGCATTTTTTTTACAGGGTGAAGACGCTGGAGGATCGGACTACAGGGGGCGCTGCAGGAGCACAGAGGGGCCATGGGGAAATACCTACAGGCACCGGGGAGGATCGGGGGTCCTGGGGACCCTATTTCTCTCCCCTCTGATGTGCGATCACATCAGAGGGGAGAGAAATTGCAGGCACGATCGCGTCTTTTTTTTTCTTTTGCGATCACCGTTATAGGGTTAATAGCGGCGATCGCAAAAGCGGGGGGACTGGGGGGGACCCTAATTATGTTCTCTGGGGTCTCGGCTACCTGTGGTAGCCGACACCCCGGAGAAAATCCGGCTCGGCGGGCGCACTGCGCATGCGCCCGCCATTTTTTTTACCGGAAAAAGACGCCGGGAGCTGCTAGAGCCACAGGAGGACTGGGGGGACACCGGGAGGTACGGGGGCTGATTGGGGGTCCCGGGGACCCCATTTCTCTTCCCTCTGATGTGCTGTCAGGAGTCGAACTCAGTACCTCTTGTCCACTGGCCAGCAGCTCTACCATCTGAGCTATTCTGCTGGCTGCAAAGTTCCTTGCTGAACCCAGATACCATTGACTGTTCTTCCTGATTGGCTACACCTAGTGCTCTCTTGATTGGGCCTCTGATTGCCAATTACACACCCTATATAAACCTGGCCCTGTGGGTGTGTCATTGCGAGATTATTGTGCTTCCAGCCTTTAGTCAAGCTCTTTCTCCTGCTGTTCCTGCTGCTACAAACACTGCTCTCCTGTGTACCGACCTCCTGCTGCCACCTGACTACGTTATCTGCCTGCTCCTCTGCTACCGAACTGCCTTTCCTGTGTACCGACCTCCAGCTGCCACCTGACTACGTTATTTGCCTGCTTCCCTGCTACAAACACTGCCTTTCCTGTGTACCGACCTCGGCCTGCCTTCTGACTACGCTACCTGCCTCTGCTTCCCCTAGTGTTTGCAGTAACATCGGCTCCAACCCAGACGGGATCCTGACAGAATAATCTCGCGCCAAAATGGAGTCCGCTGTGAACACCCTGAGGCGGCAAGTTACGGAGCTTCAAAGTTTTTGTACTGACTCTCAAGGAAAATATGCCAAGTTACAAACTGATTTCACGGCGATACAACAGGAAGTAATTGAGCTACAAAAACAACTACTGGACGTGCGCAATTCAGGGTCCGAATCAAACGCGCGGCTGCCGCTGCCTGCAAAGTTCAGTGGGGATCGCAAGCAGTACCGAAGATTCCTCAATCAATGCCGCATATACTTCCAGATGCAACCTGCTCCCTTTACCAGTGAGAGGAAGAAAGTTTTTTTCATGATAAATCTCCTGACGGATGAAGCTCTTGCTTGGGCTTCACCTTATGTAGAAAAAGACTATGCCCTCCTTAATGACCTGGAAGCTTTCATCGCAGCTATGAATCAAGTTTTTGATGACCCAAACCGCTGTGCCACAGCAGAAACCAAATTACATAATTTGCGCCAAGGACGTCGCTCTGTTGCGGAATATACATTGGAGTTCCGTCGCTGGGTGGCCGACACCACCTGGAATCCAGCGGCCCAGAGAAGTCAATTTCGACGAGGGTTATCAGAACCAGTGAAAGACGAGCTTGCCAGGGTTGAGACCCCTGACCAGTTGGAGGACTTTATTCAACTATGTATCCGGATTGACCAGAGACTTACTGAAAGGAGAAAGGAGAGACTGCGAGCACTTGGGAATAGCCCTGGCTTCTCATTTTCAGCATCAGACCACCAAGAAAAGACGCAAGTTGTGTCTGAACCGATGCAGATCGACGTCATCCGAAGACCACTCTGCACAGGAGAAGGAGAGGCGACGTGCAGAACATCTCTGCCTCTATTGTGGGGACCCTGGACACTATGCCATCAACTGTCCTAACAAAAGGACTATAGCCTTTACCAACAACAGGTCTGCCAGCAATACGGACCTTTCTCAGCAGTCGGATTCCATCTTGCAGACTATCTCATCAGTAACGCCAGAAATAGACAAAATACATACCACATCATCTCATTTTGTAATCCCCATTCAGGTTGTAATGGGCACCCAAAAAATACAATGCTCTGCCCTGTTGGATTCGGGAGCAGGAGGAAATTTTATGGACTTAAAATTTACACGTGATAATAATATTTCCAGTAGGACCAAATCCACACCAATTGAAATGGAAACTGTGGATGGATCACCTTTGTCTTCTGGACCTGTCACGCATGAGACAATCGAACTGGAGATTTGTATCGACCCGGATCATCATGAAGCTGTCAGTTTCCACCTTATTTCATCTCCGAAATTTCCGGTTATTCTAGGGATCCCCTGGTTTTCAGTCCATAACCCTTCTATCAACTGGGCATCAAGGACCATCACCTTTCCATCTGACTACTGTAAGAATAATTGTCATAAGGAACCCCCTGTTCTCCAACAAGTCCAAATCTCTGAGATTTCGCATGAGAAGGAAGAGAAACTACCACCTCAATATCAGCAGTTCTCTGATGTCTGCAGTAAGAAGAAAGTAGATCAATTACCTCCTCACCGTCCTTACGACTGTCCCATTGAATTGCTGCCAGGAGCAACCATTCCATTTGGACGGATTTACAATCTTTCCGAACCTGAATTGAAGGTATTAAGAAAGTTCCTGGATGAAAATTTAGAGAAAGGCTTTATTCGACCTTCCACATCTCCAGCTGGGGCACCCCTGTTCTTTGTTGAAAAGAAAGACTCCACTCTGCGGCCATGTATTGACTACAGAGAGATGAATAATATCACTGTCAAGAATCGCTACCCGCTACCCTTGATTCCTGAACTATTTGAGAGACTCCGTTCTGCGAAAATCTTTACGAAGCTGGATCTTAGAGGGGCTTACAACCTCATACGGATTCGCCCAGGAGATGAGTGGAAGACCGCCTTCAGAACGAGATATGGACATTTTGAATCTCTTGTTATGACCTTTGGCCTTAGCAATGCCCCAGCCACCTTTCAACATTTTATTAATGATGTATTTCGAGATTTCTTGGACCAATTCGTTGTGGCTTATCTCGATGACATTCTTATATTTTCAGACACCTTGGAAGAGCATCGCAGGCACGTCCAGTTAGTCTTGGAACGACTACAGGAGAACCATCTCTACATTAAACTTGAAAAATGTGAGTTTGAACAAACCAGTATCCAATTTCTGGGATATATCATCTCCCCAGAAGGTTTGAGCATGGATCCCGGCAAAATCAATGCTGTAGTAGACTGGCCTGTTCCAAGAAATTTAAAAGACGTCCAGCGTTTCATAGGATTTGCAAATTTTTACCGAAAATTTATAAAGAACTTTTCACGGATCATACTACCAATTACTACACTAACAAAAAAGACCAAAGCATTTTTCTGGTCTCCGGAGGCACAGGAGGCTTTTGACAAGTTGAAAACTCTTTTTACGTCTGCTCCATTGTTAGTACACCCAAATCCTGAATTGCCATTTACTGTCGAAGTGGACGCCTCGGACTCTGCAGTGGGAGCCATTCTGTCTCAGCAAGTTGGGGACAAGATGCAACTTCACCCATGTGCGTTTCTTTCCCACACCATGTCATCTGCAGAAAAGAACTACGACATTGGTAATAAAGAACTGTTAGCCATTAAAGTTGCCTTCTCCGAGTGGAGACATCTTCTGGAAGGTGCCAATCACCCTGTGACTGTCCTCACGGACCACAAGAATCTTGAATTCCTCCGTACAGCAAAAAGATTGTCTGCAAGACAAGCACGATGGGCCTTATTTTTCTCAAGATTCAATTTTATAATCTCTTACCGGCCTGGTTCAAGAAATGGCAAGGCTGACGCCCTGTCCAGGATGTGTTCGGAACCTCAGGAGGTCTAGTAATGATGATACAATTCTAGGCCCTAAAAATTTTTTGGGAATATTGCACTCTAGAGGACTAGGTAATAGAATTAAAGATGGATATCAAGAGGACTCTTTCCTTAACCATCCTTCGGAAGACGTCGATCTTTCATTCAAAGAGGGGTTTTGGATGCAGAAACACCAAATATATGTACCTGAATCTTCTCGCCTTGAAGTCCTCAAAAGTGTCCATGATTCTAAACTGGCAGGACATCCTGGAGTTGCAAAAACACAAGACTTACTACTTCGTTTCTTTTGGTGGCCTAATTGTAGGAAGGACGTGAGGAAATATGTTTCAACCTGTTTAACATGCGCACGAAACAAGACCCCACGATCGTCTCCTCTAGGACTCTTGCAACCACTCCCAGTTCCATCCAGGCCTTGGGGATCTATTTCCATGGATTTTATTGTGGAACTACCCCCTTCCAAACAGATGACCGTCATCCTTGTCATAGTGGACCGACTCACAAAAATGGCCCACTTTATTCCAACTGAAGGAATTCCTACTGCTGAAAAAACTGCAGAACTGATGATCAAAGAGGTATTCAGGTTACATGGAATTCCTGACAGCGTGGTGTCTGACAGAGGAGTTCAGTTTACGTCAAAATTTTGGAAGAGTTTCTGTACAGCCTTGGGAGTCACGGTGAATCTTTCTACCGCTTTCCATCCTCAGTCCAATGGCCAGACGGAGAGAACGAACCAGACTTTGGAGCAATACCTCCGTTGCTTCATTTCCTATCTTCAGGATGACTGGGTGGACTATTTACCAACAGCAGAGTTTGCCTACAACAACTCCATACATAGCGCTACATCTCAAACCCCATTTTTTGCTAATTATGGAGTACATCCAGTATTTATCCCTAATCTGCCAGTGAACACTCCCATTCCTGCTGTTAATGACAGGCTTACAAAATTACAGGAATCCCAGAAGGAATTATCAGAGATATTGCTCAAGACCCAGGAAGAATATAAGGAAGCAGCAGATAAACATCGGAGAGTGCCCCCTGCTCTTCAGGTTGGAGACAAAGTTTGGCTGTCCACTAAAAACCTTAAGACACATGTGCCATCCTCCAAATTGGGTCAGAAATTCATTGGACCTTTTCAAATTTCTGCAAAAATTAACCAGGTTGCTTTTCGTTTAAAACTTCCCAACAATCTAAAGATTCATCCAGTGTTTCACATATCCTTGCTCAAACCCTTCTGTGAAAACCCGTTTCCAGGAAGAATTCAGCCACCTCCTCCACCAGAAAGGATCCGTGGTGAAGAAGAATACATTGTGGATAAGATTCTGGACTCCCGAAAATTCAGAGGTAAACTGCAGTATCTGGTACAGTGGAAGGGTTACGGACCAGAGGAAAATTCATGGGAACCAAGGGACAACGTCCATGCTCCTAGACTAACAAGAGCCTTTCATCAAAGGTACCCGGATAAGCCAGCTCCTGAGATGTCCAGAGGCCATCCTGGAAGGAGGGGAGTACTGTCAGGAGTCGAACTCAGTACCTCTTGTCCACTGGCCAGCAGCTCTACCATCTGAGCTGTTCTGCTGGCTGCAAAGTTCCTTGCTGAACCCAGATACCATTGACTGTTCTTCCTGATTGGCTACACCTAGTGCTCTCTTGATTGGGCCTCTGATTGCCAATTACACACCCTATATAAACCTGGCCCTGTGGGTGTGTCATTGCGAGATTATTGTGCTTCCAGCCTTTAGTCAAGCTCTTTCTCCTGCTGTTCCTGCTGCTACAAACACTGCTCTCCTGTGTACCGACCTCCTGCTGCCACCTGACTACGTTATCTGCCTGCTCCTCTGCTACCGAACTGCCTTTCCTGTGTACCGACCTCCGGCTGCCACCTGACTACGTTATTTGCCTGCTTCCCTGCTACAAACACTGCCTTTCCTGTGTACCGACCTCGGCCTGCCTTCTGACTACGCTACCTGCCTCTGCTTCCCCTAGTGTTTGCAGTAACATCGGCTCCAACCCAGACGGGATCCTGACATGTGCGATCACATCAGAGGAGAGAGAAATTAAAGGGAAAATAGCTTTTTTTTGTGATCGCCGTTATAGGGTTAATAACGGCGATCGCAAAAGCGGGGTCGGTAAAAACCGACCCGAATCATGTTCTCTGGGGTCTCGGCTACCCCCAGTAGCCGAGACCCCAGAGAAAATCCAACTCTGGGGGGCGCTATAGGCTTTTTACACTGCGCCATTAATTAACGGCGCTGTGGTTTAAGTACCCTTAATGACCGCCGTTAAAAGGCGTATCGGCGGTCGGTAAGGGGTTAAGAGGGGTTAATCGGCATTTCAAGGGCTGTTTTTTTGTGCACAACCATAGAGGGGATGGGAGGTTGTCCACCTTATCTCCACCCCAGGGTGTGATCTGGGGTTTAAATAGTCGGGCTCCAGAGGCATTCAGTGTTCGGTAGGGCTGGAGATAGGAACTCCAGTGCTACGTGTCCTGAGAAGGAAGCTGAACCGTTCTATGTTGATTTTCCTGAACGGGCAGATCCCCGCAACCACACGTACTGTTCAGTATGCTGTTTTTTTTTTTCTTTAGGCCAGAGAAGGCCTTGTTGATTTTTGCTAGCTCTGCACTGGCTTAGGAACGCTGTCTTTTTAAACCTCTCACTGGAGAATGCTGCATGAGTCTTCCTCTGCGTGCAGCCGAGTGAACCGATCTACCACAATATGCAATTTGAAAAAATACCGTGATAGGGTTAATTACTCTAGTTTGCTACTTTCCTGTAGGAAACAGATGCTGAACTGTGCTATAACAACTGCTTAGATCTGTACACCATACCTGTTGTATGGATCTACCAACCATGAATAGGGACCATAGCACCATACACGCGCTCTGCCTTCTAGAAGCCACAGTGAGAGCAGGAGCAGAACCTGCACAACACTCTGACTGTAGCATCATTACATTGTCAGCGAGAGCGCTGTGCAGACTCGTTCCTGCTCTCACTGTGCTATAAGAAGGCGTACTATTAGGACTCTCCATGTGCCTGTCACCGATGCAGCACCTGAAAAGCCCCCGGTGGCTCTGGTATCCCTGTAATAGCAGTGAATGTTGTGCAGATTTCACTCCTGCACTCCTATCACTGTGACTTCTAGGAGGCAAATAGTGCACCAGATATGTTGTAAGGATTTAAGTAGTTGGTACAGCACAGATTAGCATCTATTTTCTGCAGAAAAGCAGCGAAATAGCATAAGTAGAGCGTGTACTACCTCAATACTCAGGCAACGCATAGCTGTCTGAGCCTGCATTAAAATATGGTATCAGGGGTGCTTCCCGGGTTACCACAGCAACCTAGTGTGGACTAGCAGAGGGAGCTGGCTGTAGGAAAAAGGAGACAAGCCTGACACAGGCAAGTAACATGAAGCCTACAGATAAGCATGGTGATGTCTCTGTGATGCCTACAGATAAGCATGGTGATGTCTCTGCTATGCCTATAGATAAGCATGGCGATGTTTGCCTCTGTGATGCCTACAGATAAGCATGGCGATGTCTCTGTGATGCCTACAGATAAGCATGGCGATGTCTCTGTGACGCCTACAGATAAGCATGGTGATGTCTCTGTGATGCCTACAGATAAGCATGGCGATGTCTCTGTGATGCCTACAGATAAGCATGGCGATGTCTCTGTGATGCCTACAGATAAGCAAGGTGATGTCTCTGTGATGCCTATAGATAAGCATGGCGATGTCTCTGTGATGCCTACAGATAAGCATGGCGATGTTTGCCTCTGTGATGCCTACAGATAAGCATGGCGATGTCTCTGTGATGCCTACAGATAAGCATGGTGATGTCTCTGTGATGCCTACAGATAAGCATGGCGACGTCTCTGTGATGCCTACAGATAAGCATGGCGATGTCTCTGTGATGCCTACAGATAAGCATGGCGATGTCTCTGTGATGCCTACAGATAAGCATAACGATGTCTCTGTGATGCCTACAGATAAGCATGGCGATGTCTCTGTGATGCCTACAGATAAGCATGGCGATGTCTCTGTGATGCCTACAGATAAGCATGGCGATGTCTCTGTGATGCCTACAGATAAGCATGGCGATGTCTCTGTGATGCCTACAGATAAGCATGGCGATGTCTCTGTGATGCCTACAGATAAGCATGGCGATGTCTCTGTGATGCCTACAGATAAGCATTGTGATGTCTCTGTGATGCCTACAGATAAGCATGGCAATGTCTCTGTGATGCCTACAGTAAAGCATGGCGGTGGCTCGGTTATGCTTCAGAGCGGCTTTGCTTCCTCTAGAACTGAAAACCTGCAAATTATGGAGGACAAAATTTATTCAATCCAGTACCAGGAAGTCCTAAAAAAAAAGTCTTGCCTTCTGTGAGGAAGCTGAAGCATGGGCATCATTGGACATTGTCAACAGAACAATGATTCCAAGCATATCTCCTAGTTAATCAAGGATTAGTCTCAGAAGAAGTCTTGGAAAAATGTAGAGTGTGACTGAACTCTAAAGAAAATCTTTGATGGGATTGGAAGAGGCCACTGCTCATGGGGAGTGGATAAAGAAACCTCAGGAACACTGCAAGAAGCTGCTGTCTGGTTATGCATCATGGTTGCAGCAGGTCTTAACAGCCAGAGGGGCTCTACTAAGTACCAAAGACGCCAGTCATGAAGATGTTGAATAATTCTAAGACTGCACTAGTCAACATTGTGTGCTGAATTTTGGAGAAATCATTTGTTATAAAACCTGTGCTGATCTATTTAAAGCTGCCTTAACCACATTAAATGGCCACCATGTTTCTTCTCCAGCCTTTTTCTGCACTTTTTTTATTGCAAATTGCAGAAAGTGTGCATGTTTTGATAATAATCAAAATTTGCAATTGGGGGTGGAGGGCATGGGACAACAATATTGATTGCAACTGTAGAAAACCTTCATATTGCACAATGTTTACTGCGATACAATATTTGTATTAAAGGTACTGTCACACTAAGCGAGATCGCTAACGAGTCACCGATTTTATGACGCAGCAGCGATCTCGTTAGCGACGCAGCTGTGTGTGACATGTAGCAGCGATGTGGCCCCTGCTGAGATGTCGCTGATCGCTTATGAACGTTCTGAGCCGTTTTTTGGTCGTTGGTGTCCCGTTGGTGAGCCTGAATCGCTGAGTGTGACACCCTTTATGAACTTTACCAGCGTCGCAGGTGGGACTAGGTTTTCCCAACGACCGCAGAGGTCGTTATACAGATCGCTGATCTCTGATGAGATCTTTGTGTTTGGAAGCTAACTAGCGACCACATAGCGATCGCATCAACGATCTCGCCAGGTCGTGTCGTTGTTGTGATCGCTAGTGTGATCGCTAAGTGTGACAGTGCCTTTACACCTAGCTAAAAGGGTTGTTCTCACTTGTCATCTTCTGGAGCTGTTCCACTGCCTCCAGATTTCCTGTTTTTTTGCAAGTAACATTTTGTGATCCTCATTTCCTAACAGATTACCTTTTGTCAATGTGGTGTGGGCTATTCAGATAGTCATTTTTCCAACGCAGGCAAAAACATGAAAGTGGTATGAGGGCCTAAGTAATTTGATTTTCTTTCCTGAAATAATTGTAAACTAATTCAATAAGTCTTTTCAATTGCTCAAAGGCTACATGCACTCTTGTACTTTATTTTGTATTAATGTGAATGTGCCTCTTAAATATAAAATTCAACAATTTTCATGAAATATTTTCTCTTTTTGCAATTGTAGAGTCTGTGCAACTCCATCGCACAGCTGGCTGTTCTGCTGCTCCTGACACAGATCTGACTGCACACTGCAACTGGCTCTGTCAGCTCTCCCTTTTGTCAGTGTAGCAACAGGAGGAAGATGTACAAGGCAAAGTGGAGATGGGAAAAATAATTTCATTTTTCAGGGAGGGCAGATCACCCAAGTTGTAGATAGGGATGAAAAAAAAACCTCCTCAAGGCAATCTGCAAGCTTAAACATACACTAAAAAAAACCAACAAAACAAGGCAGACTCTACAGAAGGAGGAAGAATAAAGTGCACAATCAGTGTAGGTCATAACAGAGAACAGGAGATGCCTCATAGGCTGTACAGTAGAAGGGTAAATCAGTCCAGGAATGAAGCTGTGCAAATACATGAGCCCTTATGAAGGTTGTATTTTCCTAGACACACAGACCTCACATCCAGCATGTATTATACAGAGGGACATGTCCCCATTAGAACACCCCGGAACTAGGAGCAAATTTCAAACTGTATTTCAAGGGGTCAGAAAAAGCACGATTATAGATTACATGTAACTATAATGAAAAATAAAACTTACCTACAAAACTGAGCATCATCACCAGTAATAGGATGTAGATCGCATGTGGCATGGATCACTGTGAAAAGTCCCACTAATGACAAGTGGCACATATGAAGAAGCAACGCCTTCCACATTATTCCTTGGAGAAAGCACAGAATTCACATTACAGACTAATAATACTAACGTCTGCATTGTATTTCTCTACAGAGCCAGAGTGATTGGTTTATAAACTTTGCCTATTGATATAGACAGCAAATACCCATATAGGTATTAAAGGGGTTGTCCCCTACTCAGACAACCCCTTCCCCCCAACCATGTAGAATAGTAGTAGACTATACTCACCTCCGGTGCCGTTCTAGCTGTGTCGGCACTGGCTCTCCTGGGGCTTGCATAACATTATGTCATGAGAGCACTGCACCCAATCAGAAGCTGTTTTACTTTTACCTCCTCTGGATGTATCTGACATGTATATGCGCATGATCTAACTATCTTGCTAGTGCCTGGTGACCCATTGTTCGTCCTGATGACATCGGGTCACCATAGCAACAATCAGGCCCCCCGCGGGGGCGCCGATCAGGGGGCAGAGAGGGCTCCCAATCGATATCAATCGCATCATTTAGGGGGTTAAAGTGCCGGGTGTCAGCATCAGCTGACATGCGGCAGCGATCATGCGCGCACAGCTCCTGCGCCCGCAAAGTCGCCAGGACGTATCCATACGTCGAAGGTTGGTAAGTGCCTAGCGACCTGGACATATGGATACGTCCAGCTTCGTGAAGGGGTTAATGGTGCAACCAACATGCTCCACAAACTCGACGATTGCCACTGGCCAATTGTGCAGCCATTAGCTTGCTGCAAGTGGACGGGGCTCTAGTCGTCCAGCCATCCGAAGTGTGTCGCCACAGAATATAAAAGGTTGATCAATCAGGCTCTAGGAATCAATGTTATTCAAAAATCTAATATGAGCAGCCAGTGTTCTGTAATCACTGCTAATCAAGAATATAAGGAAATTATTCAGTATCTGGAAATCATTATTAGGGCTCGCTCACACTGCCGTATATTCTCTCGGGATGATTATGCTAATGACACTGTCAGAGTTTGATCCGAGCGTCATCTTAGTGTGATCCAATGGAATTTGCACCTAAGCGCATCAATTAAGCTTTGTCAAAGTCAAATACCAGAAAGTATCAAAAACAAAGCACCTTTATTTAAAAGTATGACACCAACAAGAGACAAAAACTGCATCAATAACGCAGTTATTGAAAAAAGCCTAGGATGGGCTGAAACGTCTAAGTGGATTTGTGCATTAAAATAAAAAAGCAATTTTCCAACACGTGAGTGTCGAGACCTGGCTTCCTTTACTCTATCACATAGGGCCTTGAACATGCCAACCTGCAAGATTTTACAGTGAGAGGCCACCAGACGGCGTGGTCTACCGTCAGGCTGGGGTCACATGTTTCGCGCTTGCTTCAAGTTTTTACACAGCATATCTGTTAGCAAGTTATATTCAGATTTTATGCCTTTTTTAAGCAAGTTATGCCCCCTCCCAAAAAAAGCAATTTTCCAACACGTAAGTGTCAGGACCTGGCTTCCTTTACTCTATCACATAGGGCCTTGAACATGCCAACCTGCAAAATTCTACAGTGAGAGGCCACCAGACGGCGTAGTCTACCATCAGGCTGGGCTCACGTTTCGTGCTTGGTTCAAGTTTTTACACAGCATATCTGTGAGCAAGTTATATTCAGATTTTATGCCTTTTTTAAGCAAGATATGCCCCCTCCCCCCAAAAAAAATGCAGTATGTGTAGGAGAAAAAGCTAAATCTCATCCAGTCTGCGGTTACTCTACTATGCGGCAGATTTTACATGAGAACCAAATAAACAAAGTGTGAACTCAGTCTAAGGAATCTTATGACTTGCCTAAGAATGCTTCTCGTTTGCTTTTCATTACTGTCCTGATCAGACAAGAATTTTCTCTTTTATTGTGAAAAAGAATAAATGATTTTTTTACTTTATATGTAATAATAATTATCTTTCCAATTATTGTAAAACATGACGTGATGTGGTAAATAAAAAGCTATAAAGCTCAATAATTTTAGTAAGAAATAACATAATAAACAGAATTCAGCAAGTTAAACATCAAATCTAGACATAAAACACAAAAAAAGCAGAGTAAACCAACTTTGAAAAGACAGCCGAGGATTACGTTATATTTCTTGTATTCTTAGTCCTAGAGGCCGGTTGTTCTCACCCCACTCCCGCTGACAGACAGGTCTCTCCCTATGGACACACAGAGCGAGACCTGTCAATCAAAGGGATTAGATCAGGATGGTAAGAAACTGCCAGGGACTGGCCTTACTAATAGTCTAAGAAATATAGGGGGGTATTCATATATTCATATCTAAAGAAGAATATAATGCTGTTTACAGGGAATGCAGGGCAAGTGTTAGAAGAGCTAAAGCCAGTAATGAAGTGAGACTTGCAAGGGAGACCAAAAGCAGTAAAATAGGGTGGTCAAAAATGGTGTTGAGAAGGCCGAACTTTTTTTAAATTCCTATTTTGCATCTGTGTTCTCTAAGAAAGCAAATGTAGCATCAACTGATCTTCACTGTGCCATAGAAGGAATACAAGAATCCACTCTATCTATAAACAGAGAGATGGTGAGGAAATACTTAGCTAATTTAAATTAATTTAAATCTCCTGGTCCAGATGAGTTACATCCTAGGGTACAGAAAGAGTTAGCAGAGGAAATTGTAGAACCACTAGCCAGAAAATTTAAAAAATCCTGGAGAACAGGAGAAGTCCCAGAAGATTGGAGAAGGGAAAATATTGTCCCTATCTTCAAATAGGAAAGAAGACAAAGCCAGGAAATTACAGGCCAGTGAGCCTTACTTCTATACCAGGAAAGATCTTCAAACAAATTATTAAACAGCATGTATGTAAGTACTTGGATAAGAATACAGTAATTAACCAGAGCCAGCATGGGTTTGTAGCAAACAAGTCATGCCAGACTAATCTAATTTCCTTCTATGATGGAATCACTGACTGGGTGGATCAGAGAAATGCGGTAGATATAGTACATCTCGAATTCAACAAAGCATTTCATAAAGTATCTCAAACTATCCTTATTGAAAAAATGACCAAGTATGGGATTGATAAGGCCACTGTTAGGTGGATTCATAACTGGCTCAGTGATCATACTCAGAGTGGTAATAAATGGCTACACATCCAATTGGAAGAGTGCTTCCAGTGGGGTACCACAAGGCTGTATGCCGCTCGTCATGTATTTGGGGAGCAGGGGTCACCACGCTCCCCCAGCTCCTCCCATTTGTTTGGAGCTATGGCAAGAATGTTGTCACGATCTATTTTTGTATCTGTGGCAGATCTGGCTTCTCACATTAAAACTTTTTTTCTTTCAGGCCATTGGGGGTTAATGTCAGTTTTTTCCCGCTGGCCTGCTGGTGTATTGCATTGCTGCTGGGTCAGCTGATGTGGATGGTGACCACTCCCACCATTCTTAAAAGGTCACCTAATGCATCAGCTGACTGTTGGTTATAAAGGTCCTTGTGGAGACCAACCGAGCTGGAGACAGGAGCTTCCTGGGTGCAGTGATGCTTAAGCTGAATACTTTGATCTGGTGCCTTACTCTGCTGTGCGGTGATTTGCAGCAGAGAAAGCTAAGTGTTGCATTTTTGTTACCCAGTTCCTTTGGTGTCTGTCTTTCCTTTTTCCTTGTGTTGTATTAGTGCAGTGGTGGGACTAGTGCTCTTACTTGCCAGTTCCCTACGTAGGGATAGGAGCAGGGCAAAGACGGATTAGGTATCCTGCTCGGCGACGGGGTGAAAGAACCCGTATAGGGACGATAGTGAGATCAGGGCACTTCCTTAGGTGAGTGCAGGAGGTGTCCATTTCCCCGTTCCCTATCGACAGGGCCCATCGCTGTTATTGTGTCCCTGGTGTTCCCTTGTGTGTTGTGCCGTTTGGTGACCGACCAACCGTTGGGTCGTGTCACACTAGGACAGTCACTCCGTGACAAATGTTCACTCCAAAAGTTGTTTTTTTTTTGCACAACCTTGTGTTTGTGCAAATAAATGCAACTTTTCAAAGTATTTTTCACCAGAAATCTGGCAAAAAAGCTGTGATGAATCGCCTCCATAGTCCCTGGCCAATTTTTGAAAGTATATTTACTCTAAAATGCTGCAGTGTTTCAGAATAAAATATACCTTGCTGCAACCGCACAGGCTCTGATTTACACACCCCAGGCTTTGGGAAGCTAAGCATACATCTGATGATACATTCCTTTTAAACACACAGCTCTGATTACTGTACTGTAACAAGCCCTGCACCTGTGTCAGTAGAGACAATGCGGATACATCCACACCGGACCCTTTTACTATGGATTTAGTTGCAGTAGCGCTGGGGATCTGCAGCAGATTGAATTGCAAAGGGCGGAATCCAAAGTGAAAATCTGCAGCGTAATGTCACATCTACACAGGGACGTACATGCAGATTTTTGGAAAGTCTGTTGTGTATCTTAAAATTCAACAAATCTCACACATAATTTTCTCTCCAGGAAGTTTGCAGAGAAAGCTCCCTCCTTATGTTATATTTCAAAGACATAATGATAATCATAGGGAATCTAGATTGTGAGCCCCATCAGGGACAGTGATGATAAAGTGTGCAAAACTGTAAAGCGCTGCGGAATATGTTAGCGCTATATGAAAATAAAGATTATTATTATTATGTACACGAAGCCTTAAAATCTCTGCCGCATGTGAATTTTTACTGTAAATTTTTTTTGTGTGACTCAGGTTTGAGAAACGTCATCCACTTTGCTAGTACGGCAATACGTTGCAGATTTACCCACCGGCACAGCGTGGGAACGCACCGGAAAGGCACAGCGTGGGAACGCACCAGAAAGGCATAGCATGGGAACGCGCCGGAAAGTCACAGCATGGGAATGCGCAGGAAAGGCACAGCGTGGGAACGCACCAGAAAGGCACAGCGTGGGAACGCACCAGAAAGGCACAGCGTGGGAACGCACCAGAAAGGCACAGCGTGGAAATGCGCCGGAAAGGCGCAGCATGGGAAAACGCCAGAAAGGCACGGCGTGGGAATGCACCAGAAAGGCACAGCGTGGGAATGCACCACAAAGGCACAGCATAGGAAAACGCCAGAAAGGCACAGCGTGGGAATGCACCGGAAAGGCGCAGTGTGGGAATGCACCGGAAAGGCGCAGTGTGCAAAAGCCCGGAAAAGGTACAGCGTGGGAAAGCACCGGAAAAGGTACAGCGTGGGAATGCACCGGAAAAGGTATAGCGTGGGAACACACCGGAAAGGCTCAGTGTGCAAAAGCCCCGGAAAAGGTACAGCGTGGGAAAGCACCGGAAAAGGTACAGCGTGGGAATGCACCGGAAAAGGTATAGCGTGGGAACACACCGGAAAGGCTCAGTGTGCAAAAGCCCCGGAAAAGGTACAGCGTGGGAAAGCACTGGAAAAGGTACAGCGTGGGAAAGCACCGGAAAAGGCACAGCGTGGAAACGCACCAGAAAGTCACAGCGTGGGAATGAACCAGAAAGGCACAGCATAGGAAAACGCCAGAAAGGCACAGCGTGGGAATGCATCGGAAAGGCGCAGCGTGGGAACGCACCGGAAAGGCGCAATGTGCAAAAGCCCCGGAAAAGGTACAGCGTGGGAAAGTACCGGAAAAGGCACAGCGTGGGAAAGCACCGAAAAAGGTACAGTGTGGGAACGCGCCGGAAAAAACCACAGCGTGGGAATGCGCCGGAAAAGGTACAACGTGGGAACGCAAAAACACAACATGAAAAGTAGCCTCACCAAATCTTTTCAAATGACCAATGCACTAGCAGGATGCAGCAGGCTCCCATAGATAAAGGCTGGAGAAGCACAGGTGCCCTCCACTGATGGGAACGCGTCGGAAAAGGTACAGTGTAGGAACACAGCAGAAAGGCACAGTGTGAGAACGCGCCAAAAAAAGGGCAGCGTGGGATTGCAACGGAAAGCTGCAGCATGAGAGTAGAAGTTTGCAGAACTCTGTCAACAAAGAATAAGGTACAGTGTGGGCACGCGCCGGAAAAGGTGCAATGTCAGCGTGGGAACGTACCGGAAAAGGCGCAGCGTGGGAACGCACCGGAAAAGGCACAATGTGGGAACACACCAGAAAAGGAGCAATGTGGGAACGCAATGGAAAGGTGCAGCATGAGAGTAGAAGTTTACAGAACTCTGTCAACAAAGAATAAGTTGAGGGCATGTTCACACCATCGCATGCTGTTTCTGCAGCAAAAAGGCATCTTAGAAATTTTATTCACTTTGTAGTTACGGCAAAACACATTTTTATTTATTTTTACACACATGAAGAAAAACCTGTAAAAACCGCAGCATGTGAACATAACCTTTCAGGCTGACACTGACCAACTGTCCGATTCAGCTTGGAAAGCGGTGCCATCTGGGGAGGGGCGCTCTCGGTGCCCATTAAGGTACCCTTTTTTCTTGCAGAGCGACCCCCTCCACCCGTCCTGTGGCTGATGTTCCAGATATATACAACTATTTGATGCTATTTTGGAACATGCATTACTATTTGGCACCCCTGTGCCCACCTGGCCGTGCCGGGGTACAAAAACTATGTGACAGTTAAATTGCATAATATGTGATGCAACACAGATACCTGTCCCCCCACATAGAACAGCCAACCAGAGACCCCCTAATGTGTGAGCTGCAGTGAACAAGTCCCATAGAGGGGCCTCTGACCTGTGACAGTCTCCCCAGCACCTCCTCCTGCTCCTCCAGTCGTCACCCGTGCACTGCCGCCCCTCCGGCTCAGCTGATCTGTTATTTGGATGGTAGCTCCACCCCCTCCACGTGGCTTGCAGCTGATTGGCTGTAAGGTTCTTCTCTCTGGTTGGCCGCGCTGCTGTCAATCACTGGTGCAGCGCAGAGTGTAGTCCAGCTGCAGACCTGGTGCTTGTCTGATGGGGGCGGTAGTCTTATTTATAGGATCTTATACACACAGGTTCTCATTTTACCGCAGAGCTTCATCCATACAACAAGCAATCTTTTTTTTTCAGGGTTTTTCAGTTTTTGCCAATAATATTGTGTTACTCTTCTACCTCTGCTTGCTGTCAGTATATGGAAAATTCCATTTACCTCCAAATGGTGTAACTCTGTCCAGGTCCTGTTCTTTAACCCATTTATTACTGGACACTTTACCCCCCCCCCCATTCATGAGCGTAATTTTTATTTGGGGGAGGGGGCATTTATTTATTTTTTATGCCCCGTGATGTCCTATGTGACGAGGATCACATAGAAACTAATGAAAATCTTTTTAGACCTTTTGATTAGCTTTTTTTTACCATGAAAAAGTGAGTCGGTGCAAAAAGAAAAAAAAAAGTTTTCTAAGGACGTGTTCACACTGAGTCTTTCTAAAAATGGAAAAATCCGACAGAATTCATGTGCTTTTCTAAGCGGTTGTCAAATCTGATGTGTTTTTAATGCTTTTTCTTTGCAGCCTGAAACTCCCAGGAGGAATCAATCTGCAAGGAAAAAGAAAGTGACGTCATTTTTTTTTTTTTTGGATAAAAACTAGTTGGTTTTCCCATGTGTAGGAAGCTTTTTCTAAGGCCACGTTCAGTATTTGTAAGCCAAAACGGCTGGCTGCGGGAACCGAACCCTGAGACTGAGCAGCCATTGTCATACCGGTCACGACTTACGTCCTTAATTTTTCATTAAAAATAATTTTAATGTTATCAAATGTGTGTAAAGATAAAAAGATAGTGGGGGAATGCAGAGCGCCGGTGATATTATGTAACCCACTAGACGTGTCATGCAACAATATAGCACCACCATGAAAAAAAGCACCACGGAAATGACATTGCGCACACGTTCCGTCTTATGTCACTTCTTTTAACCACTTCAGGGTTCCGAAACCGACCGTGGTTAAAAGAAGCGACATGCTCATTCTTCATATAGGACGCCACACGCGCTCTATACTTCACAGACGTCAGGCTTTTTGGAGGAGAAAAACGGACTGAAATTCATCACTGATTTTTATCACAGTTTCTTTTTACAGATTCTCCACTTCTATCAGTCAGTGAAAAACGGAGAGCACACGGATGTCATCTGAGTGCGGCCGATTTTTTTCACAGACCCATAGGCTTGCATTGCAGAGTTCGATCCAACACTCGGATCGACGTTGAAAATCACGGACCTGTGAGCAGCCCCATAGATATCATAGGTACGGGTGAAAAACCCAGATAGTTCTGGTACGTGAAAAACTGACCTCTGAATAAGCCCTAAGGGAAAGACACGAGAGCGACGGCAGAACCGGCTGCGAATCTGGAAAACAACTACCGACAATTAGCTGAAGTGACCTCGCTTGGAAAAACTCGACGTTTAAAAGACGCAATGTGAACATACCCTTAGGCCGGCGTCACACTAAGGAGGAATACGGACGAGTGAGAGGCGTGAAAACCACGCATTACACACGGACCAATCCTTCTCTATGGGGCAGCTCTGATCATGCGTTTTTTTCTCGGGCGTATGTTACGGTGCGAGACACCCGCAGCATGCTGCGATTGTACGCGTATTACGCCCGTTGTACGCCAATGAAAGTCTATGGGTGCGAGAAAACAAACGGATTACACACGGACCAGACGTGTGACTTGCGAGAAATACGCAAGACTTCTGCAGCTCACGGGAAATGGTGCAACACATGCAGGAAGAAGCTAACACATGCAAATTAGCTCAAAAAGAGCGCCAGACATCCCGGAAGAACGCCTCCACGGAGTCGGCCATGATGTCTACCCTCATCAATGTAGAGATGTTGATAGTGTTGGTGCAGGAGAGGCCCGAAATATGGGACCGAAGAGATGCACATTATTCTGACAGCGCAAGGAAAGAGGCGGCATGGAGGTGCATCTGTGGGCAAATGTTTCCCCACTTTGGGGACAGCCCACGCGAGGACCTGCAGCGAATGAGTAAGTTACCTGATTATTTAGCAAACTTCTTCACGGTCAGAACGTAATAATTGTGATCCCTAAAATAGACTTTTGTATGTTATAATGTTTTTTTTAGCGCCAAAATGTTAGGATACTGACATCCGACTAGGCCCCCATGACTATGTGAAGCGTATGTAGAAGAATTTGGCATTGTGCAGCTAGCTAATTGCTTACATTATATGTCACATTGCAGTGGATGATGTAATGAGAAGATGGAGAAGCATCCACGACCAATACCGGCGGGAACGGCAGCAGAGGGCCAGGAGCGGGTCTGCAGCACCGACCAAGCGGAAATATGTCTACTTTGACCGGCTCGGGTTTCTTGCACCTATTCTGGATCTGAGACCGTAAGTACATACATCACACCACATAACACATATGCAGTTTAGGCTCACCTCTCCAACATGTTCTAATCCCATTTAATTTCCTAACAGAACTCAGTCCAACCTCACTGAGAGGGAGACAGGCTCCGACTCAGAGGCCATTATTGACCCGGTTGGGGGAGGTGAAGACGTGGCTGGCCCATCGTCTGACCCTCCCTGCTGCATCCCCCAAGCTTCCCAAGCACCAGGACCTGAGCAACCAGCTGCACCTCTACCTGTACCAGAGCCACCAGCTGCAGCACCATCTGCCATTGTTGATGAAGCAGCAAACAGCAGCAGCCCCACTGTACCTCTGGGGGGCTTCCCCCAGCCTGCTGTAATATCCCGCCATGGGAGAAGACGGCGAGACATCCCTGGATCAGACACACGAAGGCATGTGGACACTGGAGTACTCAATTACCTTTCAAGGGCAACTGTGGATGAGGGTGAGGAGGCATATTCACGTAGCCTTGCCCGCTACCTACGTCCTCTACCCCGTGAGGTCAGGCTCCGTGTGTGAGGATCAATTCAGATCCTAATTGACGCATGCACACCCCCCAATACACCATATGAGGTGTTTGAATTCCTTGAGAGGTGGCAGCTCTCACCCCGTAACCTTCTGCGCCTTACCCCCCAACAAAATGTGCATGCTCAATTAGGATCTGAGGATCCTCCTGCACGTGCGCCTACACTTCAACCCATTCCCCCACAAAACCAACCTTGGCAACAACAGGGTCACATGGCTGGCTATAACCCTACTTCCCAATATGGCCACTTGTACAGATCCAGTGTTGGAGGCTGGTCCAAACCTGGATTTGGTCAACATGGTCATATTGGGGGGTAAGATTCTCGTAGGTACCAGCTTCCCCAGGAGTATAATCTCCATTATCTTTATGGCAATGTGCCCACACACCAACCTGACCGTGGCCAGATGTCAGCTCAGGGACCTGAAAACCCATCCCAACAGGGTGATGGTCAAGGTGTTCAACCAAGCCAACAACACAGAGACACTGGTCACTCGCCAACCCCACCACCCACATACCACAAACTCTGATTTTTTATTTTTCTTATTTGAAACCCAGTTTGTTATTTTTTTATATTTATTTTTACAACATGTTGTGTAAAGCATATTTGCACTAATCTGAAAGCCTCAAAATACCATATGGTACAGATATGGTCTTCAGTGGGCTAAGTGAACGTTTGTTATTTTAAATGTCTTATTATTTATACCAATGTTTGTTATTTTTTTATATTTACTTTTACTCCATGTTGTCTATTGCATATTTGCAGTAGTCTAATCTTGTCAACCAAACATATGGGTAACATATGGTCTTCACTAGACATAGTGAAAGTTTGTTATTTTCTTTATATACTATTATTTAGACTAATGTTTGTTATTTTTTTATATTTACTTTAAATCAAAGTTGTCAAATGCATATTTGCAGTTGTCTAATATTACCAATCCAACATATGGGTCACATATGATGAGCACTAGGCATAGTGATAGTTTGTTATTTTCTTTATATACTATTATTTATTGAACTGTTTGTTATTTTTTTATGACTTATTTTGGTACTTGTTGTGTAAGAATGCACACTTACACTATTGTGCTTTTAAGACATATACCATATGATTCAAATATGGTAGTCACTACCTCAAGTGGCAGTTTGCACATATAAAGATCTATTTTTATGTAAAGTTTTGACTCTTTTTTCATAGTTATTTGTAATCAACAACCAACACATCTGTTAGGAACATTAACACCAGACACAAAGAGTATGTCACAAACCAGCAAAATTCATGTACACACACACAACTACATTACAGCATTGATAATGCGTCATCTTGCCATGTTGTAGTACCTTGAGGTGACACAAAATACTGGGTAAAGAGATCACGGGTTTTCAGTCCTGAGAGTGGACGACGTACAGGGATTACATGTGGGCTAGGCATATCCCCATTGCTCACCACACTTTCACCAACATCAGATCGGCCACAATCATGCATTCGAGTGAAATTGTGTAGGACAACACATGCTTTGATGACCTCATTGATGTTGGCTTCACTCAGCTGAATAGTAGACTGGAGAACCGCCATTTTGCACACAGAATGCAAAAGGCACACCACCAAGCGCCTGGCCTGTGATAGGCGCAAGTTGAAGATCCTACGACGGTGGTCAAGGTGTCGTCGTGGATATGGCCTCATCCCATTCCTTGATAGCTGGAAGGCCTCATCCTCAACTACAACATATGGGACCAGTTCCAGATTGGAGCCAGGAAGTTGGCGTGCTGGTGGTAGGTGCAACTCGTTATTGCGAAGCCGCCGACCCATAATGGAAGAATTGAAGACTCTAGAGTCTCCAGTTCTTCCATAGGCCCCAATGTCTACAATTATAAACCTGTAGTTACTGTCAACCAGAGCCAACAGCACTACAGAAAAATATTGTTTATAATTATAGAATTGGGACCCTGAGTTCGGCGGCTTACGCACACGGATGTGCTTCCCATCAAGGGCTCCTATACAATTTGGGAACTGGCATTGCTCCTCAAATCCCCTGGCAATCCTCTTCCAGTCTTCCATCTTGGGCTCAGCCATGACCACTTGATGAAGTCTGTCCCAGAGTTGTGAGCAGGTATCACGCACAATGCCAGATATGGTGGACCTCCCAATCAAAAACTCCAGATGGAGTGTGGCATAGGATGTGCCAGTAGTTAGGAACCTACAAGTAACCAAATGTAGAGAGAGCAATCATTACACATGGGCAAAGGTTTCACAAATTCACTATACATAACCATAAAAGGATTTCATTTACAAACAATCCGAACTGAAATTTGACACAAGTCAAAGGTCTATGTGATTGTGACATACACATCATTGTTCTGGTAGTTCTAGCTGATATATGAGATACAGTATATTATGAGGATATTTAAGCAACAGCCCTAAGGGTAAAGGCAAACTAGTGGGAAAAAAAATCATCAACAGACAGTATGTAGGTGAGGAATACATACCGTAGCGTAATGAGAAGGGGCTCCTCTGCTGAGATAGCTTTCCACATCCTGGTATCCTGGTAGGTGATCCCAGGGCGCACGATCTCCAACAAAACATCAAATGTGGGAATGGTCATCCGACAATAGAGAAAAAACTTGTCTGGATGAGTCCGCAGAGATGCATAAAGGCGGTGAAAATGGCCTTTAGTGACTCGTTGCCTCAAATGCGGATGCACCCACATTTGTCTGGTCCTCCACGGAGCAACGATCACTGGGTAAGGCTGCCCAAAGCGGCGGGACAAAACCCAGTTGTACAGAACTCGATCAGTTGGGGTGAAGTGAAGACTGTCAGACATGTTGGCAAGCAAGCAGCAGAACTACAGCACAAGCAGACCTCAAAAATGGGAAGATTGGGGGCTGCCACCTGATGCAGAGCCAATAAATAGCCTTGCTGATGATGGTTTCAATGAGTTTCAGGCCTAAAAACCGTTAAATGTCCATTTTGCAAGGCGCCAAGAAAAAAACGCTATACGGATGCCATACTGATGGTTACATGCGCAAAATACGCAGCCGCACCCTGACAACGGATGAAATACAGATTACTGTGCCGGGAACATTTCGGCGTATTATGGCCGTACAATACGGTCCGTTTTTTTATATTTATACGTTGAGTGTGACGCCGGCCTTAGGCTTTCTCCCCATGGCACTCTATATTGACGCCACCGCGGTTTCCAAGTTTTTCTAGTGCAAGCCGCTTAATCTTCTGGCAGATTCTTCCTCGGAAACCGCCTGCAAAAACCATGCGAAAGAATAAGCATACATTTCTTTGTAAAAAAAAACGGCTAGCTGTTCAGGTTTTTTAACGTCTTTTAGCCACTTCAGGTTTCTAAAAACGCCAAGTGGTTGAAAAGAAGAGACCTGAGCGTTCATTCTTCTGCCGTTTTCTTCTCGACATCTCAGAAGACGCTCTGTACTTTACAACACAAGCTCATAAGGTGCCTTATCGGAGCATTTTTGCTGAAAAAACATTGCGTTTTCTCCATTGTTCAATGAGTGAAAA
Source organism: Oophaga sylvatica (assembly GCA_033576555.1). Lineage (NCBI taxonomy): Eukaryota > Metazoa > Chordata > Amphibia > Anura > Dendrobatidae > Oophaga > Oophaga sylvatica. Next base: position 525,750,372 of record JARQOD010000004.1, on the reverse strand, counting down.
AAAAACTACAGTGAAAAAAAGATATCACAAAATCCCCCAATATCGCCGGCAGCTAAAAACATAATTAAAATGCTCAGGAAGCGTCTGAAAAATGACACAAAAGTCGCTCCAGGAAAAAAAAAAAACTCCAGAAGTTTCCTGAAGCGTCTTCTGCTTGATAAACTAAGCAGGTTCTCTTGAGTTTAAAAGATGCAGTGTGCACAGAGCCCAATAGACGTATGTCAGCATCTGTCGACAGCATTGGTAATGCTTTTGAACTGAAATGGCCTTTGGCTCCGTTCGGTGCCGCGTCTCACTTATACCGGTACATGGTAATTCACCTATGTACTAAATAAGGAAATCCTATGGGGAGTTTAATAATAAAGACGATGGAAAAAAACCTGCTCTGGGGCACGGAGCCGCGTCCTGCATGGCTGTGCGCTGCGGAGAATTGTAGCAGATCAGGTTAGATATAAGGGTGGCTCACACCCACCCCAGGCCATTGGTCACACCGCCCGACTCCCACCTGGTGACGTCCGGAGGAATGGAGGCAGGGTGCACTATATACCTGCCAAGCTCCTCGCTCCAGTACACACCTGTCTACATCTGGAGAGTGAATAAACGAGGCAGCCGAGTTCTGCAGAGGAGACTACTTTTTTTTTTTTTTACATAAAAACTCCAGCAGTCGTCTTGGAATCCTCAACACGAAAAAAAACAGGTAACAAGCCGGACCCCTAAGTGGGGAGAACTGAGACCTATGGTGGACTGAGCTCATACTGATCTTTTTCTTTTTTTTTTTAATTTGCGCAGACCCCCTTGAAAATGGAGGAAGAGATGAGAGAGATGATGGAGTTGACGGACTTCGATTATGACGAGTGAGTATTTTATCACATGATAAGTGGGATCCTTGTAGCCTCAGTGAATGCCAAATTTGACAATTGGACATGTAATGGGGTCCTGTCACTTCTGACTACGAGGAGGGAGCAAACTGCTGTACTTACAATTACTAGGTGGCCACAAGGATGTCTCGCCCATTTCTCCCATTCATTCCAAATTTTGGCTTGTCCAAGTTCCGTGTGTTTTCAAGGGGCAGAGCGATACCTTTGGCAGCGGCGTATCCCCAAAACTCAACCGACCCGTTCCTTCTTTGATGAATTGGCAGCGCCCCATACACATTACATGGTCGACTTTACCTCCAATGTGTGCGGGAAGCCTTTGGGTATTAGGAGCCAGTCAGACGACTCCTGGTGTCAACCTTGGAAATAACATAAAACTCGTCGTTTATAGTCATAAAGCTCAATGGAAACTACCCAAAAATTGGAAACTACTGCGTGTGCCACTGCCTGGACGCCGCGCTGATGGTCCGTGTGGGATCCGATTTTTCCACGCACCCATAGACTTGACTGTGCGAGTCTTGGATGATAGTTGTGTATGCTGCGTCTTTTATTCTCATGGACTATCGTATAGCATGGGTCAGAGCGCTGCCCTATTACCAACCGGACAGCACACGTCCCCGTTAGACGCTCTTCTTCATGAGCCCTTAAAAAAAACCTGACCTCACACGGACCAGTATTATTCATTTGGGCTTTTGAGATATCTAGTTTTTTTTTTAACAAGGACCGCATGAAAAATTGAAGCATGCACTTGTCTCTTCTGTTGTACGGATGAGACGCGACTATCTAAGTCTAAGGTGCGCAAAAAAAATCAGGGTCAAACGTACGGTGCCCAATTTTTACAGATACATTGCAATTCTTTACATAGGAAACTGTATTTGGTCTTGTAAGTTTTATTTAATGCTGATGTAGGAAAAAGGGACGAAAAATGATCCGTTTTTACCAGATGAAAATCTGAAGATTTTTTTGTGCAGTCGTGTGAACTAATCCTGAGGCCTCATGCACATGATCGTATGATCGGTCCGAGTGTGATCCGACAAAACAGCGGCTCACACTCGGACCACTGTTATTTTATGGGGTTGTGCACAGGTCAGATTTTTTTTTTCCTTGGACAGAACCAGTCCGGTGAAAAAAAATCGCAGGATGCCGGGTTGGAGCTGATATTCGTATCGCACTCGCCCGTGCCAAGTCTATGAGGGTGTGGAAACCATCGGACTGCACTCGGATGACATTGGAGTGCAGTCCGATTTCCACAGACTGACAGAATGCAGAAGATGGAGAAGGTTTCTTCTCCATCTCCTCCACAGCCAAGAGAATCACATCACACTATGATCTCAGTCTGACCAAACCCTGATCATCATACCCGGCCCGATTCTGTCGGATGAGAGGACATAAAGTCATGTGACCCTAGCCTGAATGTGATATTTTATCATGCCCCTTATCAATGCATTGCCTTATGATTTGCAAATCATTCTGCAATGTTGTATGTAGCAAACATTCAAAAGCATCTGTGAAATCACATCAATCATGTGAAATCCATTTTTTTTGCATACGAGAAAAAAACAAACCGATTTGCATCAGTGGTTGGATCTGATTTTCATCAGTGGTTGGATCCGATTTTCATCAGTGGTTAGATCCAATTTTCATCAGTGGTTGGATCCAATTTTCATCAGTGGTTGGATCCGATTTTCATCAGTGGTTGGATCTGATTTTCATCAGTGGTTGGATCCAATTTTCATCAGTGGTTGGATCCGATTTTCATCAGTGGTTGGATCTGATTTTCATCAGTGGTTGGATCCGATTTTCATCAGTGGTTGGATCCAATTTTCATCAGTGGTTGGATCCGATTTTCATCAGTGGTTGGATCCAATTTTCATCAGTGGTTAGATCCGATTTTCATCAGTGGTTGGATCCAATTTTCATCAGTGGTTGGATCCGATTTTCATCAGTGGTTGGATCTGATTTTCATCAGTGGTTGCATCCGATTTTCATCAGTGGTTAGATCCAATTTTCATCAGTGGTTGGATCTGATTTTCATCAGTGGTTAGATCCAATTTTTTATCAGTGGTTGGATCTGATTTTCATCAGTGGTTGAATCTGATTTTCATCAGTGATTGGATCTGATTTTCATCAGTGGTTGGATCCAGTTTTCATCAGTGGTTGGATCTGATTTTCATCAGTGGTTGGATCTGACTTTCATCCGTGACTGGATCCAATTTTCATCAGTGGTTGGATCCAATTTTCATCAGTGGTTGGATCCAATTTTCAACAGTGGTTGGATCCGATTTTCATCAGTGGCTGGATCGATTTTCATCAGTGGTTGTATCGGATTTTCATCAGTGGTTGGATCCAATTTTCATCAGTGGTTAGATCCGATTTTCATCAGTGGTTGGATCTGATTTTCATCAGTGGCTGGATCTGATTTTCATCAGTGGTTGGATCCAATTTTCATCAGTGGTTGGATCCAATTTTCATCAGTGGTTGGATCCAAATTTCATCAGTGGTTGGATCCAATTTTCATCAGTGACTGGATCTAATTTTCATCAGTGGTTGGATCTGATTTTTATGAGTGGTTGGATCTGATTTTTATGAGTGGTTGGATCTGATTTTCATCAGTGGCTGGATCTGATTTTTATGAGTGGTTGGATCTGATTTTCATCAGTGATTAGATCTGATTTTCAAGAGTGGCTAGATCTGATTTCCATCAGTGGTTGGATCTGATTTTCATCAGTGGTTGGATCTGATTTTTATGAGTGGTTGGATCTGATTTTTATGAGTGGTTGGATCTGATTTTCATCAGTGGTTGGATCTGATTTTTATCAGTGGTTGGATCTGATTTTCATCAGTGGTTGGATCTGATTTTCATCAGTGGTTAGATCTGATTTCCATCAGTGGTTGGATCTGATTTTCATCAGTGGTTGGATCTGATTTTCATCAGTGGTTAGATCTGATTTCCATCAGTGGTTGGATCTGATTTTCATCAGTGGTTGGATCTGATTTTTATCAGTGGATGGATCCAATTTTCATCAGTGGTTGGATCTGATTTTCATCAGTGGTTGGATATGATTTTTATCAGTGGTTGGATCCAATTTTCATGAGTGGTTGGATCTGATTTTTATCAGTGGTTGGATCTGATTTTCATCAGTGGTTGGATCTGATTTTCATGAGTGGTTAGATCTGATTTTTATCAGTGGTTGGATCTGAATTTCATCAGTGGTTGGATCTAATTTTTATCAGTGGTTGGATCTGATTTTCATCAGTGGTTGGATCTGATTTTCATCAGAGGTTGGATCCAAATTTCATCAGTGGTTGGATCCAATTTTCATCAGTTGTTGGATCCAATTTTCATCAGTGGCTGGATCTGATTTTCATCAGTGGCTGGATCTGATTTTCATCAGTGGTTGGATCCGATTTTCATCCTTTTTTAGTCTTTCTCGTGTGCAAAAAAATAAAAATATCTCCTACGTAGTAGCAATAAATGGTGAAAAAGAAATATACAGCTCTCCGTTGGCACAGTTGGCACACAGATAGTGTCCGTTTGCTTTTCAGTTTTTTTTAATGAACCCAAAAACAAAAGAGTTAGAGTTTTACAATTAAAGCTGGTGGGCGACGTATCCCAGTACACCTGCACATTCAGGTATGTCTCTTCCATCGGAGCTATTTTTGCCATATGCATCAAATAGTGACTCAAAATGTAGTGAAGTATTATTTTAATTCAAGGGGAGCGTCAATGTTTTCTAGTTTTGTGCAACGTTGCAAAAATCACAAAAAAATCCAGCCACGGTCCTCACAACTTTTTACATCATAATTAAATGAAAATTTAATATCACAGCTTTTTGCAAATCACAAATGATACCGAGCTGCAGCAGAAACCTTCGTCTAGATACATGAGATTACATAGGGAAGTGGGTCATTAGGAGAAGAAAAATGATGTGATAGATGGAGTCTGTCGTTCTGGAAAGTGGCAGCTGAGAAGTGTCATTATTAATGCTGCTGCCATTTGTATCAGTATGAGCGTATTAGCAATGATGAGAGAAGAGGATGCCCACTGAGGATAATCCTGACATCTTAATTACGGGATCTGCTGGAAGTCTGTAGACATAAATCTGCCCTATTAACCAGATCCCATACATACAGGAAAGTATACAGCACCGCTCCATACAACGTCCGGCCAGATTAGCTCAGGATCCTACTATGGCAGCCGGAACAGATCTGCCGTTTGGAAAATTTGAACAGAAAATCCACAGAAATCCGTGACACTAAATTATGTGGATCTGTGGAAAAGCTGATCATCAAAAAAAAACCTTAGCAATTCCCTGGCGCTCCTGTTCCCAAGCTTGCCCGCCCACAAGGAGACAAATGCGACCAGTGAAACTGACCGGGAAACAGAGACCGGCGGGGAAACCAGGCGAGCATGGGTGAACATATTGCTTTTTTTTTTTTTAATTGATCAGCTTTTCCACAATGACAAATCTGTATATTCTAAACAACTTGCTTTTTTTTTTTTTAATATATTGTAGGAATATTTTTCACCCTTTGCCGAATTCTGCAATAAATTTCCACGCAAAGAAATGACACACTGCGGATTTATATGTACAAAAATTTTCAGCTGTGGGTAGATGAGAATTGTTAAAATGTCAGGTAGTTTGTTACTGTATTACTTCTGTGGATTTGCCGCAAGCAAATCTGTGCAGAAAATCCATAGCAAATTTGCACTGTGCAAAAATTTGCAGCAGAGAATCCACAGTCAAAATCCACAAGACCGAGGCCTCATTCAGACATTAGTTTTTTGGGGTATTTTTTTTTATGTAGAAGAAAAAACGGATTAAGTTTAATCAGCGATTTTCATCAAAATGTCATCAGAGTTTGGTCAGAGTTTTTTCACTGATGAGAAAACATACTTTCTCCGCCTACTCCTATCTGTCTGAAAAACAGACAACGCTAAGATGGCATTCAAGTAATGTCTGATTTTTTTCATGGACCCATAGACTTTCATTGCCACGTTTGATCCCACACTCGGATCAGTATCGAACATATTTCTGTGATTTTTACACGGATCACGCGGTCGGCAAAAAATATCAGTGACGTGCACAGCCCTATAGAGTGTCATAGGTACGAGTACTATCCATGAAAAACACAGAGAGCCCTCGATCGCAAAAAAGCGGACGGCTGAATGAGCCCTAAGGCCCAATTCATTAAGAATGAGTTGTATACGCCCGTCTTATTGAAGGGAGCGCTTGAGTAAGACGCTCCGCGTTCATTACAAGCCGTGTGCAGGGACTGGCGTAATTTACGTCACTTTTGTGGCATAAATTACGATGAATTTCTCGGGGATGTTTGACCACAACCTGTCTTACCCGAGTCCTTATGACGCGCACCACATTGGTGGTACCAGGGCTATGGGGTACTCGGCACCGAGCCCATTGATTTCTATGGAAGATGTCACTGGCAGCGGGACTCGGTCCGTGCCCTGGCGGTCATGCAATGGGGGAATATTTACAGGGGATTGTAGATTAGAATAGTTCGTGACGCCACCTGTGGTTTCTGATCTGATTGACCAGCGCTGCAGGGTAGATCTCTGAGGGGATGTTATGGCAGCTAGGTGTTAAGTCCCCCACAGGTGGGACTGGTCCCTCAAAGTCTATGGTGGTGATGCAGGGTGCAGATAAGAATTCAGTCACACACAATGCAGTCTCTTTCCATACCTTTACTTGTAGGTGTTGCAGGTATGTCCCGGGAAGCTGGTCAGGTTGGAGAATGCACATTCAGGAAAACTGTTGAGCAGGTTAGAGGCCTCCTTTATCCTTTTAATGTGTGTGAGTACAACTTGCATAAAGTCAAGTGCAACTCTTTTAATAGCAACTACGCCCGGCCAATATTGTGGTGGAGCCTTCTATGTCTCTGATTATCAGATGTTGAGAGAACTAAGTCCTTACTTTTGTCGTGCACTGACTCAAAGTCCCCGTTCTCCCTGACTCCGGTTACGTATCAGTGCTTAGGGCTACCTTCTGCGACTTGTAGTCCAGAAAGGCCTCCGGTTTTCTTATTACTAGGCGTGAAGCACTAGCAACGCTTTGGACCCCGGTGTCCGGTTTAATTGAGTGAGGGTGATTTGTCCCTTTGTCACTCTTACTTCTCCACTCGCCCTTCGCCCTGCTCTCGCCCTTAACATAAGCACGTGTAGCAATGGTGTCAAGGTCAGCTTTCCTTCAGTGCTAACTGACCTGTTCTCAGTTGACTCGTTGGTATAACTGCTGTAATTCCTTTCCTTCTTTCCTTCACAGAACTCTGTCCAGAGCAGCTCACAGGACGCTTCGTCAGACTGTATTTACGCTGTAGCTCTGAGAGTCACCTTCCACTTTCTTAGGAACACAGACAGCTTGTTCTGAGTAGCAGGTTAAGAGGTAGCTCTGACTAGGCTAAGATGATTCACTTCACCCGTACTAGCCTCCACTTTCTTATCAGATGAGCTACACAAGCTCTGTGTGGGTTCAGTCTTCTCTCCTCTCCCTCCAAGACTAATCTGATCTTCTCTGTCCAAAGACAGGAACTTGAATCACTTCTGTCTAGCTCAGGCTGAGCTCTGACTAGAATGATCCACTATTGCTACGTCACACTACTAAATAGTCTGATATGCCTCTAGTGGCAATGCTGAGAAGTGTGCGTGAATGAATATCAAGCTTTACAGTTACCTTCCTGTGCATTTTCCAGGAGACATGTGTGCCTTGCGAAGCTGGGCCACACACTTATTTTGCAAAAAGTTGTCACAGTTGGCTGTGACTGGTGGAAAAATTCCAAAAGTTGTGCAAAATTTTTTTTTTCGAGTCGCGCAAAAATTTTGCAAAATTTCCAGCAGGTTTAATGCCTAATTCTGGCAAAAACTGACAACTCAAGTCCTTGGATGGATTTACCGTACTTATGGATTATGCAACTGTAAGTCCTCGTCTGAAAAATATTTTTTTTCATAATGAGATTTTTAAAAACCTTGTAGGAAAAACCCTCCAAAAATTTTGACTCAAGAAATGGCAAGTAGATTTTTCCATTGAAATTAATAGGTATAGTTTTTGGAGAAAATTTTTTCGCAGATCCACTTACAAAATCCTCTACAAAATTCTACAAGAATTTTTTAATTCCCCCCCAAAAAAAAAAAAAAATCTGCAAGTTTAGTATCGCCATAATTGCACTGACCTGGAGAAACCTATTTTATCATCATTTTTATTGCACAAGAAACTCCAAAATAAAAACAATTGGAGAATTGCGATGTTGTTTATTTTTTTTTGCAATTTCGCCTCACTTGGAATTTTTTCCCACTTTCCAGTACATTATAAGGTAAAAATAAATTGTGTCATTCTAAAGTACAACTCATCACGCAAAAAACAAGCCCTCATAAGGCTACATGGACAGAAAAAAATGAAAAAAATTTTTTTTTAAATAAATGGAGGAAAAGTGCGAAAAAAGCAAAATCAACCTGTCCTTATTAAATGGGTTGCCTGGCCTTAGGTTTCAAGTCTGCAGTCACTCCATGTGACTGCAGACTAGCGAATCCTCACATCGCGCGCACTCCCTGCTGTGAGGATTCTCCAGGAGCAGGTGGGCATGTGATCGCAAGTATGTGATTTTCATACTTCCGGTCACATTCCAACTAGTCGTGTCCGACGTTGCGTTGAGCGAGACCAGACATGTCTAGTTGGCATGTGACCACATATATGCAAATCACATACTTTCGGTAACCCGCCTGCCCACTCCCGGCCCCAGAAAATCCTGACAGTGTGCAGTGCGCGATATGGTGGACGGACAGTGTGAGTTTGTCTCAGCAGCTGTATTATTGGTCAGTGACAGATATGGGACGTGGCGCCCTGTAATGAGGGGTCTCAGACATGCCATTCTCTTCCTGGTGTGTTAGGAATGTGTGAATACCTCCATAGTGTCCCCGTCACGGCACAATACACGTAGCTGTCACATCATAAACTAAGTATCACAAATGTCACCTCTTACCATGCGAAAGATTTCAGTTTGTGCAAACCATTTCTACAATGTGTGCCGCGTCTAGGCTATAATGGGAAAAAGATCCCTTACTAGTCCTAAGGGCTCGGGCACGTGACCGTAAAAATCATACGAGCGCTATGCTTCTTTTTGACGGATGGCACTCGCACCGGTGTTATTCTATGGGGCTGTGCAGAAGTCCGATTATTTCCTCGCACTCCGCCATTCATGTCATGGGTCCATGGAAAAAATCAGACCACTCTCGGATGATATGTGGGGTTCGATTTTCATGGTGAAGATGGAGAAATTTTTATTTTTTTCTTCCCCACATCTGAAAAGAATCAGATCCCACATTGATCAAACTGTGATCAGAGTGTGATTAGTATAATCAGACCGTTTTTCTCGGATGGAGAACATACGGTCGTGTGACCCCGGCCTAAAGGGGATCAATCAGACACGTGACAGATGCCTTCAGTGAGCATGGACCTCCATGACGTATAGTAAGGGTAAAGGCCATAGCTGGAAATATCCACTGACGTCTCCCTGACAGGTATTTAATTGACCAGACTCTCAGGTCGATCTTGTAAGATGTCGATAATCGGCGGGAGTAATAAGTCATCCCTCCCTGACATTGCTGTGTGTAAGGTAAGATGATGCGCACGTACCAGGGCTTAGGGGTACTCGGCCCCGAGCCCATGGAAGTCTATGGGGGATGTCACGGGTAGCCAGCTCGGTCCGTGTGTGTAGCCCTGGTGGTAGGCACACGCAGTACCCTGGGGAGTGTATGGCGAGACGGCGGCTTAATGCTCAATATGCATTCATTCTACACACACTGGACACACCCTTGGGGTAGTGAAGTATACTCTGGGAGTGGTCAAAGTAGTGGGTGTAGGGTGATTTTGAAAAGAGTCTAGTTCCTGTCTCCGGACAGAGAAGACGCATGAAGTGGAGCTTAGACCTCTGTGGAAAGAGGAGAGAGGAGTCTAGCCTGCTTCATAACCAGTTCAAATAGTGGAGTCCGGTATAGGTTTTAAAATATACCTTAGTCTGGTCAGAGCTGGATTATCTCTCAGCACACATTGAAGAAAGTAAGGAGTATCAGCACAGAAAGACTTCAGCGTTCCTGTCTAAGGACAGTATCAGGTACAGAGACGTGCTCCTGCCTGTGACAACTGAGCATCTGTGGCTGGCTTCATTGGAAGGAGAAAGATTGGAAGAGACTGCTCGACCCCTGGCTAGTGAGAATGTTTATGTTACCAGCGTGGACAAGGCGAAAGGCAAGTGGATTATAGAATTGGTGCTAAAGGATTGCTTAAGTCCAGCACCCTGTTTACCGGTCACTGGGGACCGAAGAGTCGCTGTTGTTTCAGGCACAGAGGCAGAAAAACCAGGAATCTACCGGACCCTAGGTCGCGGCAGACAAGCCCCATATAGTCGGTACGTAGCTGGGGTCAGGGGGAGTGAAGACTTTGGCGTTCTGCAGGACAAACATAAGTATTCAGCTCCTTCACAGGAAGGCCCCTAACACTAAGCTGACTGGGCAGTTACAGCTAAGATTAGCTGGAATCATAGAGGGAACTACGCTTCAGGCTGGTTGTACTCGTTCATTGGAGTTAAAGGAGGCCCCTAACTTGTCCAGCTGCCGTCTCAAAATACACTCCCTTTGGATCAGCCTCCCGGGACCTGCCTTGACATTCAGCAAGTAAAGGTATGGAAAGACATTGACTGTGTGAGACTGTGTTATTTACCGGCACCCGACTTCACCATCTTAACAGACTTTGAGGGAAGAGTCCCACCTGTAGGGGACCTGACATCTAGCTGCCTCACCATCCCCTCAGAGATCTACAGCAGCGCTGGTACTAATTACCAGAATACTACAGGTGGCGTCACGAACTGTATATAGTTATCCCCTGTAAATATCCCCCAACAACATACGCCAGACCGCCAGGGCCACAGACCGAGCCACAGCTACCTGTGACACAAATCCCATAGACTTCTACGGGCTCGGCTCTGAGTACCCCATTGCCCTGGTAATCCACAATTGTGGTGGCGGGTCGACACAACTAAACTTGGCGTCACGAACAGGATACCAAACTCGCGAAATTGCGAGCCCTGCGTGCCTAAGGACTTGTTTTTGTAAAAAGGACTGTTTGCACTTTTGGCGCCAAAATCGCCATTTTTGTCGCCATATTCGCGCCCTCAGGCGCTGGAGAAGAAGGTGGGCGTACCTTCGTGGGCGTCTACCCCCCTGTGGCGCGAAGAAAATGCCTGTCCTCTCAAAGTGCTATTATAACATGCGGTCCTGCCCTACAGCAAAGGAGGTCCGCCTCCTCTTCACCTTCCCTGCGAGGAGGAGGAGACGCAAATCCCACCTCCACGGAAGAGACCGGATGTCTCCACAGAAAGAAAGAATCTTCTGGAGCGTGATGGAGGCAGGACGTGTGGAGCCGAGCGGAGCAGCGGAGGAAAGCAGTCCCCGTGCCCCAGCCAAGCTGCCACCAACTCCGGAGTTATCCGTGATCCTGCACCTGCAACAGGCGTTGTTAGAGGTGCGGGAGGAGAACTCACGCCTAAAGAAGTTGTTCCAACCTGGCCTGGAGGAGATAGAGAGACGCCGCTGTAACCTGCAGAAATGGCGGATGACGAACACGGCGTCTCCTCCCCTCAACGAACCCCCACGATTCAAAGTACCGAAAAGTCTGCTGCCCAAGGCGGAGGAGCAACCGGAGGCTGCCCCCGAAAGTACCGTTCCCGATCCCACTGGTGAAGCGGTGGATGCGGAGGAGGTTGAGGAGGTACAGCCAATCCCGGAACGCCCGCCCGGCCAGGAGGCCGCAGCAGATTATCAATCCCCGGCAGGGACACCGGAGGGGTCCTGTCCGTCACTACCAGATGTGGACTGGGACGAGATGGCGCGCCTGGATGACGTCGCCTACACCGCCCAGTGGGAGCAAGAATGGCGGAGTCGTGAGGAGACAAAGAGGCGCCAGCAGGAGGAAGCGCGGGAAATCAAGAAGAACCGCCAGCGACAGTTTGCCGAGCTGATTGCTGATAAGGAGACTGTCCGTCGTGACAAAGGTACCTTACGGGAACCGCGGCGGCAGGGGTGTGTGACTGAGTTCCAGCTCCGGAAGGGCTGGGGCTTTATTCGTGAACCGGGCCTCTACCCAGCGGTCTTCGTCAGCAGGCGTGACGTGGAATCTCACCTGCCACAAGGCCATCCCGGGAGGGACTTAGTGAACGGCGACATAGTCACCTATACGCGGCATTGGGGAATGAAGGGGTGGTATGCCCTGAACGTCGCCATCGTCCGCGACCCCGTCCCAGACGCAGGTATCGTCACCATTACTGCAGCGTCCCCGTATCCAGCTTCAGCAGCATCCGGCTGTGCCCCAGCATCGCCCCCGTCAAAGTCATCGCAACATGCGACCCAAAGTCTATCGCAAGTGAAAGCCACTTCCATATCGCCAGATGCGACCCAGTCTAAATCGCAAACCCTGACGCGGTCTATATCATTAACAGTAATTGAGACGCAATCGGTGTCGTGTGAAGAAAGTGTACCAGTTGCGCCCCTAGAGGTTCAAACCAGAGATGTCGCAACCCAAACCCTGATCGCAGCACATGACTTGCTGGTCTTAGGATCTAGGGCCCATTGCGTTGTTCCAGCCCCCGGGGTGGAAAGCGTACTATTTGATGAATAAATATATAAAAAGAATTGGTAAGGTCCATAAAGGATCTACCATCAGTCAAAGTTTGAAAAATGTTTATAAAGTTTTTGCACAAGTTTATATATAATGTATATATATATAGTCCTAATTATAGAATGCCCGGCTGGGTAAATGGTGAAAAGAACCATAAAAAGTTATTGCACTTTATCATAATGTGATTTGATATATGCCTTTGGTTTTGATATATGCCTTTGGTTTACAATGGACTCGTAGGTTGAGGACTGAGACAGCCTAAAAACTTTCTTGTACATAGTTGCGCTCCGGCGCCCTATCTTGGTTTTACATAAGCCATACATATCTACCTCTGAAAAACAAAACCCGTGTGGTGTGGCACTGAGTGAGGTCTGCACTTGGATGTCCTGCAGCCCACCCAGGACCCACGTTGAAGGTTTGGTGCGGGTCCTTCACAAGTATCTTGTAAATTTATTTATTGAAAATGACATTTGATACTATTTGTATTAAAGTTTGTAACGTTCAAAGTATTCTTACCTCCCGGATGGGAAGATGTTATTGTTCCAATGTTATTGCATAAACAAAATTTTTCTGTCTTTTGTATTTCACAGCCCGGGAGTGCTGTCATTTACCATGGGGGAATGTGTAGCCCTGGTGGTAGGCACACGCAGTACCCTGGGGAGTGTATGGCGAGACGGCGGCTTAATGCTCAATATGCATTCATTCTACACACACTGGACACACCCTTGGGGTAGTGAAGTATACTCTGGGGAGTGGTCAAAGTAGTGGGTGTAGGGTGATTTTGAAAAGAGTCTAGTTCCTGTCTCCGGACAGAGAAGACGCATGAAGTGGAGCTTAGACCTCTGTGGAAAGAGGAGAGAGGAGTCTAGCCTGCTTCATAACCAGTTCAAATAGTGGAGTCCGGTATAGGTTTTAAAATATACCTTAGTCTGGTCAGAGCTGGATTATCTCTCAGCACACATTGAAGAAAGTAAGGAGTATCAGCACAGAAAGACTTCAGCGTTCCTGTCTAAGGACAGTATCAGGTACAGAGACGTGCTCCTGCCTGTGACAACTGAGCATCTGTGGCTGGCTTCATTGGAAGGAGAAAGATTGGAAGAGACTGCTCGACCCCTGGCTAGTGAGAATGTTTATGTTACCAGCGTGGACAAGGCGAAAGGCAAGTGGATTATAGAATTGGTGCTAAAGGATTGCTTAAGTCCAGCACCCTGTTTACCGGTCACTGGGGACCGAAGAGTCGCTGTTGTTTCAGGCACAGAGGCAGAAAAACCAGGAATCTACCGGACCCTAGGTCGCGGCAGACAAGCCCCATATAGTCGGTACGTAGCTGGGGTCAGGGGGAGTGAAGACTTTGGCGTTCTGCAGGACAAACATAAGTATTCAGCTCCTTCACAGGAAGGCCCCTAACACTAAGCTGACTGGGCAGTTACAGCTAAGATTAGCTGGAATCATAGAGGGAACTACGCTTCAGGCTGGTTGTACTCGTTCATTGGAGTTAAAGGAGGCCCCTAACTTGTCCAGCTGCCGTCTCAAAATACACTCCCTTTGGATCAGCCTCCCCGGGACCTGCCTTGACATTCAGCAAGTAAAGGTATGGAAAGACATTGACTGTGTGAGACTGTGTTATTTACCGGCACCCGACTTCACCATCTTAACAGACTTTGAGGGAAGAGTCCCACCTGTAGGGGACCTGACATCTAGCTGCCTCACCATCCCCTCAGAGATCTACAGCAGCGCTGGTACTAATTACCAGAATACTACAGGTGGCGTCACGAACTGTATATAGTTATCCCTGTAAATATCCCCCAACAACATACGCCAGACCGCCAGGGCCACAGACCGAGCCACAGCTACCTGTGACACAAATCCCATAGACTTCTACGGGCTCGGCTCTGAGTACCCCATTGCCCTGGTAATCCACAATTGTGGTGGCGGGTCGACACACGTGCCCTGGGCGCTCACCGTAATGTGGGATATTTACAGGGGATGATGGAATGTTCGTGTAATTTGTCGTGACGCCACCTGTAGTATCTGGTCAGGGTGACCAGCGCTGCTATGCAGGTCCTCTGGGAGGGATGGTGTTGTGCAGCTTGATGGTGAGTCTTCTACAGGTAAGACTGTGTCCTCCCAGGGCAGATAGATGTGAAATAGTGCAATGGTGCAGAGGGATGTAGCAGAGTGGAGTATGCAACGGAGTAATCAGACAGGAAACAGTTCTTATGCAGTTTCAAGGTTTTACTCACAGTCTGTTGTGCACACAGATTCCAGCCGGGCACTGTGTCCTTCCAGTGAGTAGTCCAGTAACTCTCAAATATCTTGGTAACACTCCCAAAGACTCCCTTTTATGTTCCTTTCCGGCGTTTTGTGCAATACTCCTTCCTTCTACCTGCACCTCCCTACCATAGAGCCCTCAGCGAAGCAGTATTAGGCCTTTTCAGTTTTTCAGGTGCGACCCGATGCCCCGAGTGGCCATCTCCCAGAGAGCTGCGGAGATCGAGACACCGTCGGAAACCTGGACGTACTTGACCACTGAGCTGCTTCCGGACGAGATTATGGTAGCTAGTGGCTCTTGAAGAGTCCCACTAGATGCGGTGTTTGCTGATGGCGCTGAACTGACCCACCAGCCTGGGAACCGTCTCCCCGATGTGTTGCCTGGTCCTTCCTCCAGTGAGGATGGGGGACAGCGTCAGTGCTGTACCTACCCCGGACCCTTTCGCTCTTCTCAGCAAGGCTCTCTGAGGTGGACTCAGAAGAGCTGCAGGCCAGCCTAGTACCCACACTGGCTGCCTGGCTCCAACTGAACTCTAAACTAACATGCTGCTGCCTCCTGCTGCAGCTAGCTCCACCCACCCACTCTACACCCTTTACTAACCAGCCTGAAGCTCAGCACTGGCATGATGTGTGTGGATGCGGTGATGGAGTCAATGGGGTGCTTCCTCCTTACCTGAGAGTCAGGTGTCACACCTCTGGGTGAGATGCAACATCTCTGTGGCGACTGGACCCTCAGGGCGCCACAGAGGCAGCTCAGAACTTCGGTTTTTCTTCTGTAGGTAAGAGAGATTACTAGTTTCTTTCCCATATGGAAAATGATTACTCATCAGTTCTTCACAAGCTGCAGGCGTCAACTTGGATCGTGAACCTTAAAACAGATCAATCACAAGATGTAATTGTAAAACTGCTTGTATTATTAAGCAGATCTTTTAAACCTTATGAGGCTGGTATACTTACTTTGATAATTCATAGCAAAATGGCTGTATAATTATTTTTGAAAGTTTAAACTCAATGTTGCCCACCTAGTCTGATTGTCAGCAACTCTGTGTCCTTCCTCACTGCTGAATCTCTGCCCACCTATTGTGATTGACAGCTCCTCCGTGGTCCCCTCTCTGCTGAATATCTGTCCACCAAGCTGGATTCACAACTTTCCTCCTCTCTGCTGAATCTCTGTCCACCAAGCTGGATTCACAACTTCCCTCCTCTCTGCTGAATCTCTGCCCACCGTTTCTGATTGACAGCTGCTCTGTGGTCCCCTCTCTGCTGAATCTCTGCCCACCGATTCTGATTGACAGCTCCTCTGTGTCCCCCTCTCTGCTGAATCTCTGCCCACCTAGTCTGATTGACAGCTCCTCTGTGTCCCCCTCTCTGCTGAATCTCTGCCCACCTAGTCTGATTGACAGCTTCTCTGTGTCCCCCTCTCTGCTGAATCTCTGCCCACCTAGTCTGATTGACAGCTTCTCTGTGTCCCCCTCTCTGCTGAATCTCTGCCCACCGATTCTGATTGACAGCTCCTCTGTGTCCCCCTCTCTGCTGAATCTCTGTCCACCAAGCTGGAATCACAACTTCCCTCCTCTCTGCTGAATCTCTGCCCACCTAGTCTGATTGACAGCTCCTCTGTGTCCCCCTCTCTGCTGAATCTCTGCCCACCTAGTCTGATTGACAGCTCCTCTGTGTTCCTCCTCTCTACTGAATCTCTGCCCACCTAGCCGGATTAACAGCTCCCGTGTGTCCTTCCTCTCTGCTGACTCTGCGCCCACCTAACCAGATTGACCGCTCCTCAGTGTCCCTCCTCCCTGCTGCTGCCCAAATCGCACACTGCTCAGTACAAGCTGCAGCTGTCAGTCAGCCTGGATGGGCAGAGAGTAGTTACACTTGGTAGCATGAGTTCTCTCACTCTTTAGCTGGACTCATCTTAATAGCAGGATTATTCAGCCATTTTGTCATGCATTTTCAAAGAAAGTACACCAGCCTCATTGGGTCCGAGAAATCTATCTAAATTGGGTTTTCAGGTTTCATTCTTTTTTTAGGGCACATCCTTGCTCAAAAAATAACAAAATCAGCCACACTTACCCCCTACCACTGTGAAAAAAATAAACTTGGAAAACTCCTTTAAAAATTTATACAGTTTGGATTCTGAAATCTGGCAATAGAACGGTCCTCTCAGCTTTTAAAATCAGTGTCTTAGGCTTTAAAGGATTGGCAGGGCATCTTCTCATCCGGAGCTGTCTTCAAACTCCTCCTCAGACACGGACCAATCTAGTATCACCACCTATCAAGAAGTACATGGGTGATAAACGCCACTGGTCGGAATACTTCATCCACCTTGAAACACCTATTTTATATATAGAAATGCGCAGAGTAATTTTGTGCATCCATTACATTACTTATACTGCACCGATTCTGAGTTGTAGCTTGTGTTATACTTCAGAGCTGCATTTAGAATTCTGCAAATTCTGCAAACGACGTTTGTTGTCAGACTCGCCTTTAGCAGTTTAGCTGAGCTCCTACAGTATAGTTCACTTTTTACATCATCATGTGGGAATGCAAAGCTGCAGAATTACGAATGCAGCTCTGGCTTATAATATAAGATGGATCTCAGGAACAGTACAAGATAATTAATATAATGTATTTACAAAAGGACTCAACTTTTTACGTAGGATGAAGTTTCATTTACACGAACGGATTTCTGCCCTCGCTTGGTGATTGGTTATGTAGATAGTCGATCATTTAAAAGCCCCCTTATACTGGCCGATGCTAAATGTATGGGGTCGAGTGATGGCTACTGATGAGTTTCATGGGCACATGATGGTGTTTTGTAAATCTCACCTCTCACATATAATAACTCTTTGTGTAAGCAGCTCATAGTGACCTTGTAGTGGAGCCGCCCAGAGGGAACAGACGGCCATTATTGACAGGCGGTCAGAACAGGTTGTGAGTTCAGCAGGTAACAGAATGTCACTGAGCTACTTCTGCTGCTGATAAGATCAGACGATACAGAGAAAACAGTGTAAAAGTGGACCGCTCGTCTGCACATAGTGGAATCCGCCATGCTGTCATCTGCTGTAATATCCAGCCTGTCAGTCACCGTGAACATGGAAAACAATGAGGTATGACGCATGCAGCGGACGGCCATGCCGTACTTAGGCTCCAGATTATTGGACGCTAGGGAAGGAAGGAAAATAAAAGTCCCTGTATTACGGGTTTTAGGAAGGAGAACATAAAAGATCTTTCCTCAGTTTGTGTAGAGTTCGCCTCGGAATAGCAGAAGGAATTTGGAGATTTTCAATTTTTCAATTTCAAATTCGTGTAGATTTATGGGTAAGAGCGATATATGGGACCCGTACTTTCTAAGGCCTCCTTCACATGTCTGTGTAAGATTGGATCACGATGTTTTGGACCGGCCCCAGGTCTCCCAACCTGAACTTGACAGCTGCAAATGAGACTGTCAAGTTCAGGTCAGGAGACCCGCAGCCAGTCAGTCCGACCATCGCGGTCCATACTTGGAAGACATCTAAATCACAATTCGGTCCACTGTCCAGTCTGGTAATCAGTCTTCACTTTTGTAAAGCTGGCGATTACTACGTCAAGATGTCACGGTGGCAGGACTCATGGTGGCGAGGCGAGGACTCATGCACCATCATACCATCATGGTCAGAGGTGCCCAGGAAGCCATGGAGGGCAGGTACCCCGGACTAGAGCAACGTGATTCTAATTACTTCCTAACTCAAAGGTCTCATGCAGATGACCGTAGTTTCAGTCCGAGTGCAGTCCGTCAAAACATCGGATACCACTCAACTCTAGGGGTCCTTGAACAGAACATCCAAGGACAGTCCGATTTTCAAGGACTGACGCAATGAACAATCCTACTCTAATCAGAGTCTGATTAACATAATCGGCCATTTTTCTCGGATGGAGAACATACGTTTGTGTGCTTCTAGCCTAAATGTGATGAGGACAGGGTACTTGCCATGGATCATCTCCATTATGACTGTCAGAAAAATCCCTCACCTGAAATACATCAAACAGTTGGGAAACCGTTATTACTTTTGCAAGGTATCGGTGGCCTCCTTGCTTTTAGGGTCCACATACTTGAGGGGAACGATATCATTGCTGCAAGTGCCGAATGAACTTTCTATGAGCACCCACTTTATATCCCTTTGTATACGGGGATCTCTGTATCCTGATTGATGATCATTACCTAGAAACGTCACGGCCTCTGTTCCTCAGGATGTTTTTCTGTTCTCAGCATCTCTCTGTCCCTTTTCTATGTGACACAAGACAGGACCGGCATATTCTGGATGGAGCAAGACAAGGGCGTGTGCAGAGCTCACATCTCGTACCATTACACATACGTAACCGGAGAAGAAGACTGGGTGCAAAAACAAGGAGGAACAGGTTTAATAAACGCGTGATGTCAATGGAAGTGGTGAAAGTGCAAAATGCCAGATGTAGTGATCTGTACTTGGGGATGTTCAGTTCTTTAGGGTGTTCCCGGTATGTACGAAGCAAAAGTGT
This sequence comes from Oophaga sylvatica, assembly GCA_033576555.1. NCBI lineage: Eukaryota > Metazoa > Chordata > Amphibia > Anura > Dendrobatidae > Oophaga > Oophaga sylvatica. Next base: position 525,731,027 of record JARQOD010000004.1, on the reverse strand, counting down.
TACAACAAAAGACAGTACAGTCATGGCCAAAAGTTTTGAGAATGACACAAATATTAATTTTTACAAAGTCTACTGCTTCACTTTTTCTAATGGCAATTTGCATATACTCCAGAATGTTATAAAGAGTGATCAGCTTAACAGCAATTACTTGCAAAGTCAATATTTGGCTAGAAAATGAACTTTATCCCCCAAAACACATTTCAACATCATTGCAGCCCTGCCTTAAAAGGACCAGCTAACCTCTTTTCAGTGATTGCTCCATTAACACAGGTGTGGGTGTTGATGAGGACATGGCTGGAGATCAATCTGTCATGATTAAGTAAGAATGACACCACTGGACACTTTAAAAGGAGGCTGGTGCTTGGCATCATTGTTTCTCTTCTGTTAACCATGGTTATCTCTAAAGAAACACTTGCAGTCATCATTGCAATGCACAAAAATGGCCTAACAGGGAAGAGTATCGCAGCTAGAAAGATTGCGCCTCAGTCAACAATCTATCGCATCATCAAGAACTTCAAGGAGAGAGGTTCCATTGTTGCCAAAAAGGCTTCAGGGCGCCCAAGAAAGACCAGCAAGCGCCAGGACCGTCTCTTAAAAGTGTTTGAGCTGCGGGATCGGGCTACCAGCAGTGCAGAGCTTGCTCAGGAATGGCAGCAGGCAGGTGTGAGTGCATCTGCACGCACTGTGAGGTGGAGACTCTTGGAGCAAGGCCTGGTCTCAAGGAGGGCAGCAAAGAAGCCACTTCTCTCCAGAAAAAACATAATGGACAGACTGATATTCTGCAAAAGGTACAGGCAGTGGACTGCTGAGGACTGGGGTAAAGTTATTTTCTCTGATGAATCCCCTTTTCGATTGTTTGGGACATCAGGAAAACGCCTCATTCGGAGAAGACAAGGTGAGCGCTATCACCAGTCTTGTCTCATGCCAACTGTTAAGCATCCTGAAACCATTCATGTGTGGGGTTGCTTCTCAGCCAAGGGAATCGGCTCTCTTACAGTCTTGCCTAAAAACACAGCCATGAATAAAGAATGGTACCAGAATGTCCTCCAAGAGCAACTTCTCCCAACCTTCCAAGAGCAGTTTGGCGATCAACAATGCCTTTTCCAGCATGATGGAGCACCGTACCATAAAGCAAAGGTGATAACTAAATGGCTCAGGGAACAAAACATAGAGATTTTGGGTCCATGGCCTGGAAACTCCCCAGATCTTAATCCCATTGAGAACTTGTGGTCAATCATCAAGAGACGGGTGGACAAACAAAAACCTAAAAATTCTGACAAAATGAAAGCATTGATTGTGCAAGAATGGACTGCTATCAGTCAGGATTTGGTCCAGAAGTTGATTGAGAGCATGCCAGGGAAAATTGCAGAGGTCCTGAAGAAGAAGGGTCAACACTGCAAATATTGACTTGCTGCATTAACTCATTCTAACTGTCAATATAAGCTTTTGCTACTCATATGTTTGCAATTATTATATTTCTGTCTGTGATAAAAACATCTGTCAAACACACATAAAAACCAGAGGGCAGCAGATCATGTGAAAATATAATATTTGTGTCATTCTCAAAACTTTTGGCCATGACTGTAGGTGAACTGAGGGCAACGTCATGGATGCCCAAGGGTCATTGATGCACATGGGTAGCGAAGGCAGGCTGTCTGGGCCGATCTCACAGAAGGTCTCAGGACAGTCTCATACCAGTCAGAGAGCCCATGATGACCCCTGGCCACCACTGAAAGTGCCTACTATGGGCACCTGAGCATCAGAACTGGACCATGGAGCATTAGAAGGTGACTGGTCTGATTAAACACATCTTACACCCTGTGAACGTCCGGGTACGTGAGCGTCACTTACCTGGGAAGAGATGGAACCAGGATGCGCTATGAGAAGAAGACAACATGCGGAGGCAGAGTGATAGGGAATGTCTGCTGGGAAACCTTGTGTCCTGGCATCCTGTGGAAGGTACTTCAACCCATAACCCATACATTTTTGCAGACAATATCCTCCAGGATGATTAAAGGGGGGTCCTGAGGAACAGACATCCCTTCTAAAGCAGGCCAAAAACATCAGATGGCTGTCTGTTGACCGATGCTTGAGGCGATCATTTGGCTGAAGGCCATGTCAGCTGATTCTCCCATACACAGGACGGTCGTTTGGCCGAGTGCTCCTGTGGCGTCAGCCGTCGGCTTATCTCGGGGAGTACAATAATCACCAGTCCGAAATCAGACTTGTCCGATCGAAATCTCTCCCGACCATCAGTCGGCCGGTGCTCCCAGATCTCCCAGGGGAGATTTATCAAAACTAATGTAAAGTGGTGCAAAGGAAAAGCAGCTGAAAAATCCCGGGGTCCTGGGGTCATTTACGCTTTGCTCTTGTGCTTTTGCTGATTAGAAGAACAGAGGAAATCCATGGATAAGTCTACAAAAATATAAAAATAATTATGGAACAAATTTCCGATGTGGAACTTCTCCATATTTATGTCTGCCCTATGTAAATATGGCCGGATTGCTAGTGGTTATATTACCGTCTTACTCCTGGTGGTCTAGAGTGGTTTAGAAACTAAAGTATTTTCCATTAAAAACATCACCAAAAACTAAAATGGGGACCGTTCTCCCGTTCTCCCGTTCTGTGCCGAGGAGGAGCTTGAATGGAAGCGGTAGGTCCCCCATTCTAGCCATTGATGGAGGTCCCGGCAGTTGGACCCCATCAATATAACATCTATCACCCATCCAATTCATAGATAATGAATGTTTTGGGTTTTTTTTTAGAATATCTGTCGAAAGTGATGAAATCCTAATATTGATATACATTGTGTTTTGCATCGGAAGTCCAATTTGGATTGGTTGGAAACACTTAAAGTGGCCCTTCAGTCTGACATATAAATGTAGCGTTTTCGAGGCAGTGATTGGTAAACTCACCGGGCACTCTCCTTTTTTTCACTGTGACACCGAACAGCTAATTCCTGGGCTCTTCTTCTTCCCCCCAACATGGCGGCACTGCTTCTCAGATCACCCAATGTACACCATGTGCTGGGGTAGTCTGAGACACGCCTCCTGCTCTTGGATTGGCCAAGCAGAAGGGGGCGTGTCTGTCACAACCAATGCACAGTATGTGCATTTCCACCTGATAGGACGCCGCCTGATATTAGGTATCCGCTTCTTACATTTTTATTCTGTTTTATTACTACTTAAAGGGCTTGTCCAGGACTTATAAATTTATACCCATCCCTAGGTTAGGACCTCAATATCAGATTGGTGGGGGTCCAACACTTGGCACCCCCACAATCAGCAGATCTGCACAATGTGCAGAGCTGAAACAGCACAGTGTAGTGGCCATTCACAGGTACTGCGGCTCAGATCACATTCACTTCAAAGGGCAGCGGCTCTGTACACCGCTCCAGGACCTGTACACCAATGAACAGTCCTCTATCGATCCGATATTGATGACTTATCCTAAGCATAGGTAATCAGTATGTCAGTCTTGGACAACCCCTTTAAATTTCTTAAATGGTTCTGCCTCCCCTTGCTGATATCCAGCTCTTTAGTGCCACCTATAGGTAGTGACCCTGTGTTAATCACTAGATTTCCAGGTTCTTTAAGGCTGTACATTACCTATAGAGTTTTCTTTCTTCTCAAGGAGAGCTAATCTGCATACCCCTTAAAGAAATGACAGCCGTAAAAATTACAGCTCCCGCAGGGGTTGTCATAGTATAAGTGATGGGCATGTATATCATTGTCTGACATTATGCTCATCATCTAGTATTCCTTGAAATTAGATGTAATTAAAGGGGTTGTCCGCTTTTGCGCCTCATTTTTGCCCTTTGGTTTTATTATAAATTTTGCACCATTTTTTTTTTTTTAGGATCTCTTTGTTTCCCTTCACATTCATCTTTGATGTGGTCTATGGTCATAAATCAGCTGAGAGGAGCTCAGATAAAAAGAGAGGTACAAATTCTCCCATTGGACCATCGTAGTGAGCTCACTGACAGATTCTCAGTTAACTCATTCTGCAGCCAGCAATAGACAGTGCATCACATAGAATGTAGTAGGCAAATGATGCAACATTTTCAATGAAACCCAGTTCCAAAAATGATTTTTTTCAACAAAAATATATGCATTTAAGTAAGAAAAAAAATATATATCCCGATAGGTGGACGATTTAAGGCCTTTTATTCACTGATGATATTTTATAGGCAGTGTCAGATTTTTCCTGTTGCTTTGTTCTGGTACAATGCGCTGCCTGGTCACCTTATGTGAACCGTGCGTGGCGTTATATAATGTCCCACGTCACGTCTCCTGCCTCTCTCACGCGCTCTCTGTTTCCTCATCTCCTTCCAAGCCTGCGCGTTCCTAAGCAACTTAGTGCTATTAATGCGACTGCCTCCAGCATGCACTGCCTGCTAACATTTGCATACTATGAATATGCAAATCTGACAACCCTAAGCCCAAGTCTCATATGGCCAAGAAAACCTCACACGGTCAGGGGTGTAAATATTTAACCCGCGCCGTTTCTTCTGTACGCCTGCACGTACCATAATTAGACATAATAGAGGCCACTAATCTTTAATACGGATTAACCGGGGGAATTACTGCCAGGTTTTATACTAATGTCCTTGTTTTCCATGGTAAATTGACCCCTAATTACACAGTAGAGTTTTGTTCTGGGGATTTAGCTACGGGAAAAAATGTGCAAAATGCTCCAAAATCCACTGCAAAGCTAGAAGATAAACTATAAAGTATTTATGCATTTTTTTTTCTATTCTTTTGGTTAAAGGATTGGGTTTGCAGAAATAGCGCCACTCTAGGTACACAGGCTGCGTGCGGTACTGCACTCAACTAAAAGCTCAACTTGGTGCAGTACCAAATGCCGCCTGATCAAGAGTGGCGCTGTTTCTGCCGCTGATCAATCCCTTTAAGAGTTGTATTATCCTAAGTGCTCTTTACGCTACATAACTTATATGACATGGATGGAATTAATGGATCATTTAGGAAACACCCAAGTGTCAAACGTACAATTATATCCCAAAGTGTAGTGTTGGGTAAGAGAGGGAAGCAGCAGAAAGACGTTCTCCCAGGAATGAATCCTGACGATCCAAGGTGGGAGCCGGAAATCACGGACAGCATGGACTTGTAAGTGATAGGGGGCATTTTTTGTGGCACCGTGTGAGTATGTGACACGCACGGATAGGATCTGCGCGGGAAAAAAATCAGAGCTTGCCTGATTTAAGTGGACGAGCTCACGGAGCCGCACACAGAGCCGGTCGTGTCCACAATGTGGCTATAGCCTGGGTGTTTAGACTTCAGTAATCTGTGGCCACTGGATTGGAGCCCTGAAGACCACCTCTGACCCGACCGCTTCTGTGACTCCTCTTATGATTAGCCGACCTGGAATGACGTCATGCAGCACTGATGATGTCATGCCAAACTGGCTAATCGAAAGAAAAGCCACAGATGCCGACAGGTCAGAGGCGGTCCTTGGGGCTCCCGCCCAGCGGCCACAGATTACTGACTCGGATGATGGACTAGTTTCCAACTCTGGTGTCAGATTAGGGGCCTGTGCAGATTTGTGACATTTTTTTGTGCAGATTAGTTTCATTTTTTTCTGTGCAGATTCGTCTTATTTTTTCTGTGCAGATTCATCTCATTTTTTCTGTGCAGATTTGTCATATTTTTCTGTGCTGATTCGTCTCATTTTTTTCTCTGCAGATTCGTCTCATTTTTTCTGTGCAGATTCGTCTTATTTTTTTCTCTGCAGATTCATCTAATTTTTTTCTCTGCAGATTCATCTAATTTTTTCAGTGCAGATTCCTCTCATTTTTTCTGTGAAGATTTGTCATATTTTTCTGTGCAGATTCGTCTCATTTTTTTCTCTGCAGATTCGTCTTATTTTTTCGGTGCAGATTCGTCTAATTTTTTATGTGCAGATTCGTCTAATTTTTCTGTGCAGATTTGTCTCATTTTTTATGTGCTGATTCATCTCATTTTTTCTGTGCAGATTCATCTAGTTTTTTCTGTGCAGATTCGTCTTATTTTTTTCTCTGCAGATTCATCTAATTTTTTCTCTGCAGATTCGTCTCATTTTTTTCTGTGCAGATTTGTCGTATTTTTTCTGTGCAGATTTGTCACATTTTTTCTGTGCAGATTTGTCATATTTTTCTGTGCAGATTTGTCACATTTTTTTCTGTGCAGATTCATCTCATTTTTTCTGTGCAGATTCATCTCATTTTTTTTCTCTGCAGATTCGTCTCATTTTTTCTGTGCAGATTTGTCTCATTTTGAAAACTCACGCACATGTTGCTTTTTTTTCTTGCAGATTTACATCTGCAGCATGTCAAACGTTTCTGCGTTTTTGCCGCTGATTTCACTACCAATAAGTGGGGAAAAATCTGCACCAAAAACCCACGTGTAAAAAAAACCCTTACCTATTTTACGCAGCGTTTTTCCTGCCAAGAGATGGTGCAGAAATTTGTACCCCAAATACTTAACGTGTGCCCGTTACCCTAACTCCCGGATGCCCTCTGCGGCCATTCCCCCTGCTGCGTTCCCGATCCGGATTTCTCTACGAATGAGCGATTCTTCCGAAATACAATGGCGTAGACTCGGAGACGTGATCGCGGCGCCGGTTCACCGTGTTCCGCGCGCCAATTCTTTTCCATAGATGTCAGCAGATTAAATAAAGAACATCCTGATCATTTGCAGCAGCTGCATCTGGATTTTCCCAAGATGTCTATAACGGCGCGGCGCCTGCAGATGGCACTCAAGACTTTCCTATCCGGTGGAAATAGAAATTCCTCCCCTTGGTTGGAAACACATCTCATACATATACATGCACACCTCCTGGCTGGAGATGAGGAGTCGCAACCTGCGCCCATCACAGCGACTGACACTTGCATCATGACACGGGGCTTCGGTATACGGATACATAGACGCAGCTGCCCGCATTGACATCCAGGCTAGGATGCACACTGATGCGGCACTGATAACGTGACGTGCGTGTACAGTTCCATCCCATAGGCACAGGATCTGTTCTCGGATCTGCAAGAGCAAAATCCATCGGGCATAGTCACGCACATAGCAGCTCGGACGTGTGTGCCCTGCGCAGGCATGGCATGGATATATGCACACACCAGCACCATACACATGTAGCTACAGATAGGCACATATACCCATAGCCGTGGCCTGACGATTTCCGGACTGCAGAGAGGATGCGCGGGTGACAACATGGCTGCCATGTATGGGACAAGATCGGGTGTAGTATCAGCTGTGTGTGTGTGATGGCGGTGGATGATGGCTTATTATTATGGGGTCTTGTCATTTATATTGCATGCTATGATTGGGGGGCTGTTTATGTCATTGTACAGTAGTATGTGCCGCCCATTCCCCCCACGCCCTGTGATTTTCCAGCTATGGTTTCTTTCGCTCCCGAACTTTGATCCTCAGTGGTAAGAATGTGACCTGATTCTCGGCATAATCTAAAAGGCGAGAGAAAGTTATTATTTTTTAACCAGGCGCGGAGCCCTGGAGACGCCGTATTCTGCAACGTACTATGACCTGGATTTCTCGGCTGCTTCAATAGTTTTCATTCTTAGAAACGCTGAGCTGGAAGTTCTGCGATTTTTTTTTTTTTTTAAATCCGATCAATGGCATAATTCATATATACTCGCCGGGCAGAACGGAGGCTGAAATGGTCAGGGTACGGCAATGGGCTGCATTATTGCTCCTTCTTTGCCCAGTTTAACCTGCAGTCCTATGTAAACCATTGTCTTATTCTGGGAACCAATGTGGAGTCCAAAAAAGAATCCCCCCAATTATTTGTGCATTATAGCATTGGTCTGCTAATATGGGGAGACCAATGCAAGGTTCTGGATGTGACGCAATCTCTGCACCCCTATAATAGAAGGGACTATCCAGCTCCTCTCACTGCTGCATGAACAAGGGGAGCGTGCGACTAAAGAGGCATCCGCTGGCTTTTGCAAGGTATTGCCAGGTATTGTGTCCCCTGACGTATTGTAATTAATAGGACAGGTGCACGATGTATATGCCAGCCATGCACGAGATCTATATACGCAGCTCTGCTACATCTGTATGATTATTTCTTTTTTTATCGTCATTATAGATATATAGGTGAGTGTGTTGCATTCTGAGACTTGTAGTTTGTATCATCTAGACATGCGCAGGTAATCCGGATATCACTGAAACATCAGATCTGCTTGTGTGAATGGTAGTATACAGCGCGCGCATTCAACATATTCCTAGGGCTCTCATGGGGCCAAAAAAGTGTCCTTTTGGCTCCCATCTGGGTGGGATAGGTTGGTATACTTTTTTTGTTTTCATACTTGTTTTTGTTTTTTACAGTGGGCCCCTATGGCTGATATACAGTATATACTGTATGTACCTTACATCAGAAGAATATATTGGAGAAGATTGCCAACAAGGCTCCGACTCAGCCGAAGGCCGGACTGGTCATGGGTTTCTTGACCCGAGCTCAGCAGCCTTATACATGCTTATGAAGGCTTTTAATTCGGGTCAGGAGACCCACAACCCATCTGGAAGTCATAGTCTAGACACAGACCATGAACTCAGATGTGTCTTAGACCATTTCGCCTCTTCAAAGGGGAAGAGGAATTGAACTTCTACTGGAAGTAGCAATCCTAAAAGTCAATATCAACCCTTTAACAAGCCTTTTCACATGACTTAGGATAAAAGCTCAATTTGTAGACATGGTGCTTTGGGTTGTTGCCTCTCCTCAGTGCAAAGCATGAGATCTGATTTGGCTGTATGAGAGACCTCTGATTGGGATCTAAGGGGTAACATTGTGACATGTCAGTGTAAAGAGACTTATAGGCCATGCAATGCTACTCTGGGCACCTCCTTTGAGGCCAGTATTACCTATCTTTTATGGCTGCAAGAGATCTGTGAAGCGGCCGGTAGACAATCAGGCCAGGCTTACATCATGGCCTAATAGGAATGTCTTGTGCCAGGCGTCATTGCTTTATGGGCTGTACGTTGGGTGGCCCGGCCTTACAAGTAATACAGGTCACTTAATGTCCTTATTTAGGGATCAGTGGCCATTTCGTTGTACGAAACATAACATAATCCTTGTTGGATTATCTCTTGGCAGGTAAATAATAATTCAGTGTGCCGAGCATGGCAGAACTATGCCGTGATAACGATCAATATCCATTATATTATTGCAAGTTACCGACTGGCTACGAACCAGTCGCATCAGTGAGACGCATTAGATCCTTGCCATTCCTTGGCTGCAAGCAGAGATCTTGTAAGCAGTGAGAGATTTGTAAAAGGTTGCAGGTCAATTCACCTAACATGGGAAAACCAGATGAAGTGTTACATTTAATGAAACTTTAGAGATCTATGAAGGGGAGATTAAAATGCTAAAAGTTAGAAGCTTATTCAGGCCTTGTGGGGACCATGAGAAAAGAGGCCATCTCAGGCTGGCCCCGAGATCGGTTTTACACATCAGCTATGTTTACACGTTGCGCTTTTGCTGCGTTTTTATGTAAGTGAAAAGCTATCTCCCCCTGCTTTTTGTACATTTGCAAGTGTGTATTTTTTCATGAACTCATATGAACTTTTTGGTTCAGAATAGTCTCTATATTTCAGACATAAAAAAATCTTTTCCCTTAAATAATTTGATCAAATTGCACTTTTTCCCAAAATATTTTATGGTTTCACATAATTCTTGCGTTGGTAGCCTAACACCTTGTATTGTTCATGCTTGCATGGTAGAAGCAAGGCTGAATTTTGGAATCCTGAAAAACAAAACAAAAAAAAAATGCAGAAGAAAACGGTGCAAGAAAAGCTGCAAAACCTGCCTTTTGTCTGCGGATTTTTCACTGTCAAGTGATCAGGTTTTGGCTGCAGGGAAAAAAAAAGTAGCAAAGAAGCAACGTGTGAACATAGCCGAGTATGGATTGATAGGTCCAGACTGGTCGCAGGTTCCCTGGTCCGGACTCAACAGTCTTATATTCATATATGATGGGAAGGAGTTCGGATCAGGGACCTGCGGCCGTCCGGACATCATGTTCCGTGCTTGGAACGTGACTGTCAAAACTGCCTGTTAGCGGGAAATGGTCAGAGGGCAACAAGTTCTGGGCTCAATAAGAAATAAGTATGTGCGGTGATCGGTGCGCGTCCCCACTGACGATTAGTCAGACACTGACCGTGTCCCATCAATAGGTGATAACTTTACTTTGAACAACCCCTTTAAATCAATGAGCTCTTTATTGTAGTAATATAGGACAGGACATGTTCTCAAGAGGGAGCAATACTCTTAATTACCGCTCACCGCACTAGGATCCTGAATTGAGGACCCCTCTGTTATCTCCAGTCCCCCAATAGAGAGTATAAAAATTGATTTTCGACACTAGACAAGCCCTTTAAGATGAAAAAAAAACCCTCTGTCCCCGTGTCCTAAACATACAAGGCCTAAGCTAAGCCACAATTTTCTAATAGAAAAACATGACTGTTGCCCATAGCAACCAATTAGAACTCAGCTTTTATTTTTTAAAGAGCCCTGGTAAAATGAAAACTGCGCTGTGATTGGTCGCCATGGACGGCAAAGACAACTTTTCTTTTAGACAGTGTTAGTCTGCCCCATCGTATGTTTTCATTGTGATTGAATGTGGCATTTACTTTGCAGTCTGCGCCACGTGAGTGGATGATAGTACGGATCCCACATAAATCCGCCTGCCAACCTCATTTCGTCTTTCCGCCATTGTACAGATCCCAGCTGCTGGACACTGATATGGATTATGAGCGTCCCAATGTTGAGACGATAAAATGTGTGGTGGTCGGAGACAACGCCGTCGGGAAGACTCGTCTGATCTGTGCTCGGGCATGTAACGCCACCCTGACACAATACCAGCTTCTTGCCACACATGTGCCAACTGTCTGGGCCATAGATCAGTATCGTGTGTGCCAAGAGGTAAGCATTCAGTATTGGGGGGAGTCCTGGTATAAAGGGGTCACTTTTTTTTTTTTTACTTAAATGCATGTATTTGATGCTAAAAAAAAATAATTTTGCAGTTTGTTTTCATTAAAAATTTTGCACTGTTTTGCTTTCACAGCATTTAAAGGGGTTGTCCATGTCCAGGCTTAGGGTTTAGGTTTGCAGTTAATCTATGTGACTGTAGACTTGTGAATCCTAATAGTGTGGGCGGACTGTGACCACAAGTATTTGTGTCGACCCGCCACCACAATTGTGGGTTACCAGGGCAATGGGGTACTCAGAGCCGAGCCCGTAGAAGTCTATGGGGATTGTCACAGGTAGCTGTGGCTCGGTCTGTGGCCCGGGCGGTCTGGCGTATGTTGGGGGGAATATTTACAGGGGATAGATTTATATACAGTTCGTGACGCCACCTGTAGTTGTGTAGCCCTGGTGTTAGGCACACGCAGTACCCTGGAGAGTGTGTGGCGAGACAGCAGTTTAATGCTAAATATTCATTCACTCAACACACACTAGACACACCCTTAGGGTAGTGGAGTTTACTCTTGAGGGAGTGGTCAAGGTGGTATGTGTTAGAGTGATTTGGTCAGTCTAGTTCCTGTCTTCGGACAGAGAGGACGTCTGGAGTCAGTGTCCAGACTTCAGAGAGAGAGGTCGTGGAGTCTGTGTCTGGACTTCAGAGAGAGAAGACGTCTGGAGGGAGGAAGCAGTCCAGATTGCTCTATCACCGGCTTTGTAAAGTGGAGTCTAGTATAGGTGCTTTAATTCACCTTAGCCTAGTCAGAGCTGTACTTCAAGCATACACTGGAAGGAAAGAAGAAGTTTAGTGCAGAAAGTCTTCAGCATCCTGTCTAAAGGACGGTATAAGGTTCAGAGACGTGCTCCTGCCTATTGATAACTGAGCATCTGTAACTAACTTCGTAGAAAGGAAAAGAAAGAAGTGACTACTCGACCCTTGGCTAGTGTGAGTGCTTATGTTACCAGCGTGGACAAGGCGAAAGGCACAGTGGTTTTATTGGAATAGTGCTTACGGATTGAACAAGTCCTGCACATTGCTACCGGTCACTGGGGACCGAAGGATCACTACTGTTTCAAGCAGGGTGATAAGAAAACCAGGAATCTACCGGACCCTAGGTCGCGGCAGACAGCCCCTTATAGTCAGTACGTAACTGGGGTCAGGGGGAGTGAAGACTTTGGAGTCTCTGCAGGACAAAATAAGAATTCAGCTCCTTCACAGGAAGGCCCCTAACACTAAGCTGACTGGGCAGGTACAGCTAAGGATTAGCTGGAGATTTTGAGGGAACTACGCTTCAGGCTGGTTGTACTCGTTGTATTGGAAGTAAAGGAGGCCCCTAACTTGTCCAGCTGCTGTCTCAAGATACACTCTCCTTGGTTCAGCCTCCCTGGGACCTGCCTGAACATCTTACAAGTAAAGGTATGGAAAGACGCTGACCGTGTGAGACTGTGTTCTTTATATGCACCCGACTTCACAAATCCCATAGACTTTGAGGGACCAGTCCCACCTGTAGGGGACCCGACATCTAGCTGCATCACCATCCCCTCAGAGATCTACAGCAGCGCTGGTACTAATTACCAGAATACTACAGGTGGCGTCACGAACTGTATATAAATCTATCCCCTGTAAATATATCCCCAACATACGCCAGACCGCCCGGGCCCCAGACCGAGCCACAGCTACCTGTGACAAAATCCCCATAGACTTCTACGGGCTCGGCTCTGAGTACCCTATTGCCCTGGTAATCCACAATTGTGGTGGCGGGTCGACACAACATTGGCGTCACGAACAGGATACGAAACTCGCGAAATTGCGAGCCCTGTGTGCCTAAGGACTTGTTTTTGTGAAAAAGGACTGTTTGCACTTTTGGCGCCAAAATCGCCATTTTTGTCGCCATATTCGCGCCCTCAGGCGCTGGAGAAGAAGGTGGGCGTACCTTCGTGGGCGTCTACCCCCCTGTGGCGCGAAGAAAATGCCGGCCTTCTCAAAGTGCTATTACAACATGCGGTCCTGCCCTACAGCAAAGGAGGTCCGCCTCCTCTTCACCTTCCCTGCGAGGAGGAGGAGACGCAAATCCCACCTCCACGGAAGAGACCGGATGTCTCCGCAGAAAGAAGAAAGAATCTTCTGGAACATCATGGAGGCAGGACGTGTGCAGCCGAGCTGGGAAGCGGAGGAAGGCAGGCCCCGTGCCCCAGCCAAGCTGCCACCAACACCGGAGTTATCCGTGATCCTGCACCTGAAGCAGGCGTTGCTAGAGACAAGAGAAGAAAATGCACGCCTGAAGAAGATGGTCCAGGACCAACCTGGTTTTGAAGAAATCGAGAGACGCCGGCGTACCCTGGAACAGCGGAGGCTGTGGGACACGGTGATCTCTCCCCTCAACGAACCCCCACGATTCCAGATACCGAAGAGTCTGCTGCCCAAGGCGAAGGAGCAACCGGAGGCTGCCCCCGAAAGTACCGATCCCGATCTCACCGGTGAAGCGGTGGAAGCGAAGGAGGTTGAGGAGGTACAGCCAATCCCGGAACGCCCGCCCGGCCAAGAGGCCGCAGCAGATGATCGGTCCCCGGCAGGGACACCGGAGGGGTCCTGTCCGTCACTACCAGATGTGGACTGGGACGAAATGGCGCGCCTGGATGACGTCGCCTATACCGCCCAGTGGGAACAGGAATGGCAGAGTCGTGAGGAGAAGAAGAAACGCCAGCAGGAGGAAGAGCGGGAGACTCAGAGGAACCGTCAGCGACAATATGCCGAGCTGATCGCGGACAAAGAGAGCGTCCGAAGAGATAAAGGTACCCTGAGGGAACCGCGGCGGCAGGGGTGTGTGACTGAGTTCCAGCTCCGGAAGGGTTGGGGCTTTATCCGTGAACCGGGCCTCTACCCAGCGGTCTTCGTCAGCAGGCGTGACGTAGAATCTCACCTGCCGCAAGGCCATCCCGGGAGGGACTTAGCAAATGGAGATATCGTCGCATATACGCGGCACTGGGGAATGAAGGGATGGTATGCCCTTAACGTCACTATCGTCCGTGACCCCGTCCCAGACGCAGGTACCGTCACCATTACCGCAGCGTCCCCGTCTCCAGCTCAAGCAGAATCCGGCCGTGCCCCAGCATCGCCCCCTGCAAATTCATCGCAACAAGCGACCCAGATTTCATCGCAAATTAAAGCCACCTCTACATCGCAACATGCGACCCAGTCTCAATCGCAATCCCTGACGCGGTCCATATCGCTAACTGTGATTGAAACGCAATCGGTGTCACGTGAAGAAAATGTACCCGTTGCGCCCCTAGAGGTTCGCACCAGAACTGTGGCGACCCAGACCCTAATCGCAGCGCATGATTTGCTAGTCCTGGGATCTAGGGCCCATTGCATTGTTCCGGCCCCCGGGGTGGAAAATGTAGTGGAAAGTGTATTTGCAGAAAATGAATAGATAGTGAGGAAAAAGTGGTGAGATCCCTATCGGGTCTACCAAAAGTAAAAAAGTTTAAAATGTTTTATAAAGTTTTGCACAAATTATATAGTGAATATATATATTTCTAACTGTAGAATGCCCGGCTGGGTAAATGATAAATAGTAACCAGAAAAGGTTTTGCACTTTAGTATTATGTGATATTATATAATATGTCTTTGGTTTTACATTGGACTTGGAGGTTGAGGACTATGCCAACCCAGAACTTACTTGTAAATAGTTGCGCTTCGGTGCTTTCTCTTGGTTTTACATAAACCAGTCACAACTACCTCTGAAAACAAAACCCGTGTGGTGTGGCACTGAGTGAGGTCTGCAATCGGATGTCCTGCAGCCCACCCAGGACCCACGTTGAAGGTTTGGTGCGGGTCCTTCACAAGTATACCGTATATTTATTAAATGCTATTTGATACTTTTGTATTTCTATATAATGTTATTGTTCGCAACGTTCAAGATATTCTCACCTCCCGGATGGGAAGAAGTTATTGTTTAATGTTTATTGCATAAACAAAATGTCTCTTTTGTATTTTACAGCCCGGGAGTGCTGTCTTTTACCATGGGGGAATGTGTAGCCCTGGTGTTAGGCACACGCAGTACCCTGGAGAGTGTGTGGCGAGACAGCAGTTTAATGCTAAATATTCATTCACTCAACACACACTAGACACACCCTTAGGGTAGTGGAGTTTACTCTTGAGGGAGTGGTCAAGGTGGTATGTGTTAGAGTGATTTGGTCAGTCTAGTTCCTGTCTTCGGACAGAGAGGACGTCTGGAGTCAGTGTCCAGACTTCAGAGAGAGAGGTCGTGGAGTCTGTGTCTGGACTTCAGAGAGAGAAGACGTCTGGAGGGAGGAAGCAGTCCAGATTGCTCTATCACCGGCTTTGTAAAGTGGAGTCTAGTATAGGTGCTTTAATTCACCTTAGCCTAGTCAGAGCTGTACTTCAAGCATACACTGGAAGGAAAGAAGAAGTTTAGTGCAGAAAGTCTTCAGCATCCTGTCTAAAGGACGGTATAAGGTTCAGAGACGTGCTCCTGCCTATTGATAACTGAGCATCTGTAACTAACTTCGTAGAAAGGAAAAGAAAGAAGTGACTACTCGACCCTTGGCTAGTGTGAGTGCTTATGTTACCAGCGTGGACAAGGCGAAAGGCACAGTGGTTTATTGGAATAGTGCTTACGGATTGAAAAGTCCTGCACATTGCTACCGGTCACTGGGGACCGAAGGATCACTACTGTTTCAAGCAGGGTGATAAGAAAACCAGGAATCTACCGGACCCTAGGTCGCGGCAGACAGCCCCTTATAGTCAGTACGTAACTGGGGTCAGGGGGAGTGAAGACTTTGAGTCTCTGCAGACAAAATAAGAATTCAGCTCCTTCACAGGAAGGCCCCTAACACAAAGCTGACTGGGCAGGTACAGCTATGGATTAGCTGGAGATTTTGAGGGAACTACGCTTCAGGCTGGTTGTACTCGTTGTATTGGAAGTAAAGGAGGCCCCTAACTTGTCCAGCTGCTGTCTCAAGATACACTCTCCTTGGATCAGCCTCCCTGGGACCTGCCTGAACATCTTACAAGTAAAGGTATGGAAAGACGCTGACCGTGTGAGACTGTGTTCTTTATATGCACCCGACTTCACAAATCCCATAGACTTTGAGGGACCAGTCCCACCTGTAGGGGACCCGACATCTAGCTGCATCACCATCCCCTCAGAGATCTACAGCAGCGCTGGTACTAATTACCAGAATACTACAGGTGGCGTCACGAACTGTATATAAATCTATCCCCTGTAAATATATCCCCAACATACGCCAGACCGCCCGGGCCACAGACCGAGCCACAGCTACCTGTGACAAAATCCCCATAGACTTCTACGGGCTCGGCTCTGAGTACCCCATTGCCCTGGTAATCCACAATTGTGGTGGCGGGTCGACACATCATCTTCTGAATTAGTACCAGCCTGCTGTAGATCTTGAGGGATGTGAGGCAGCTAGATGTGGTCCCCCACAGGTGGGACTGGTCCCTCAAAGTCTCTGGTTATGAACGTCCGGTGCAGATATACACAGTCTCACATCGTGAGCGTCTTCCATCCTTCTTGAAGATGTTCAGCAGGTCCCGAGCTGATCCAGGAGAGTGTATCTTGCCAGCACTGACAAGTTGGGGCCCCCCCTTTTTTACAGGCAATGGTACCAACCAGCCTGAAGTCTAGGTTTCCACCAGTAGCTGTCGTCGTGCCCGCTCTGGCGTATTGGGAATACAGGAAGATATATACATTCGGACCCCCTAGTCTCTGTAATACCGCGCTCTTAGATCTCTAGGATGGAGCACAGCGCCTACAGTGATCTCAAGTCTATGATTAGTGAGTGGTGCAGTAAATAACACACCACACGTCACGTCTCAACTTACTTGTAATCGCAGTCCGAGCTACAAGAGAGGTCTGAGACAGCACTGCAGTTAGGCCTTACTCAAACAAGATAACCCAGCGATCCTCAATACCCAGCTAATCCATAGCTGTACTGCCCAGTCAGTTTTGTGTTAGGAGCCTTCCTGCGAGAGAGCTGAATTCCTATATTGCTGATCAGGCTCAAAGTCTTCACTCCCCCTGACCCCAGTTACGTACTGACTATAAGGGGCTGTTTGCCGCGACCTAAGGTCCGGTAAATCCCTGGTTTTCTTACCACTATGCTTGAAGCTAATAGTGATCCTTCGGTCCCCAGTGACCGGTTGCAATGTGCAGGACTTCTTCAATCCAAACGCACCTTTCCAATAAACTTTCCACTGTGCCTTTCGCCTTGTCCTCGCTGGTAGCATAAGCACTCACACTTGCATAAAGTCGGTAGTCACTTCCTTCATTCACTTCCTTCAAAGTTAGTTACAGATTCTCAGTTATCACTAGGCAGGAGCACGTCTCTGAACCTTTCACTGTCCTTTAGACAGGTGACTGAAGTCTTTCTGCACTAAGCTTCTTCTTTCTTCAATGTATTCTGATGAGGTACAGCTCTGACTAGCTAAGGTGAATTAGACCACCTGTACCAGCCTCCACGTTCTGAACTGATGATAGAGCAGGCTGGACTGCTTCCTCCCTCCAGCTAAACTCCAGACGTCTGCTCCGTCCGAAGACAGGAACTGAACTCTCCTAAAATCACTCAACAAACATACACCCTGACCACTCCCTCAATAGTAAACTACACTACCCTAAGGGTGTGTCCAGTGTATGTTGAGTGAATGGGTATTTAGCATTAAACTGCTGTCTCGCCACACACTCTCCAGGGTACTGCGTGTGCCTAACACCAGGGCTACACATTCCCCCATGGTAAAAGACAGCACTCCCGGGCTGTAAAATACAAAAGAGACATTTTGTTTATGCATGAAAACATAACAATAACATTAATTCGTCCCATCCGGGAGGTGAGGATATCTTGAACGTTGCAAACAATAACATTATAGAAAAATACAAATATTAAATAGCATTCAATAAATATACAGTATTCTTGTGAAGGACCCGCACCAAACCTTCAACGTGGTCCTGGGTGGGCTGCAGGACATCCAAATGCAGACCTCACTCAGTGCCACACCACACGGGTTTTTGTATTCAGAGGTAGTTGTGCTGGTTTATGTAAAACCAAGATAAGGCACCGAAGCGCAACTATGTACAAATAAGTTCTGGGTTGGCACAGTCCTCAACCTCAAAGTCCATTGTAAAACCAAAGACACAGATATAATATCACATATTATAATACTAAAGTGCAAAAATTTTTCTGGTTACCCAGCCGGGCATTCTACGGTTAGCAAAATATATATGCATTATACTCTTCAACTTATGCAAAATTTGTAAAACATTCTCAAACTTTCTACAATATTACTTTGGTAGATCCTATAGGATCTCACCGATTCTTCTTTACTATTTATTCATTTTCAATACACTTTCCACCCCGGGGGCTGGAACAATGCAATGGGCCCTAGATCCCAGGACTAACAAATCATGCGCTGCGATTAGGGTCTGGGTCGCCACAGTTCTCGTGCGAACCTCTAGGGGCGCAACGGGTACATTCTCCTCACGTGACACCGATTGCGTTTCAATCACAGTTAACGATATGGACCGTGTCATGGATTGCGATTGAGACTGGGTCGCATATTGCGATGTAGAGGTGGCTTGAATTTGCGATGAACTTGCAGGGGCGATGCTGGGGCACGGCCGGATACTGCTTGAGCTGGAGACGGGGACGCTGCGGTAGTGGTGACGTTACCTGCGTCGGGGACGGGGTCACGGACGATGGTGACGTTAAGGGCATACCATCCCTTCATTCCCCAATGCCGTGTGTACGTGACGAGGTCTCCATTTACTAAGTCCCTCCCGGGATGGCCTTGCGGCAGGTGGGATTCTACGTCACGCCTGCTGACAAAGACCCCTGGGTAGAGGCCCGGTTCACGGATGAAGCCCCAGCCCTTCCGGAGCTGGAACTCAGTCACACACCCCTGCCGCCGCGGTTCCCTCAGGGTACCTTTCTCTCTCCGGACACTCTCTTTGTCCGCGATCAGCTCTGCATGTTGTCGCTGACGGTTCCGCTGAGCTTCCCGCTCTTCCTCCTGCTTGCGTTTCTGCTTCTCCTCACGACGCTGCCACTCATATTCCCACTGGGCGGTGTAGGCGACGTCATCCAGGCGCGCCATCTCGTCCCAGTCCACGTCTGGTAGTGACGGACAGGACCCCTCCGGTGTCCCTGCCGGGGACCGATCATCTGCTGCGGCCTCCTGGCCGGGCGGGCGTTCCGGAACTGGCGATACCTCCTCAACCTCCTTCGCCTCCACCGCTTCACCGGTGGAATCAGGATTGGTACTTTCGGGGGCAGCCTCCGGTTGCTCCTTCGCCTTAGGCAGCAGAATCTTCGGTAACTGGAATCGTGGGGGGTCGTTGAGGGGAGAGATCACCGTGTCCCACAGCCTCCGCTGCTCCAGGGTACGCCGGCGTCTCTCGATCTCTTCAAAGCCAGGTTGGTACTGGACCATCTTCTTCAGGCGTGCATTTTCTTCTTGAATCTCTAGCAACGCCTGCTGCAGGTGCAGGACCACGGATAACTCCGATGCTGGTGGCAGCTTGGCTGGGGCACGGGGCCTGCCTTCCTCCGCTTCCCTGCTCGGCTGCACACGTCCTGCTTCCATGATGTTCCAGAAGATTCTTTCTTCTTCCTGCGGAGACATCCGGTCTCTTCCGTGGAGGTGGGGTTTACGTCTCCTCCTCTTCGCAGGGAAGGTGAAGAGGAGGCGGACCTCCTTTGCTTTAGGGCAGGATCGCATATTGTAATAGCACTTTGAGAGGGCAGGCATTTTCTTCGCGCCACAGGGGGTAGACGCCCACGAAGGTACGCCCACCTTCTTCTCCAGCGCCTGAGGGCGCGAATATGGCAACAAAAATGGCGATTTTGGCGCCAAAAGTGCAAACAGTCCTTTTTCACAAAAACAATTCCTTAGGCACACAGGGCTCGCAATTCTGCGAGTTTCGCATCCTGTTCGTGACGCCAAGTTTGTGTGTCGACCCGCCACCACAATTGTGGGTTACCAGGGCAATGGGGTACTCAGAGCCGAGCCCGTAGAAGTCTATGGGGATTGTCACAGGTAGCTGTGGCTCGGTCTGTGGCCCGGGCGGTCTGGCGTATGTTGGGGGAATATTTACAGGGGATAGATTTATATACAGTTCGTGACGCCACCTGTAGTCTTCTGGTAATTAGTACCAGCGCTGCTGTAGATCTCTGAGGGGATGGTGAGGCAGCTAGATGTCGGGTCCCCTACAGGTGGGACTGGTCCCTCAAAGTCTATGAAGTTAGTGAAGTCGGGTGCAGATAAATAACACAGTCTCACACGGTCAGCGTCTTTCCATACCTTTACTTGTAAGATGTTCAGGCAGGTCCCAGGGAGGCTGATCCAAGGAGAGTGTATCTTGAGACAGCAGCTGGACAAGTTAGGGGCCTCCTTTACTTTCAACACAATGAGTACAACCAGCCTGAAGCGTAGTTCCCTCAATAACTCCAGCTAATCCATAGCTGTACTGCCCAGTCAGTTTTGTGGTAGGAGCCTTCCTGCGAGAGAGCTGAATTCCTATATTGCTGATCAGGCTCAAAGTCTTCACTCCCCCTGACCCCAGTTACGTACTGACTATAAGGGGCTGTTTGCCGCGACCTAAGGTCCGGTAAATCCCTGGTTTTCTTACCACTATGCTTGAAGCTAATAGTGATCCTTCGGTCCCCAGTGACCGGTTGCAATGTGCAGGACTTCTTCAATCCAAACGCACCTTTCCAATAAACTTTCCACTGTGCCTTTCGCCTTGTCCTCGCTGGTAGCATAAGCACTCACACTTGCATAAAGTCGGGTAGTCACTTCCTTCATTCACTTCCTTCAAAGTTAGTTACAGATTCTCAGTTATCACTAGGCAGGAGCACGTCTCTGAACCTTTCACTGTCCTTTAGACAGGTGACTGAAGTCTTTCTGCACTAAGCTTCTTCTTTCTTCCGATGTATTCTGATGAGGTACAGCTCTGACTAGGCTAAGGTGAATTAGACCACCTGTACCAGCCTCCACGTTCTGAACTGATGATAGAGCAGGCTGGACTGCTTCCTCCCTCCAGCTAAACTCCAGACGTCTGCTCCGTCCGAAGACAGGAACTGAACTCTCCTAAAATCACTCAACAAACATACACCCTGACCACTCCCTCAATAGTAAACTACACTACCCTAAGGGTGTATCCAGTGTATGTTGAGTGAATGGGTATTTAGCATTAAACTGCTGTCTCGCCACACACTCTCCAGGGTACTGCGTGTGCCTAACACCAGGGCTACACATATTCGATTTGCATACTTCAGGCCACATTCCAACTAGACATGTCCGGCCTCGCTTAATACGCTTGTATAGAGCGAGGCCTCGCACGTCTAGTCAGTACTCGACTGCCTGTATGGAAATACTTGCTTTCACGCACCCGCTCGCTCTCGGCATTGGAGAATCATCACAGCGCGCACAGTGAGGTCGCGTACAGTAACTGCAGACTTAAATGTCAACTCTGGACAACCCCTTTAAGTAAAAAAAAAGTCCCAAAAGGTGTACAACACCTTTAAATCCAGAGAACCGAGCTAACATCTACATGGAGACCGTTCTAGCAGGTTTTCCCATTTTTTCCCTAAACCATGGTCACTGATCCCAGAAGGTGAAGTGAGCCTTGAAATTTATGTGCATAGTTAACTATAGAACATACATGAATACCTTTCCCTATAATGAGGGGAGCAATCAGGGACTTATATAACGTTCTCTTGAGATATCCTTACCCTCTTTCTCTTCCTTCTCGATGTAGGTGCTAGAGCGCTCCCGAGATGTCGTGGATGATGTCAGTGTGTCATTGAGGCTTTGGGACACTTTTGGAGACCACCATAAAGACAGACGATTCGCATATGGAAGGTATGATAAGGTCAATGTATTAACCCCCTATCACAAAATCACACTATGTCTGTTGAAAAATAATAAAAAGTTATGGGTCTCAGAATATTATGCCCAAGGAAAAAAAATGTCAAAAGTGTTTTTCTTGTATGCAAAAGTACTAAAGCCTAAAAAAATATCTAGACATTTGGTATCATCATATTGGTTTCGAATAAAATAGATAAAGATAACATGGAAATTATACCAACAGTGAATGGTGATGAGAAAAAAATAAAAATTAGAATTGTTGTTTTTTTTTCATTTTGCCTGTCAAAGAAAAGTGATCATAAAGTTGCGTGTACAACAATATAATACCAATGAAGAATACAGCTAGTCACTCAAAAATATGCTATAATATAAAAGTTATAGCTCTCACAATAAAAATGGTTTTTTTTTGCATAAAAGTAATAAAAAAATAAAGATGCGTTTATCGCATGGAAGTCATAAAACATAACTGATACTACATAAATTAGGTATCGCCATAAACCCACAGAATAAAGATATCACTTTTGACCCCAATTCGTCAAACAAGATTTCAAGAGAATCCTGTTAAAACTTTTTTCTGCAATCCATAGTGGTGCAAAACTTTTGTCCACTTTTGCATTTTTACTCAAGTTCCAACCAGCTCCTCCAACTTTTTAAAAAAGTGGTCCAAGTTTAGCTGAAAGGGGTGGCTGAGCCATATTATTAGGCTTAGTAATCTACACCATATTTCCTTCAAGGGTGTCACTTGCCATCCAATGTCACATTTCATGGATCCAATTGCAAAATCTGTAATAGCTCCCCCACCTATCACGTGCACTTTATAACACCAGTGTCTTTTTTTTGTGCCAGGTGGGTGTTTGGACTCTCTTAGGCACAGACCTGGGTTTCGGCACCTCCTATTTCTCCATCCTCAGCCCACCCTGTCGTATCCTACGCTCATGATCCCTTTCTGTTGTCTTTTATAGGTCAGATGTGGTTGTTCTCTGTTTCTCCATTGCAAACCCCAACTCCCTGCAGCATGTCCAAACTATGTGGTACCCGGAGATAAAGCACTTCTGCCCACGAGCGCCTGTCATTCTGGTTGGCTGCCAGTTGGACCTTCGCTATGCTGATCTGGAAGCAGTGAACCGTGCCCGACGTCCACTGGCCAGGTTGTCTTTTTTTGCATGTTTAAATGTTATAAGGTTTGTGGATAATTACATTAATAATATCTCTCTCACATCCATGCCAGTCCTTCAGCGAGCTGGCATGACACTGAAATGAGCGAACAACTGTCTAACGCTGCCCGTCAGCTCTTGCCTCACACCTGTCCGATCCTAAATGTCAGTGCGTTGGTGCCATGCTGAGCTGAGAATGTGAAGCCTCTTGGTGCTGCTAAAGATTTGTCCTTCCTCAGCTTAGCTGCTCACCCACCGGATCCTTAATGTAATGCCTCACAGTGCAGATTTCAAGGCACATAGCAGATAAAAAAAAAAACAAATGGAAAAAAAATACAAGTGTGCATGAGATTCTTGAAACCTGTTAAATGCAGTGCAGAAAAAAACACAGCAAATAAAGCTGTGAAAATGCCACGTGTGAACACAGCCTTATGTCCCTATTCACCTGTATCTTATTCCACATCTTATCTTTTTTTCTTATCTGCAAAATGGAGTGCTGAATCCATATTTCTTGTTTTCGGTCTGGACGTCCATTTTTACCATTTCTATCAATTATCTGTTTTTCCTGTTTGAAATAAAAATGGAAGTTTTCTAAGCTTCTCTGAGCAGCGAGTGAAAAATGGAAAGTTCCTGGATGGATAACATCCCAGTGCTGTCCTTTTTTTGGAGAATCTATTTAGTTCAATGGGCTACTTTAGCAAAGGCCAAAGTAGGACATTTTTTTTTTATCTGGACCATCAGTCAGTAAAATAAATCTACCATGTGAACAGCCCCATAGAACATAATGTGGTTGTGTGCAATCCTTTGAAAAAAATGGATAACCCACCGTCAACAAACGCTGATGTATGAATTAAGTAGAGACCAAGAGACTGTCTTTTTGCCCTCCATTAGGCTGGTAGGTGACTGTATAACTTTTTCTCTGCTGTTTGGCGTAGCTTAGGTTGTTGTGATATTCCATACAGAGGTATTATACTTTTTTACACTTTTTTACTAACTTGAAAGTCAACGGACTCAGATACAACTATGCACATATAGTGGCATCCTTCAGAGATATACAGTACAGACCAGAAGTTTGGACACACCTTCTCATTTAAAGATTTTTCTGTATTTTCATGACTATGAAAATTGTACATTCACACTGAAGGCATCAAAACTATGAATTAACACACGTGGAATATACATTACCTTACAAAAAAGTGTGTAAACAACTGAAACTATGTCTTATATTCTAGGTTCTTCAAAGTAGCCACCTTTTTCTTTGATGACTGCTTTGCACACTCTTAGCATTCTCTTGATGAGCTTCAAGAGGTAGTCACCGGAAATGGTCTTCCAACAATTTTGAAGGAGTTCCCAGAGACACTTAGCACTTGTTGGCCCTTTTGCCTTCACTCTGCGGTCCAGCTCACCCCAAACCATCTCGATTGGGTTCAGTTCTGGTGACTGTGGAGGCCAGGTCATCTGACGTAGCACCCCATCACTCTCCTTCTTGGTCAAATAGCCCTTACACAGCCTGGAGGTGTGTTTGGGGTCATTGTCCTGTTGAAAAATAAATGATGGTCCAACTAAACGCAAACCGGATGGAATAGCATGCCGCTGCAAGATGCTGTGGTAGCCATGCTGGTTCATATGCCTTAAATTTTGAATAAATCCCCAACAGTGTCACCAGCAAAGCATCCCCACACCATCACACCACCTCCTCCATGCTTCACGTGGGAACCAGGCATGTAGAGTCCATCCGTTCACCTTTTCTGCGTCGCACAAAGACACGGTGGTTGGAACCAAAGATCTCAAATTTAGACTCATCAAACCAAAGCACAGATTTCCACTGGTCTAATGTCCATTCCTTGTGTTCTTTAGCCCAAACAAGTCTCTTCTGCTTGTTGCCTGTCCTTAGCAGTGGTTTCCTAGCAGCTATTTTACCATGAAGGCCTGCTGCACAAAGTCTCCTCTTAACAGTTGTAGAGATGTGTCTGCTGCTAGAACTCTGTGTGGCATTGACCTGGTCTCTAGTCTGAGCTGCTGTAAACCTGCAATTTCTGAGGCTGGTGACTCAGATAAACTTATCCTCAGAAGCAGAGGTGACTCTTGGTCTACCTTTCCTGGGGCGGTCCTCATGTGAGCCAGTTTCTTTGTAGCGCTTGATGGTTTTTGCAACTGTACTTGGGGACACTTTAATAATAATAATAATAATCTTTATTTATATAGCGCCATCATATTCCGCAGCGCTTTACAGTTTAACAGTTTCAAAACACAAGTCATAAGTAACAACTTAACAATACAATAATTAAAGCAAAATAAGACGACCCTGCTCGTGAGAGCTTACAATCTACAATGAGGTGGGGAGATGCAAAGTACAGGTGTGTATATACAATGGTGCATTTACAATGATGGTCCAGCCATCTTGAGGGAGTGAGGGATGGATGGAGCTAGTGAATGGGCTACACACACACACACTTACACAGAGAGTGACTTTGATTAGTGAATGTGATAGGCCGCTCTGAACAGATGTCCTTTGAGGGAGCGCCTAAAACCATGCAAATTGTGGATAGTCCTAATTTCTTGGGGTAGAGCATTCCAGAGGATTGGCGCAGCGCGGGAGAAGTCTTGGAGTCGGGAGTGGGAGGTACGGATTAGTGCAGAGGTTAGTCGAAAGTCGTTTGCAGAGCGCAGCAGTCGGTTAGGCCGATAGATAGAAATGAGAGAGGAGATGTAGGGGGGTGCTGCACTGTGGAGAGCTTTGTGGGTGAGAACCAGTACTTTGAATTGGATCCTATAATGAATGGGCAGCCAGTGTAAGGACTGGCGAAAAGCGGACGCGTCCGAGTACCGATTAGCCAGATGGATGACCCTGGCTGCTGCATTAAGGATGGACTGGAGAGGGGATAGTCGAGTAATGGGGAGGCCAAGTAATAGAGCATTGCAGTAGTCCAGGCGGGAGTGGATCAATGCTACAGTGAGGGTTTTTGTTGTTTCCATGGTGAGAAAAGGGCGGATTCTAGACTGTGACTTCTAGACATCCCTGTAGACTGTGAGCCCTTGCGGGCAGGGTCCTCTCTCCTTCTGTACTTGTGTGTGCCTTGTATTGCTCATGTTTACTGTACTTGTCTATACTTGCCCCTCTTCACATGTAAAGCGCCATGGAATAAATGGCGCTATAAAAATCTATAATAATAATAATAATAATGTTCTTTAGGTGTAGGAGGCAAGAGCGTGCAAGAGATTGTATATGGGAGGTGAAGGAGAGATTGGTGTCAAACATAACACAGAGACAGCGAGCCTGCTGTCGGGGTGTTATTATGGTGCCGCCCACGGAGAGGGAAATGTCAGATTTAGGGAGGTTAGTAGACGGCGGGAGCAGAAGAAGTTCAGTTTTGGAGAGGTTAAGTTTCAGATAGAGAGCAGGCATGATGTTGGAGACTGCGGACAGTCGGTGGCGTACTGTAGAACAGCGGGGGTAAGGTCGGGGGATGACGTGTATAATTGTGTGTCATCAGCATAAAGATGGTACTGAAAGCCAAATCTGCTGATGGTCTGTCCAATTGGGGCCGTGTAGAGAGAGAAGAGAAGGGGGCCAAGGACTGAGCCCTGGGGTACACCGACAGTGAGAGGAAGAGGAGATGACGTGGAGCCAGAGAACGAAACACTGAAGGAGCGGTCACAAAGATAGGAGGAGAACCAGGAGAGAACAGTGTCCTTAATGCCTAGTGACTGGAGCCTAGAGAGTAGGAGATGGTGGTTAACCGTGTCGAAAGCTGCAGAAAGCTCGAGAAGAATGAGCAGAGAGTGGTCACCGTTACGTTTTGCTGTCAGAAGGTCATTGGTCACTTTGATGAGTGCAGTTTCAGTCGAATGTAGGGGTTGGAAGCCGGACTGTGAAGGGTTTAGGAGGGAGTGAGTGGAGAGGTAACGGGTGAGGCGGGAGTAGACTAGGCGCTCCAAAAGTTTAGAGATGAAGGGGAGATTGGAGACCGGTCTGTAGTTGTTTGTGCAGGAAGGGTCGAGAGCGGGTTTCTTTAGTAATGGAGTAATGATGAGTGTTTGAAGGAGGATGGGAAAATGCCAGAGGAGAGTGAGAGATTAAAGATTGTAGTTAGGTGAGTTGTGACAACTGGAGAGAGAGACTGGAGGAGGTGTGAGGGAATGGGGTCGGTAGTGCATGTAGTCGGTCGGACGAGAGGAAGAGAGGAGTCTGGAGACTTCTTCTTCTGTGATGGGATCAAATGTGGAAAGTGAGCCAGGGGAAATGCAGGGAGGGATGGGAGTCACAGCACTTGGTCGTTGAGAGCAGATTTCCTGACGGATAGTATCTATTTTTTCTATAAAGTGGGAGGCCAGGTCGTCAGCACAAATGTCTGTGATAGGGGCTTGTGCTTTTGGCCTGAGGAGGGAGTGAAAAGTGTCAAAAAGTTTCTTGGGGTTGTTGGCTAGTGAGGAGATCAGGGTGGTGAAGTAGGTCTGTTTGGCGAGGTGAAGGGCAGCATTATAAGTTCTTAACATGAATTTAAAGTGGATGAAGTCTTCTGGTGTACGGGTTTTTCTTCAAAGGCATTCAGCACTCCTAGAGCATCGCTGGAGAAGGTGAGTTTGCGATGTGAGCCAGGGCTGTTTTACTTTGTGTTTGGAAGTTCTGAGGGTGAGCGGTGCTACTTGGTCAAGGGTGCTTCTAAGAGTGTTATTGTAGTGCTGAACAGCCAGATTAGGACAAGAAAAAGAGGAGATTGGGGACAGCAATGAGTGTAGGGAGTCTGAAAGTGTCTGAGGGTTAATGGCTTGTAGATTTCTGAATGTGTGGTAGGTAGGAGTGCGCTGGGGTGGTCAAGGATTTGTGAGGATGAAGGAGAGAATGTTGTGGTCAGAGAGTGGAAGCGGTGAGTTATTTAGGTGGGAGATTGAACAGAGGCGGACAAAGACCAGGTCAAGGGTGTTACCATCCTTGTGTGTCTCAGAGGTTGAAAGCTGTGAGAGGCCTAGAGAAGTGGTTAGTGATAGAAGCTGAGATGCAGATGTGGAAGTAGGACTGTTAATGGGATGTTGAAGTCTCCAAGGATAAGGGTTGGTAGTTCTGAGGACATGAAGTGCGGCAGCCAGGCTGAGAAGTGGTCAAGGAACTGGGTGGGCGAGCCTGGGGGCCGATATATGACCGCTACTCTGAGGGAGAGGGGACGAAAGAGCTTGATGGTGTGGACCTCAAAAGAAGGGAATGAGAGTGATGGAATTGGGGGATGACCTGGAAAGTGCATTGTGGGGACAAGAGTATGCCAACTCCACCACCATGTCTGTTTGTGGGTCTCGGGGAATGGGAGAACTGTAAGCCACTGTAGGAAATGGCATCAGGGGAGACCGTGTCAGAATCCTGAATCCAGGTTTCAGTGAGGGCCAACAGATGAAGAGTTGTTCAGAAAGTAGTTGTGCAGGAAGGATAGTTTGTTGCATGCAGACCGTGGATTCCAGAGGGCACAAATGAAAGAAGGAGATGAGGGAGTGCAAGTAATATTAATAAGATTATTATGGTTTCGATATGAGGTAGGGTAGGGATTGAGGTTGGGGGATGGTGGACCAGGGTTGGGGGAGATGTCCCCTGAAATCAGTAGGAGTAGGAAGATAAAGAGCAGGTAGTTGTTGGAGTTGTAAGTAGGTTTTTTCTGTGATGTGTTTGGGCAAGATGGGCTGAGGTTTCTCAGGAAGGTGAGGAGTGCATGGGAGCTGTACATGGGAGAGGGAAGTATGGAGGGGCTGATGTGTATGAGTCGTGATGGAGGGGGATGGGGCGGTGAATGTGGATGGCAAGGGAACACAGGAGGAGAAAGGTCATGTACATAATTAAAAAGAAAGCAAAGTGTGGGCTACCTGATTCCTGCCCTGATTAACTGCCATGGATAACTGCCGTTTACACGATGCTTGTCTTCTGTGATGCTTTGCTTTCTGTGATGCGTGCGCCCCCTTACTGCATGCGCCCCTTAGACTACTCCTAAATATATAGCCCACACTACAGGGTCAGGAAAGTGGGATTGTGGGAGCTGCTTTGGGATAATTTGGCAGCTGAGGTCAGCACACCAGGTGTGGTTAGATCATCAAAGGCAACCTGGCAACATCTATATGCTTTAGCACCTTCCACCTGATAAGATCTAGAGAGGCCCCAGTCACAGGGATATAAAGCAGTAAGTATTTTAAACACAGTGCAAAAAATGAATTATACCAAAGCATTGTTACCAGGCTCATTAAACTATGTTGCAAGATGGTAAAGCACTTTCAAAGTTTTCCCAATTTTTCGGACTGACTGACCTTGATTTCTTAAAGTAAAGGTACTGCCACACTACACAATCCCGCTAGCGATCTCGTTAGCGTCGCATACTAATGAGATCGTAGCGGGATTGTTTTTATATCGCTAGTAGCTACCTAACTTAGCGATGTCGTTAAGGTCGCTATCGCGGTTAGCGATCTCCTTAACGGCTTTAGCGGTACAAAAGTACCGCTAAATCGCTAAGAAAAGGTGCTACACTTAGCGATTATACTTACCCAGCGGGAGCGCCGACGATAAAATAGGGTCCGGAACGATTCCAGCGACGAGCGAGATCACAGCAGGAAGCTCGTCGCTGGCAGATGCCGCACAGAACAACATCGCTAACGGGATCGCTAAATAGTGACGTTTTTTAGCGATCCCGTTAGCGATGTTGTTCAGTGTGGCATACCCTTTATGATGGCCACTCGTTTTTCTTTACTTAGCTGCTTTTTTATTGCCATAATACAAATTCTAACAGTCTATTCAGTAGGATAATCAGCTGTGTATCCACCAGACTTCTGCACAACACAACTGATGGTCCCAACCCCATTTATAAGGCCAGAAATCCCACTTATTAAACCTGACAGGGCACACCAGTGAAGTGAAAACCATTTCCGGTGACTACCTCTTGAAGCTCATCAAGAGAATGCCAAGAGTGTGCAAAGCAGTCATCAAATCAAAAGGTGGCTACTTTGAAGAACCTAGAATATAAGACATATTTTCAGTTGTTTCACACTTTTTTGTTAAGTATATAATTCCCCATGTGTTAATTCATAGTTTTGATGCCTTCAGTGTGATTCTACAATTTTAATAGTCATGAAAATACAGAAAAATCTTTAAGAAGGTGTGTCCAAACTTTTGGTCTGTACTGTATATTGGTAAATCCCACAGGATTATGCCTCCAAACAGCCTGTGAAATGCAGTGTAGAAATGGTGGTACCCTCATCAAAGACCCCAACAAATAGAAGGATTGTGTGGCAGGTGTTATGTTTTGGTAGCTGAGGAGGACAGGAGCAAAAAACCGCAAAGGCAGCCAAACACCAGAGAGGTTGGGATCTAATAGGTTGCAGACCCCTAAACTAACCGCACAACTAGAAGCAGCTGTGGGACGTTCCTACGGTGCCTTAGACGCCTCGTCACAGCCGGAGAGATTAGCTACCCCTGAAGATGGAAAGAGGAAAGCTAACTGCCCCGGAGTAGAGCCCCAAAGAAATAGGAAGCCCCCAAACATATAATGGCGGTTAGTCAAGATGAAAACACGAACACAGACAGAAAATAGATTGAGCAAACGCTGGGGCCCAAACTGTCTAGATAGGACAGTACAGGAGAGAATACTGTCTGCAACCCAACAAAACCCTAGTAAAAACTCCAACACTTCTGATTCCAAAAATGCTGAGACCACACGGTCTCGACCACCTATATGAGATCTCTGGTGTGAACACACAGCTACCCAGCAGTAAAAAAATCACAAGAACAGAGCAAATGAACAAATACAAAAAGAGAACAGAGACCAGCACAAGCCCCCAAAGGGACTCGGCTGAACTCAAAAGCAAGGCAGCAAAAAACAAGGAAAATCAAACGACAGAAAAAAAAACAGAAAGTTATCTGAATGATAGCAGGAGACAGCAGAAAAGCAAGCTGAATTCCAACCAAGACCAGGAAGAACAATTGATCACCGGCGAGGATCATGGGAGGTCAGCTCACTTATATCAGGCCAGTCCATCCCACCTGATAACCATTCATCAATTGCAGGTGGTGGACTTTTGCTGTTCAACATAGGTTCAATACCCTCAGCAACCACCAGAGGGAGCCTCAGCTCCGAGGTTGTCCCAACACGTTCACAACAGGCAGGGCACCATCAGAAAAAAATTATTCCCTATTAATATTGTTCTTATGGTTTTATAAAACTTTTTGTCATAGTGACGTGTCAGCGGTTATGATTTGGTGGGTTTTTAGGTGCTAAGAAGCTGACAATTGCTGAAAAAATGGGGCAGAAGAGCTCAGCTGCTGGGCTAGAGTTAGGCCGAGGATTTGGGTGGAGTTTCGTTTAATATGGTTTCTCTCCTGTTCTGATCATTGTTTCTTCTTTTTTTTTTTAAGGCCAATTCGACCACAAGAGATTCTTCCACCAGAGAAAGGTCGAGAAGTAGCCAAAGAGCTTGGCATTCCCTATTACGAAACCAGCGTGGTGGCGCAATGTGGCATTAAGGAAGTTTTCGATAACGCCATCCGTTCGGCACTCATATCTCGTCGCCACTTACAGTTTTGGAAGTCGCACTTGAGGAGTGTACGCAAACCTCTACCACAAGCCCCCTTTCTTCCTCCCCGGCCCCCTCCGCCTGTTATCACAGTGCCTGATCCTCCTGCTCAGAGTGAAGATCATCCTGGACACCTTTTAGAGGAAGCCTCCTGTGCCGACGTGGTGTTGGTGGTCCAAGAAAGGATTCGTATCTACGCCCACCGCATCTACCTCTCCACCGCTTCCTCAAAATTTTGTGACCTTTTCCTAATGAGGATGGAGATTCACCATCTCAAGCCAGGGACCCCCTTCTACGTGCCTCTAGCTTTGATGCTTGTGAGGGTTCGGAAACTGAGGGAGGAGGAATGAGAACCTCGGCCAGTGATGGGACTTTGGGTAGAGAGGGAGATAGAGATTTGTCAGGGTGGAGCCGAGCTTTTGAAAGCATACGAAGTGGAGTTCTGGAGGAGCCACCTGGCTACCGGGCCAGAAGGGTAACTGTGGTAAAGATGGATAGCTCGGTGAGGTCTGGACCATTCAGAGCCGTGCTGAAATATTTATACACTGGCCGGCTGGACGAAAGAGAGCCCGAGCTGATGGAGGTGGCACACATTGCTGAGCTTTTGGAAGTGTTTGACTTGCGTATGATGGTGGCAAATATCTTGAATCGAGAGGCCTTCATGAACCAAGAGATCACTAGAGCTTTCCATGTCAGAAGGAGCAATCGTATCAAGGAGTGTCTGACAAAAGGGATCTTCTCTGGTGAGAATTGCCTGGTGAAACCATGAAAAGATATATGTTATGGAATTGAGGTGTTCATAGATTGTGTTTACAAACTCGGCACACATTTTAGGACTTACTTACATGTTGCCATAAAAGAATAAAAATGCTATTTACATCTGTAAGAGAGATGCATGACTTGCATTTGTATTTTTTCTGCAGTTTTGCTATGGATGTGCGGCAGAACCACATGATCATTAGTCCCGATGTCATTCACTGTGACTAATCCTTAGCTTTCCCACATGCATTCTGCGGATATAAGTAATACATTTTCACAGCAGCAAGATTTTATTATATGTGTATAAACGGTCTCAGAGAAACCTTATTCACATGTATGGATGTGAGTTGTCAAATCTATGTGAATTGATGGATTTGTCACTTGCATAATACTTTATTTCCAGTATTTTTTACAGTAGAGTATTCTCTACAATACCATTTTTGCTGTAAAAAAACTGAATAATATCCCATTACAACCTGTCATACCTTATAAGTTCATCTGTCCAAAGTCTCAGTAGGTAATTTAGGTTTTTTCATCAGTCATTGTTTTCCCTTTTTCTCTCCATTAGATGTCACTTTTGTTCTGGACGATGGGAGCATAAATGCCCATAAACCACTTCTCATCTCTGGTTGCGACTGGATGTCCGCCATGTTTGGGGGACCCTTTTTGGAAAGCAGCACCTCTGAGGTAAGGAATAATAAATAATTTGTGGCATCTCTTTCCTTATAGCTATGCATTATTAACATCCTTGCAAAATGACTGTTAGTACACAATGTAACCCTAGTACTCTTTCCTCCTCTAATTTTGACATCTAGCCTCCAAAAGAACGATCCAACATGTATAAACAGGCAGCCTGCCAATTACTGAGGAATTCACCCCGACACTGTATAAATCCTACTGTTGTGGTGTCTTCTCCATTTCATGTCGTTAAATAAATTCCCGGTTATTTTTGGCTAATTTATGCACAGACATAGATGATATTACGTACTTAAGATTATATATCGTCTCACAATAGTTTGTCACCCAGTGACAACAGGAAATTACCGGCGAGTCCATTACTTCTAGTCTACAGACAGCTCATGTTGGCGCGGTATCATCCTGCCTATGAGTCAGGTCTGGTGTGGCTGAATATGCTGAGAATCCATCTACATCCATATATTAGCATGTACCTATATAAACAGTGATGTAACATCTTCCTCTCCTCTGGGAAGGATTTCTACAACATTTTGGAAGTGTCTGTGGAAAGTGTTACCCCTTCAGCCAGAAGAGCAATTGTGTGGTCAGACACTGACCCGACGGAGACAATCTCCATTCTAATTCATCCCAAAACTGTTGGATACCATTGAGGTCCAGGCGCTGAGGTCCGGCTGGTCATGTTCTTCTCTCTGTAGCGTTACGAGGTTTCCACTTTGTGGCTGAGTTGCTGCGGTTCCTTCTACTTCTCAATAATATGCCTCACAGGTGTTGGTGGAAGATTTAGACACCGGTGTTACAGGACGGCGCTCGTATCACTGAGATCTTAAACACCAGCCATTTTATTACATGTTAGTAAAGGCAGACGGCATGGCAGGGGGCTGGAGGTTATACACAGAGGGTAACATGCTAGAGGTTATACACCAGAGGCAAAAGTAGACAGATATTATATAACAGGGGCGAGTGGCTGGATGAGAAGATGGATGGAATACACCGGGGGGGCATGAAGATGGATGTTATACACAAAGGGCAGAGGGCCGGATGTAATTCACCGGGGGGCGAGGGACCGGATGTTATATACTGAGAGTAAGGGGCTGCAGGTTATACACCGGAGGAAAAAGAGCCCGATATTATGCACCAGGGGGCAAGGGATCGGATGTAACAAACCCGAGGGCGAGGAGATGGATGTTATACACCGGGGGCAAGGGGCCGGTTGTAATACACCTTGGGGCGAGGGGCCGGATGTAACACACCGGAGGGTGAGGAGACAGATGTTATACACTGGGGGGATGGATGAGAGGCCGGATGTTATAAACCGGGGTTTGAGGGGCCGGATGTTATGCATCGAGGGCAAGGAGCCACATGTTATACACCGATGGCAAGGGGCCAGAGGTTATACACTGGAGGCAAAGGGGCCGGATATTATATATTGGGGGCAAGGGGCCGGAAGTTTTATACTGGAGGCAAAGGGGCTGGATATTATACATGGGGAAGAGGGCTGGATATTACACACTAGGAGGCAAGAAGCCAGAAGTTCTACATTGGGGGTGAGGGTCCGGATGTTATACACCGAAGGGTGAGGAGCTGGCTGTTATACACTGAGAGGATGGGGGGCCAGATGTTATACACTGAGCGTGATGGGCTGGATATTATATACTAGTGGATCAAAGAGCTGGATGTATTACACCGGTGGGCAATGAGACTGATGTTACAGTCCCTGACAGAAGTTATGTCGCTTATCCATGTTATGTAAATTAAAGCTTATAACGTGACGTTAAATTCATCCATTGGTTTTATAAATTACTCTTTTGAAAGCTGAAACCCTCCCAAATTTGGTTTCGGTTAAGAAAATAAATTGGCATCAATGCTGAAATATTGATCATTTAATGAACACAGAATGGTCAGGTTTTGGCAAGACAAAAGTTTTGTCACCTGGTCATATAATGCACCCAATCCTAGTTTACATCCTCACCAGTGCTCAGTAAATGATCGGATAATTAGTGGGTGTGTATAAAAAGAAACCCAGCACCCCAGACCTTCACTTGAACTGCAACTTGAGCTCTGACAACATGCTAAAAATCCACCCTGCGACCAAATCCTTGATTATCAAGAGGCTGAAGACCAGATCCACTGCAGAGGTGGCTGGCACCTTTGGTGTGTCTCAGCGTCAAGTACAAAGAATTAAAAAAGATTTGAAGAGACTGGAGATGGGTTTGACAAGCCCAGGTCCGGCAGACCCCGCAAGACGACTGCTCAGGAGGAACGTTTGTTTGTTAGAAAATCCAAAGCAAGCCCCTCGTCCACTGCAGCGGAACTCCAACAAGCCTGGTCACCTCAAATCCCTGTGTCAACTAGAACAGTTTGTAGGATTCTGTCTTGAAATGGCCTCCATGGTCGAGTCAGGGTATGTTTCCACGATCAGGAAACACTCCGGATTTGCTGCGTGTTTGGCGCTGTGCGTTGGCGCAGCGCCAAACACGCAGCGTCCAGATGTTACAGCATAGTGGAGGGGATTTCAAGAAATCCCATCTCCACTATGCGTAACAACACGCAGGCGGAAGACCTGCGTTTACGGACATGCGACGCAGACCGCAGCATGTCCTAGCGTATTGCGGCGACACTGCGGCGACGCAACGGAATTTAACACAGGGCTATGTAGCCCTGCGTTCTTTCCGGAGGTGTTCCGGAGGTGTCCTGAACACCTCCAGAAAGAGCGCGCGTCAAAAAGGGGGCGGGGCTTAGGACGGAGCGGAATTTCCGCTCCGTCAAGTGCGCTGTGGTTCCGGACCGTGGAACCACAGTCTTAGTGCCCAGAAGCCAGCACTAAACAAAAGGCAAATAAAAAACCGTGTGGCATTTGCAAAGTCCCACAGCCTGCTAAACAGATGGACACTGGAAAAGTGGCAGAAGGTGGATTTCTCTGATGAATCTTCAGTAGAATTACACCACAGCCGCCACAAATACTGCAGGAGACCTACTGGAGCCCATATGGATCCAAAATACACCCAGAAAACAGTTAAATTTGGTGGTGGAAAGATCATGGTCTGGGGTTAAATTCAGTATGGGGTGTGCGAAACATTTGCAAGGTGGAAGGCAATATCAATAGCCTAAAATATCAAGAAGTATTAGCTACCTCTTATATTCCAAATCATAAAAGGGGTCAAATTCTGCAGCAGGATGGTGCTCCATCTCATACATCCATCTCTACAACAAAGGTGCTCAAGGACTGGCCAGCCCAGTCACCAGACATGAACATCATTGAGCATGTTGGGGTAGGATGAAAGAGGAAGCTTGGACGACAAAACCAAGGAATCTAGATGAACTCTAGAGGCATGTAAGACTGCATTCTTTGCTATTCCTGATGACTTCACTAATAAATTGTATGAATCATTGTTGAACCGCATGGATGCAGTCCTTCAAGCTCATGGAAGTCACACAAAATATTAAATATGACTCTAATAGCACCACAACTTCATTCACCAATGTTATGCAACATATATTTGTATTTTAAGATAATTATTTGTTTGAATATCACATTACTTTCTGTGGGCGACAAAACTTTTGTCTTGCCAAAATCTGACCATTCTGTGTCCATTAAATGATCAATATTTCTCCATTGATGCCAATTTATTTTCTTAACCTAAACCAAATTTGGGAGGGTTTCAGCTTTCAAAAGAATAATTTATAGAACCAATGGATGAATTTAACGTCAGGTTATAAGCTTTTATTTACATAACATGGATAAGCGACATAACTTCTGTCAGGGACTGTATTCACCGGGAAGGCGAGAGACCGGCTGTTATAAACATGGAGACAATGGGCCGGATGTTATACACCGGGGACAATGGTACTGAATGAAAAACCTCAATTCAATGATTAAGACATGTTTAGCAATATTTTGTGTGTATATAGATGGAAAAATTAGATAGACTGATTGTGAAGTGAATAACTCTGATTATCGTGAGGATCTAAGTGACTAAGGGGCAAATACGATGGCTGGATGACACAGAGCATTGATAAATGACAGGTCTTTTGTGGTGTTCGCAGTAAAGGGTTAGCTCCTACCAACAGTGAGTCCTCTGCCAGGAAAGAGCTTGTGAGCCGATTCTCTGAGTGGATTGTGTATGACGGCGGAGGCATCATCCATATTTTCAATACATCAGTAATTCTAATCATTAAAGATATCTCCATATTGATTTTTCTGGCATGAGATTACAATTGGACATGTTATTAGTGCTGGTTCTGATTCCTTCGATCCTTACCAACCCCAAGAACAGTAGGAACTTCATGCTCAGTGATTGCTTGGTCAGTTTCACATGTCCGACATTCTTCTAAATCTAGTACAGGAGGACCCCACAAAGTAAGAGGGATACACCTGAGGCCTGCTAAAGCACAGAACTAAAGATAAAGAGAGAAAAGCCACAGGCCATATACACAGTGATCACCTTAAGCCTTATCCAGCTTAAATAAGTATGATCAGCACACCAAAAAAAACCAAATAAATAATAATATGGACAGTATGTGTGTTTTTTCAGTTTTCTATTGTACCAAATAAAACATGTGACTATTCTACATGTCCGACATTAGTGATCTGAGAACAGACCACAATTTTCAGAACGGCCGCAGGTTTCTTGATCGGAACTCAACAGGCTCATGTATGCCGATGAGGGTCTTGAGTTCGGGTCAGGAGACACACGGCCGGTCTGATCATCGAGATCCATTGTTGGGATCATGAATGTTGGGCACGTGAAACCGGCCTCAATTGGAATCAACATTTGAGTGAGCTCTGCTGTCTACTTGGATTGGTACAACTACCCTTTCACTGAGAAAATGCAATCATTATTTGGTCGTGGGGGTCTGACAATGGGACCCCAGGAATCTCACCTTGACAACTTGTCAATGGTCTGAAAGTAAACCCCATATTGGATTATTAGTACAGAAATAATTAACTGAATGGCTTGCGTAATGCATAGCAATAATAGTAGTGTCATATCTGATCTTCTCTGTGTCCAGGTAGTCCTTCCATACACCTCCAGAGGCAGTATGCGTGCGGTGCTAGAGTATTTGTATACTGGACAGTTCACCGCTGGACTCGATCTCGACCCCTTGGACCTCATTATACTGGCGAATCGACTCTGCCTGCCACATCTGGTAGCACTGACAGGTAAGGGATGGGTAGGTACTGTTGGTTTGGACACCATTAATCTCCAATTCCAATTTCTGAGATTTCTGTTACTAATAGCGCTTTGTGCAGGAGGACATATTTTCGGTCCGAATGCGATCCGACAGAACATCGGATGGCACTTGGACCAATGTTATCCTATGGGCCATGCATGTCTGATTCTTTTCGTCAGATCAGCCCGGTCCGAGGAAAAAATTGCAGCATGCCCAAGTTTGACCCAATATTGGGATTGCCCTCTACCATGCAAGTCAATGAGCGCATGGAAAATATCGGACTGCACTGGTATAACATCTGAGCACAACCAAATCGCGGGCAGCATGAATTACTGACTCCCTCATTACAAACATGTATATTTTGCTCTGATATGCTGCGGAGCTTTAGAGAAAAACTTAGATGATAAAAGGGCTGGAGAGGAGATGACAAGTCACATGTACAAGTGCTTCTCACAAAATTAGAATATCAGCAAAAAGGTAATTCATTTCAGTTCTTCAATACAAAAAGTGAAACTCATATATTACATAGAGTCATTACACACAGAGTGATCTATTTCACGTGTTTACTTCTGTTAATATTGATGATTATGGCTTACAGCCAATGAAAACCCAAAAGTCATTATCTCAGTAAATTAGAATACTTTATAACACCAGCTTAAAAAATGATTTTAAAATCCGAAATGTTGTCCTACTGAAATGTATGTTCAGTAAATGCACTCAATCTTGGTCAGGGCTCCTTTGGCATCAATTACTGCATCAATGCGGCGTGGCATGGAGTGGATCAGCCTGTGGCACTGCTGAGGAGTTATGGAAGCCCAGGTTGCTTTGATAGCAGCCTTCAGCTCATCTGCATTGTTGGGTCTGGTGTCCCTCATCTTCCCCTTGACAATACCCCATAGATTCTCTATGGGGTTAAGGTCAGGCGAGTTTGCTGCCAATCAAGCACAGTGATACTGTTGTTTGTAAACCAGGTATTGGTACTTTTGGCAGTGTGGACAGGTGCCAAGTCCTGCTGGTGAATGAAATTTCCATCTCCAAAAAGCTTTTCTGCAGAGGAAAGCATGAATTGCTCGAAAATTTCCCGGTGGACGGCTGCGCTGACTTTGGTCTTGATAAAACACAGTGGACCTACACCAGCAGATGACATGGCTCCCCAAACCATCACTGATTGTGGAGACTTCACGCGAGACCTCCAGCAGCTTGGATTGTGGCCTCTCCACTCTTCCTCCAGACTCTGGGACCTTGATTTCCAAATGAAATGCAAAATTTACTTTCATCTGAAAACAACACCTTGGACAACTGACAACAGTCCAGTTCTTGTTCTCCTTGGCCCAGGTAAGACACTTCTGGTGTTGTCTATTGGTCATGAGTGGCGTGACACAAGGAATGTGACACTTGTAGCCCATGTCCTGGACACGTCTGTGTGTGGTGGCTCTTGAAGCAATGACTCCAGCAGCAGTCCACTCCTTGTGAATCTCCCCAAAATTTTTGAATGGCCTTTTCTTAACAATCCTTTCAAGGTTCGGTTATCCCGGTTGCTTGTGCACCTTTTTCTACCATACTTTTTCCTTCCACTCAACCTTCCATTAATATGCTAAATGATTCACAGGAATAATAACTATGGTAAGTAGAAATGCCAACAGCATAGTTACTATCAAGAAAAATTATAATCCAAAGAATGAAAAAGGAAGAAACTCCATACACGGTATATAATTTAACAAAAGGATTTAAGAAGTACTGACTTCATAATATGATGCAAAGATATTTTTAATTTATTGAAGACCATTTACAAACAGCTATACAGTACATAGTCAATCAGAGGTGAACAAAGAGGAATTTATATGGTCATCCTGGCAATATAGAGTAAAGGGTTTGCATTTTATGATGGGTAAGTTACATTGATCTGAGCTGAGACTACAGTATGTGGCATGTACACTTTGCACTTTATCATTATTGTGTCACCTTAGGTTTAGCCATTCCGATAGTCCAGAATAATTGAATATATCATGTCTTTTGATATTTGATCAATGCAAACCCTTTACTCTATATTCTAGGGTGATCATATCAATTCCTCTTTGTTCACCTCTGATTGAGTATGCATTGTATAACTGTTTGTAAATTGTCTTCAATAAATTAAAAATATCTTTGCATCATATTATGAAGTCAGCACTCCTTAATTTCTTTTGTTAAATTTCCATTAATATGCTTGTGAACAGCATTCTGTGAACAGCCAGCTTCTTTAGCAGTGACCTTTTGTGGCTTACCCTCCTTCTGGAGTGTGTCAGTGACTGCCTTCTGGACATCTGTCAAGTCATCAGTCTTCCCCATGATTGTGGAGCTACTGAAACAGACTAAGGGACCTTTATAAACACTTAGGAAGCCTTTGCAGGTGATTTTTGTTAATTATTCTAATTTATTGAGATAATGAATTTTGGGTTTTCATTGGCTGTAAGCCATAATCATCAATATTCACAGCAATAAACACGTGAAATAGATCACTCTGTGTGTAATGACTCTATATAATATATGAGATTCACTTTTTGTATTGAAGAACTGAAATGAATTAACTTTTTGATGATATTCTAATTTTGTGAGAAGCACCTGTATGTCTCCGCAGACTTCTCCCTGCCCGCTGTGTATAGGGAGAAGTCTGACAATCTAGCTGTAATGAGGCAGCCAGTCTGTTATTTTTATTCCCCTGTTCTAGAACTGCAACTCTTCTCGTATCTGCCAGTCATGTAGCACTGGCATCATGTCCATCATTTAAGTGAACGCTGCAGCCAATCACTGGTCTCAGTAGTCACATGTCGTACATTACAATGTTACACTCAGGTCAGCGATTGGCTACAGTGTTCACATGATTGATGGACATAATCCCGCAGCAGTGACATGAACGGGGTCCACTGGAGTGATGGCAAGGATTCGAATAAGTGAGTAGTAACTTTTTTAATTTTGCACTTGTTAATTGGAGCGGGTCCGACTGCTGGCACCCGTACCGTCAGCAGAACGGGGAACTCTGTTAGTTTCCTATGCAGCTGAGGAGCACTGCACGCAACATTTTTTGGCAGCTCCTTAGAGAATGAATGAACTGCTGCTCCATTATGTAACGAGGATAAAACGTCAACGTCAGGGATAGAAATTCCATAATCTGCGCCGATCCCAGTAGTGAGACACCCACCAATCAGCAAGTTATCACATATAAGACACAATCAGATGGCCGAGATGAGACCGCAATGTACGGACTGGCCGGCAGCTCTCCGGGCCCGAGCGTGACAGCGTCATATTCTTCTATGCAGCTGTCACGCTCAGGTCGGGAGAGCTGCTTGCCAGTCCGAGGATTGCAGTCCAATCTTGGTCTGATTTATACGGCCGTCTTACTGCGCCCTCTCTGTGAATAGGAGATAACTTGTTTATCTGGACAATCCCTTTAACCCTCCCTTCTACTGTACTCGACCACCAGAGCCAACAGGCGGGGGCGCTGTAGTAGTCACAGCAGCTCTGCACAATAACAGCACATTTTTATATTTTTTTTATTCAATCCGCTGCTTTGTGGGAATGCTCTGACAGGGTTGGATTTATGTAGCGTCTATATTTCTTTGAGACATAAATAAAATATCCACATAAAAAAAAGTGATGCTGTTGTTTAAACATTTTTTGGTATTTTAATGTTATTCTACAGGAATTAAAAAGTCAAATGACCCCCTAAAGATTGTCCTAATCAGATCTAAGACTGATCTGGGAATCCGGTATATCTACGTGGTAGCTTTTAACCATCCAACAACAGGAGCAGACTCTTCTCTCTTCATGTCTAATGACGGGAGATTCTAGAGCATCGATTACCATAAAATATTAAAGAAGACGATAGCCGCCATTGTGCGGTGAATGTGCAGATGTAGCACTGATGATAATTAATATTGATTTTTTTTTTTACAGACATAATTAGCATCTGTTTCTGTCTTCCCAGAGAAACACACGGTGTCGGTCATGATGGACGCGTCTCTAAATAATAAGGATATTGATGGGGAAGCACTTGTGTTACTGGAAGCTGCTCAGGTAAGTGCCCTGCCGCCTCTCTGCTTACCTGGGCATAAAATCAAATTGTCCTTCTATTATACATCTTTAATTCCACCCATGTAGCTAGTGTACAAGATGCAAGGTCATATTTGCCAAGTTGGCATCCCATGGTCTGCAAAGCCATAGCCAAATCTGACACATCTCAAACCATCTTTGCCAAGCCTGCATGTGCCAATGTCCTGGCACCGCCTCTGTGAAGCCATCTATTCCAGAGGATCCTACATACATTATACATTGCTTTGTGTCTTTCAGTTTCACGGTGCTCAGCAGCTGGCAGCCTGGTGTTTACATCACATCTCCACAAATTATAACCGCGTGTGCAGAAAATTCCCCCGGGACATCAAGCTGGTGTCACCAGGTGAGTATGGCAGTATAGTACAATAGCACAAAGCATACAGGACCTACCGGCAATACCCGCCTCGGCGTTCCCTGGTAATGGTAGCATGCTAAGTGTGTTTCCCCCCAAAAAAACTGCCCTTAATGAACTTAAACAGACCATGTCCTCCCATAGAGAAAACGTTTTGCTCATAAAACTCTCTTTACAAAAT
Source organism: Oophaga sylvatica (assembly GCA_033576555.1). Taxonomy (NCBI): domain Eukaryota; kingdom Metazoa; phylum Chordata; class Amphibia; order Anura; family Dendrobatidae; genus Oophaga; species Oophaga sylvatica. Next base: position 525,688,200 of record JARQOD010000004.1, on the reverse strand, counting down.
TAAAAGGGTATTCCTGTCTTAGCAAGTGATGACATGTCTTCATAACCTAATGATGGACTCTTGGATCCTGAGAATAAAGGGGACCTGTGTTTTTTCCGCGCTGTACCCTCGTCCCTGATTCTTGGACACTACACTGTACAGAGAACTGCTTTCAGCTCCTTTTAATAGAGCAGGTGACGGGAAAAAAACTGATGCAGCGCTTCATCTTCTTCATTCTCAGGATAGGTGGGAGTCCGAATGGTTGTGTCCTCGACAATCATCAAGTGGTGGAATATCCCAGCATTACACCATTACGTGGTGAGATGGGAAACCCTTAAGACATGAACTGTTGATGCTTTTATGACAGCAGATTTGGGAAACATCGTCAAAGACAATCAAGGAGGATGTAGCCATCAGATCAGTTGTGTTTTGTTTGGCTGATTTGCTGGGGTTTCTACCACAGAAATCAGATGTCTGCATGGACCTTGGTTGACCTGGGTGTATATTTTGCATTTTTTATATAAATTTCAGCCTATTGAATGTCCAAAATCTCTCTTGACTTAGGAGAATTAGTAGCTGCTTACGTCTTGTAGGGCTTATGTCCCAGAAGAAGACAGGATCGGGTGTGTTTATTTTCCCATACTCATGGGATCATTTCCTTCATATTGACAAGCTTGGTTGACTTTATCAAATTAAGGCTGGTATAAAGTCTGACATTCACGATTCAATGTCCGGACCGGCTGCTGGTCTCCTGACCAGAGCTCAAGAGCCTTGTATATGACTATGAAGTACAACCTTTGGCCGATCTGGTGTTTGCATACTTGTACTGTGAATCTCAGACATGTGAAACCTTCTACAGATCCTTGTAGATTGGGTCTACGTAGCGATCACTCATCTTCTCTGACGTAAAGTGGTTGTATCCTGCAGAGAATCAGCAGACCTTAGAGGCGCAGCGTTGGCCCCCCGTCTGGTACCTGAAGGAAGAAGACCATTTCCAAAGAGCACAGAGGGAACGTGAGAAAGAGATGGCCCTACACCAGAAGAGACAGCCCAAGAGACGCTGGTTGTTCTGGAACAGCTCTAGTGCGGCTTCTCCGGCGTCTTCTACGACTTCTTCCTCTGCTGTGGGCTAAGACATGGTACCACGTCTGCATAATCTCCCTCCGGCAGCTATGAGTGCATGCAAGGATATGAGAGGCTATGTGTGTCTTGTGTTAATGCATCTCTGAATGAATGTGCAGTACTCTTTTGCCTACTGTCTACTGAACTGTACAAAATGACAAATCATATCTAGATTTTGGCTCAATAAGCCACTATCTATAGGTACAAACCGCCTCAGCAATGCAACCTCCGAAAACTTTCCCAGGAACTTTTTACCACTGTGCACAGAGTTCTTTGATATGTAGAAATCTCCTTTCGCTGTCACTGGTTGGAGCGCAGCCGGTCTTGTCTTGCTGAAACACTTAGTAGCATCTGGTACTGTTAAAGGGGCATTTGTCATTTAGTTCAGATATTGGGGCATTGTTTATATTGATTCTTAAATCTAATGTTATTTATGGAATCGTTCTCTTTTAAAGGGGGTTGTCACATCAGAGACAATACCTACAAAATGGAGCAATCAGTTTATTGCTCTTGGTCACCCTTCCATTACTCGTGGCAAATGGATAATTTAGGCAAAACCAAATTTTTCCACTTAGAGATGAGCAAATCGATTTGCAGGCTCCTGTTTTGATTAGCTGGGTAGGCGCGGTGTCACCATTGCGCGTGATGTACCGAAAGGCTGGCTAATCAAGAGAGGAATTGGGGATGTTGGAAGGTAGGAGCAGGTTTATGAGGTGCCCATACGTTGGCCAGGGTGCTGACATAGCCGCTAGACTAGGCTCCGCCGAATTAATTTGCTCATCTCCACCTCCTAACACGATCCCGCACCATTTTGTTACTCCCTTCAGCTTTACACAGTAGCACATCATGGATGAGCGTCTAATCTGGAAGAGAATATTTTGTTGATGATTATTAATGGTTATCATTAATGATGCTTCTATGTGAGTCTACTCTCAGGAAGAATTAATCATAAGTCGGCCACATGTGGTGCAATTTTTTGACAGAGGTGCATATTTGGGGTAAGTGCGGCATATGATACAGGATCCGTTGCACAGAGATTTTCCCATGTCTTAAAAACAATTCTAACTAATATGGACAATCTTCCTCCTGGATGCTTGAAAAACAAAGTATATTATGACTATTGACATCCATACCAGTTAGTGGAGTAGTGTGGTTTGACAGTGCAAGAATTGTGCTCCAAAAACTCTGTAATAATGACCCCTGAATACTCACTAAAAGAAATGATGTCGCCTGAGTGCCCTCTTTTAGAGAAGGTCTAAGGGGAAATTAATACTGTAAAGTAATGATGACTCCTGATTGCATCCACTAAAAGTAATAACGTCACCTATGTGCCACCTCCTTAAAAAACTCACCTAACCTGAGCTTTCGAGTCTTCTTCTTCTCTGCACACAGAATGGGTCGGCATATGCGGCGCAATCCAGTGACATCATAATGGCACCTGCACTGGGACCCTTTGGAGTTTACGGGAACAAGAGTGGTGGGACCGACCATGGCACCCCGCTCCACCGCAGAATCCAACTGTATTGGTGTCATGTTGATGCCGATAAAGTACAGCGGCGCTCAACAGGAGATCCATGAGCACCTAGCTATAAGACCAGGGTATGTGCACTAGCCAGGAAGACTTCATGCACAGGGAAAGTAAGAAGGAGCCAAAGTGTTAGCTGCCAGAGGGGGAAGGAGACTGGTTTTGTCTACAACCTGTCCCTTTTTAGGTTCTGTTTAGTGATGAGCGAGTATACTCGTTGCTCGGGTTTTCCCCGAGCAGCTCGGGTGATCTCCAAGTATTTGGAAGTGCTCGGAGATTCAGTTTCTGTTGCCGTAGCTGCATGATTTGCGGCTATTTGACAACCTAAATACATTTGTGGATTCCTTAACAAACAGGCATTCCTCACATGTATTCAAGCTGTCCAGCAGCCATAAATCATGCAGCTGTGGCAACAGAAACTACATCTCCGAGCACTTCCAAATACTCGGACACCACCCGAGCAACGAGTATACTCACTCATCACTAGTTCTGTTCACTCAAGTGCCATAACAGAGCTGCCACAGCTATACCAGTACACTTTCCAATAGACATTGGTAAATCCTGAGAGACCCTACTAATTTTTATGGTTATTCACATAAAGTTATTGCCTATTTCACAAGCACTTCCAATTTAGACAAAAAACCGAAGGAAGAATGAAAGGAAGTTTTCAGCCATAAAAATATTTTTTATTCAAAAATGTATTAAAAATTGACCAAACCAATATGATAATCTAGATATAATAGGAGCAGACAAGTACAACAAAAAGAGCCACAATAAAGGTACCATACAAAGGGAATTCTAAATATTGCACGTATAGTATACAATGTATATAGAGCAAACAGAGGCTTCAAGAATATGTTCCAAAAAAGAAAAAATTTTTGGATGTATACATATAATATAATAATTAAACATGCATCATAAATTCCATTAAACAACGCTAACTGAATCCTAGAAATATGTAGGTGATATAATCAAGAAATGAATATGATAGTATCTATACATAGGCATAATAGACTTAAATCGTGCAATCGCTGTTTAAAGTGCATAGTGCATTGTGCTAAATCATTCAGTGCAGATACATGGCAGAGAGACATATATAACCTGAAAAGAGCTGCATGCTAAACATGATAGCAAGGATATATTATGATAGCTGTTGTGGAAGTATACTGTACCTCAAAGTGGCTCCTGGCACCCCTCTCTTGCACTGAACAATTTAGCATACAGCTTGTTTCAGGCCATAGGCGTTTTTTTTGTCATGTATCTGCACTGAATGATTTAGCACAATGCACTATGCACTTTAAACAGCGATTGCACGATTTAAGTCTATTATGCCTATGTATAGATACTATCATATTCATTTCTTGATTATATCACCTACATATTTCTAGGATTCAGTTAGCGTTGTTTAATGGAATTTATGATGCATGTTTAATTATTATATTATATGTATACATCCAAAAAATGTTTTCTTTTTTGGAACATATTCTTGAAGCCTCTGTTTGCTCTATATACATTGTATACTATACGTGCAATATTTAGAATTCCCTTTGTATGGTACCTTTATTGTGGCTCTTTTTGTTGTACTTGTTTGCTCCTATTATATCTAGATTATCATATTGGTTTGGTCAATTTTTAATACATTTTTGAATAAATAATATTTTTATGGCTGAAAACTTCCTTTCATTCTTCCTTCGGTTTTTTAATTTTTATGGTTAGCCTGAGTGGCAGTATTTTTTATGGCAAGCGCAGTGCATGCTGTTAAAAAGTGTGAACATTGGCTGAGGATGTAATGGACGTTTCCATCATATCGATCCTCGTAGGCAGTGATGATAATTGGCCCTTCTGCGTATACATCGGTGTAGAAGGTGTCCATGGGTTTGGATTTTGAACCACAGTAGAAGTATTTTTCCCTTTCTGTCCTTCACATTGGACTAAAGATTCTGATCATTAACAATATACGTATCACCTTCCAAAAAAAAAAAAATTGCACCAGGTCTGGCCGGACTTACTGTTCATCTCAATCTCGGGGAAATATCTAGATGGACTGGAGGCGACTCCTGGACGGTTCATCTGGACGGACTGTATCAGAGCTCTCCAAAGTGACCCTTTATTAAGCGCTCCTGCCCCAGAACATCCACCGAGCAGGCGGCAGCGCATGCAGTATATAGTATTCTCTGCACCGACGTCCTTTCATAGAAGTGTCTCTTCGGAGTTTCCTTTACCAACCAGATAGATGACGATTAGTTCCCATCTTAACTGTTTTAGAAATAAACTTTTATAACTTTACATGAAAACTTTACAAAGAAATACAAACTCCAAAAAAAAAGAAATAACTCCAGAACTATCCACTTCTATGGCACTGATAACTACACTCCAGGCGTACAGAGATGTGTCTGTCCTGGTATACTCTATCATTGGGGGTTTGGATGTCAGAATGGGGTTTACCAGCATGCTCCTCATCATCATTGTGGGCATAGTTTTCTCATATATTTCCTGAGTACCTAAACTCTGAGAACTACAGGGTGTTGTGCGCTCCCATTATAGGGGCGCTTCAGTGTATATATGGACATGTGTGTGAGTCGGAGAAGCGGGTATGTGACTGCTGCATACGGACAGGGCTCAGACCACATTGGTCTATGAGTAGGACCCAATAATTGACCGAACCTCAGGCTGTCCAGTATCGTCCTCTCATAATAGATCATGAAAAATATATTGCCTAGATGACTTATGGATAGTTTATAAGTTTATGTTGCCCGCAGAGATCTATAAGGCCCGCACCGCTAAGGTCCCCTCCGATCCCAAGAATTGGGGCTCTGAAGAGCCTGGGGTGAATTGAGAGGAGGTCCATCATATGCAAAGCCGCTCCATTCATTCTAATGGGAGTTCCCAATATAAGCCGAGCCCAGTGTTCGGCTATCTCGACCGGGTTCATTGAGATCGGATGGAGCGACAGTGCGCATGATCGACCATTCAGCCGGGGCTCTTCAGATGACCAATTCTTGGGATCAGTTATGGCCTTATCGGTTAGACCACCAATGATCCGGAAGTTATCTACTTAACCCATGGATAGGGGATAACTTTCAAATTTGAGAATACCTCTTTAAGGTCAGAAGTTTCTTTAAAAACATTTTTTAGTTTGTGTCTCCATCTTCAGACACGCGTAAGTTTTTTATTTTTCCGTCTTTGGAGCTGTGTGAGGACTTCTTTTTTTGCACCACAAGCTGTAGTTTTAATTGATTCCATCATGGACTTTATACAAGATTTTGATTACTTTTTATTGTATTTCTTTGGATAAGGGAGAGAGGTTGAAAAATGGCAATTCTGGAGTTTCAATTTTTTTTGGGGGCGGGAGTTGAATCCACTACTTGGACAATCCGTTCTTAAATACAATATTCCTCAGTATAAAGTAAAAATAACAGATATATCACACACACAGTGTTTTGGGGTCTTAAGGAACCATTATGATGGGACAGATGAAGAAAGAGGTACATTGTGCATTGATATCCCGCAATTCCTGATGGCGTCTTGTAAAGAGTTAAGCCGTAAAGCCAAAACAAAAAGTAATGGACTCTGGAAGTTTTACATAGAGGTTATTACACTTAAAAAACTAACATTTCCATGTTACTGAGATCCAGGACTTGTTATAAAGCCTTATTGCAATTTTTTTCAAAGTGACTTGGAGGCTTTTGTAAAAAGGGATGACCTTCTGGACCACCGAAAAAATTGGCAATTCTCCCAGCCGGTCAGAAACCTCCTGGAAAGTAGTACTTCTGGAAGGCTTCACTGAGATGTTAGAGAGAGCCGTGGCACCCAAACGCCCATGCAGAAGGTGTGGAAGATGGAGATGTCAGTGTCCTTGCTGAAGGGCATCCCTATTAGTTAGTATGCCTTAAAACATCATGTGGATCCAAATCAACACCCATATCGATAATTGTGAAGGTGATGCATACAATATCAGGGATGACCTACCGGCAAGGACAACAATAAGTGTTGTCATGGGGTCACATGAGGAGACAAGCTGCCGACGTCCAGCCTGTAATGTTAATGACTGATTATCACCCTTTAATAATTTTTAATAAATTTTGCTTAAATCAAGTCCTCTCGGTATGTAGCAGTCCACATATTAAACTCATTGCGTGTGGCTAATATACAGAATGTGTATATATTGATCAGGGCACAGCGGGGTGTGTGTGCGGGCGGCTGTGTAGGTACTACAGTCTATATGCCTCCCCTTGGATCTATGGCTGCTGTTTTCATGGAGGGGAGGCTTCCATATAAATGCTCTCTGTATATTTTGGGCTAAGTTGACCGATCATTCTGTTTACGGACAATTCATGTTTCTTGTTTTTTAATAAAATTATCAAAATATTTGGGTTTATATGTATCAGTGTGTCACCTACAATCTTCTATATATCAGCCGAATCGTAAGCAAGGTCATCTCCTACACCTATAAATGACCTCATTGTATACATAAAGAAAAAAGAATATATAAAGGGCAACTTTACCCCAGGCCTTTATCGTCCCATCTCTACTTCCTGCAAAGTTATTTTCTCTGATGAAGCCCCCTTCATACTCTTTAGGACATCTGGAAGAATGATTGTCCGCAGAAGAAGAGGTGAGGACTACCATGAGTCCTGTGTGATGCCAACAGTAAAGCCTTCTGAGACTATTCTTTTGTAGGGGGTTTTCTTCCATGGAGGGGGCTTACTTACAATTTTACCTTAGAAAGCGGTCATGAATGAAGAATGGGATCTAACTGTGTAGCCCTGGTGTGTAAGGCACACAGTACCCTGGAGGATGTGCGGAGAGGTAACAGTTTAATGCTCGATATCCATTCACTCCATCACACACTTTAGACACACCCATAGGTATATAAGCTAGTGACATGCAGCAGAAGTCAGTCAGTCAGTGAGTTTCCTGTCGTCGGACAGAGGGAGAGTCAGTCAGTGTGCAGTCTGTGCAGGAGGAGAGGAGATCAGATTGCATTTTCCTGTCAGAGCTCTGTGTGAGCTAAAGTCAGACAGACGGAGACAGCTTTTGGAGAAAGGGAAGTTTGCAGCAGAAACTTCAGTCGCCTGTCCCAAGGACAGTGAAGTTCAGTTGATGTGATCCTGAACTAGGAGAATACTGAGAATCTGTCAGCGAGCTCCAAGGAAGAAGTAAGAAAGGATTGACTTTTACTACCTTAGGAAGTGTGGAGTGCTTATGTTAAAAGCGCGAACAGGGCGAAGGGCGCAGTGGAAAGAAACAGAGAAGTGCCTTAAGGATTGGACTATCCTGCACTGTTTACCGGTCACTGGGGACCGAAGGGTCGCTACAGCTTCAGGCGTAGTGACAGGAAAACCAGAGTCTTACTGGACCTTAGGTCGCAGAAAGCAGCCCTCGGAGAGTCGGTACGTAACAGGGGTCAGGTGGAATAGGGACTTTGAGTCTGTGCACGACAAAAGCAAGAACCTAGTTCCATCAATTGGAAGGCTCCGACCACTATGCTGACCGGGCAGTACAGCTATGGAGTTAGCTGGAGTATTCGGAGTTAACTTAGCTCTATGCTAGTTGACTCATCATATTGGAAGTAAAGGAGGCCTCTAACCTGTTCAGCTGTTATCTCGAAGCACATTCTCACCCCGACCAGCTCCCGGACTGCCTAAACATCTGACAAGTAAAAGGTATGGAAAGACGCTGGATGGTGTGAGACTGATTCATTTATCTGCACCCTACATGATTATAACCATAGACTTTGAGGGACCAGTCCCACCTGGGGGACCCGTCATCTAGCTGCCACAACATCCCTCAGAGATCTACTGCAGCGCTGGTCTTAGTGATCAGACAACTACAGGTGGCGTCACGAACTGTTATCTACTAAATCCCTGTAAATAAATTCCCCTTTAACGCCTGACCGCCAGGGACACGGACCGAGCCACGCTACCAGTGACATCCCTATAGAAATCTACAGGCTCGGCTCCGAGTACCCCATACCCCTGGAAACCCACAATTGTGGTGCGTGGTTGAGACACAAAACTTGGCGTCACGAACAGGATCCGAAACTTGCAGCATTGCGAGCCCTGTGTGCCTGTGAAGTGTTTTGGTGAAAAAGGACTGTTTGCACTTTTGGCGCCAAATACCGCCATTTTTGCTGCCATATTCGCGCCCCGAGGCGCTGGTGAAGAAGGTGGGTGTACCTTCGTGGGCGTGTACCCCCCTGAGGCACGAAAGAAATGGCCGCCCTCTCCAAGGCCTATTACAATGTGCGATCCAGCCCCACTGCAAAAGAAATCCGCCTCCTCTTCACCTTCCCTGCGAAGAGGAGGAGACGCAAACCCCGCCTCCACGGAAGAGACCAGACTGTTCTGGAAAAGTACGGGAGTCGGACTTGGAGCATGATGGAGGCAGGACGTGCGCAGCCGAGCAGGGAAGCGGTGGAAGGCAGGCCCCGTTCCCCAGCCAAGCTGCCACTAGAACCGGAGCCATCTGTGGTCCGGCACCTGCAGCAAGCCTTGCTGGAGATTGGAGAAGAAAACGCAAGGTTAAAGAAAATGATCCTGCAACGACCTGGCGTGGAGGAGATTGAGAAACGCCGGCGTAACCAGATACAGCGGCGGCTGTGGGACGCGGTGTTCTCCTTTCGACGACCCTCCGCCATTTGAACTGCCCAAATTTCTGCTGCCCAAGGCTAAGGAGCAACCGGAGGCTACCCCCAAAAGGACCGACCCTGATCCCACCGATGGAGCGGTGGAGGCGAAGGAGGTTGAGGAGGTCCTGCCCGTTCCGGAACGCCCGCCCGGCCAGGAGGCCGCAGCAGATGATTGTTCTCCGGTAGGGACACCGGAGGGATCCTGTCCATCGTTACCAGACGTCGACTGGGATGCAATGGAGCGGATTGATGACGTCACGTACGCGGTCCAGTGGGAAAGAGAAATGCCGTGTCGCAAAGAGGAGCCGCGACGCCGGCAGGAGGAAGAACAGGAGGCCCAGCGTAACCGACAGCGGCAGCATGCAGAGCTCATCGCGGACAAGGAGACCGTTCGCCGCGATAAAGGTACCCGGAGGGAACCACGACGTCAGGGGTGCGTCACCGAATTCCAGTTCCGCAAGGGCTGGGGTTTTATCCGGGAACCGGGACTTTACCCAGGGGTATTTGTGAGCCGACGCGACGTAGAGTCCCACCTACCACAAGGCCATCCGGGAAGGGACCTGGTTAATGGAGACATAGTCACCTACACTCGGCACTGGGGTATGAAGGGATGGTATGCCCTTAATGTCACAATCGTCCGTGACCCCGTCCCTGACGCAGGTAACGTCACCATTGCCAGCGCGTCACAGTCCCGAGCTCCTGCTGCACCAGGCCGTGCCCCGGCGACGCCCCCTGCAGGTTCATCGCAGCGTGAAGCACTGCCTGCATACTTTTCACTGCCTTGTCCTCCTACCAAATCGCAACCCGCGACCCCGTTCAAATCACAAATTATACCGCTGGACGTGGCGGCACCAGCAGCGATGCCATCAGTATCTTGTAATGACGAGATATCCGTTGCGCCCCAAGCGGTTCGCACAAGGACTGTAGCGACCCAAACCCTGATAGCAGGTCACGACCTGTTTGTCATGTGCTCTAAGGAGCATCGCATTGTTCCAGCCCCCGGGGTGGAAAGTGTCGTTGAAGTCAGCAAGAAAATGTGAAGACCGGTAGGACCCAGACAGGGGTTTACCGCAACTAAGAAGATGTAAAAAGTTTTTGATAGAAGAAATAATTGCTGTTTTGCACTTTATTGCTATGTATAGTGTTTACATAGTTTTATATATATTGAGTAGAATACCCGGCTGGGTAAAAGGAATTTTGAAAAGTTGAAGAATTTTGAGAAATTAAAAAGTAATATGTTGATTGCATAGTTTTACATATAGAATACCCTGATTGGGTAAATACCGTGAGAAGTATAATGTGAGTTTCAGAAGTTACCAATATGTGTCTTTTATTATGCCATGGACTGAGAGGCTGAGGACTGTGCCAGCCCAGAACTTATCTTTGTACATAGTTGCGCTTCGGTGCATTATATTGGTTTTACACGAAGCCACTATTATACAACTACCTCAGAAGAAAAACCCGTGTGGTGGGGCCCAGAAAGAGGTCTGCAATAAAGTCCTGCAGCCCACCCAGGACCTACGTGGGAGGTTTTTGGTGCGGGTCCTCCAAAAAGAATAAAGTCAAGTATTAATGTGAATATTTATTGAGTGTCTTGATGTTTTAATACTTTTGTATTTTCCTACTGTACAAAATGCAACGTTTAAGAATTTCGTACCTCCCGGATGGGATGAGTTTCATGTTATTGTTAATGCAAAACAAAATGTCTTTCTTTTTGTATTTTACAGCCCGGGAGTGCTGTGTTTTACCAAGGGGGAATGTGTAGCCCTGGTGTGTAAGGCACACAGTACCCTGGAGGATGTGCGGAGAGGTAACAGTTTAATGCTCGATATCCATTCACTCCATCACACACTTTAGACACACCCATAGGTATATAAGCTAGTGACATGCAGCAGAAGTCAGTCAGTCAGTGAGTTTCCTGTCGTCGGACAGAGGGAGAGTCAGTCAGTGTGCAGTCTGTGCAGGAGGAGAGGAGATCAGATTGCATTTTCCTGTCAGAGCTCTGTGTGAGCTAAAGTCAGACAGACGGAGACAGCTTTTGGAGAAAGGGAAGTTTGCAGCAGAAACTTCAGTCGCCTGTCCCAAGGACAGTGAAGTTCAGTTGATGTGATCCTGAACTAGGAGAATACTGAGAATCTGTCAGCAAGCTCCAAGGAAGAAGTAAGGAAGGATTGACTTGTACTACCTTAGGAAGTGTGGAGTGCTTATGTTAAAAGCGCGAACAGGGCGAAGGGCGCAGTGGAAAGAAACAGAGAAGTGCCTTAAGGATTGGACTATCCTGCACTGTTTACCGGTCACTGGGGACCGAAGGGTCGCTACAGCTTCAGGCGTAGTGACAGGAAAACCAGAGTCTTACTGGACCTTAGGTCGCAGAAAGCAGCCCTCGGAGAGTCGGTACGTAACAGGGGTCAGGTGGAATAGGGACTTTGAGTCTGTGCACGACAAAAGCAAGAACCTAGTTCCATCAATTGGAAGGCTCCGACCACTATGCTGACCGGGCAGTACAGCTATGGAGTTAGCTGGAGTATTCGGAGTTAACTTAGCTCTATGCTAGTTGGACTCATCATATTGGAAGTAAAGGAGGCCCCTAACCTGTTCAGCTGTTATCTCGAAGCACATTCTCCACCCCGACCAGCTCCCCGGGACCTGCCTAAACATCTGACAAGTAAAAGGTATGGAAAGACGCTGGATGGTGTGAGACTGATTCATTTATCTGCACCCTACATGATTATAACCATAGACTTTGAGGGACCAGTCCCACCTGTGGGGGACCCGTCATCTAGCTGCTACAACATCCCCTCAGAGATCTACTGCAGCGCTGGTCTTAGTGATCAGACAACTACAGGTGGCGTCACGAACTGTTATCTACTAAATCCCCTGTAAATAAATTCCCCTTTAACGCCTGACCGCCAGGGACACGGACCGAGCCACGCTACCAGTGACATCCCCTATAGAAATCTACAGGCTCGGCTCCGAGTACCACATATCCCTGGAAACCCACAATTGTGGTGCGTGGTTGAGACATAACCATCCTCCAAGAGCAATTTCTCCCAACGATCCAGGAGCAATTTGGTGATGATGCTTTTTGCAGCATGATGGAGACCATGTTGGAAAGCAAAAGAGATAACTAAGAGGCTTGGTCAACAAATAATTTACATTTTGGGTCCAAAACCTAGAACCTATGGTCAAACCTAAAATGAGTGGACAAACAAAAACACAAAAATTATGGTAAATTCCAAGCACTGATTAGGTAAGAATGGTCGGTCATCAGTCAGGATTTGGCCCAAAAGCTGATATCCAGCTGCCAGGTAGAAGGGCAGAAGTTCTGAAAAATAAGGAAGGTATATATTGAGTAATTGCATAAACTTAATATATTTGTCAATAAAAGTTTAAAAACTTATGAAATGTTGATAATTGTAGTTACATAGGTTGAAAATAGACTTAGGTCCATCAAGTTCACGCTTTCTCCACCTTATTTATAACCCACAATGCTATTTGTTATGATAAAAGCATCTAGCCCTTTTTTAAAAGTTGTTAGTGTCGGCCATTACTGCCTCTTGTGATCGTCATTCCACAGTCTGACTGCTCTAACCATAAAGAACCCTTTCCTATTTTGCTGTCAGAATCTCTTTCTTCCACCCGTAATGAGTGCCCCCTGGTCCTCAGTATGGTCTTTGGAATGAATAAATAATGGGCAAGTCCTTTGTACTGACCACACATATATTTATAACTAGAAATGAGATCTCCTCCTCATTCATCCTATGTAATAATCTAATTTCCACCATTGAACTGACTATAACTTCTGAATATCCTTTTTAAAATGTGGAGCCAAAAACTGGATCCCATATTCTAGATGTGGACTCACAAGTGATTTCTAAAGAGGTAATAATACATTGGGATCACAGGATTTTATCTCTCTTTTTATACACCCTAAAATCTTGTTTACTTTTGCAGCTGCTGCTTGACATTGAGTACTGCTGCTCAGCTTGCATGTAACCACAATACCCAAGTACTTCTCCTGTTCTGTAGTCCCGAGCATAGTCCCCATTTATTGTATATACAGCAATAGGATTACTCCGTCCTAGGTGCATTACTCTACATGTATCTGCATTAAACCTTGTTTGCCAAGTGAGTCGCACACACCAGGCGGTGTGGGTTCCAGGGCTATGGGGTACTCGGTACCGAGCCCATAGAAGTCTATGGGAGTTGTCACTGGCAGCGGGACTCGGTCCGTGGCCCTGGGCGATCATGCAATGGGGGATATTTACAGGGGATTTGTAGTCAGTTCGTGACGCCACCTGTGGTGTCTGATCAATTGGACCAGCGCTGCTATAAGGATCTTCACAGGGGATGTTATGGGGGCAGCTGGGTGGTAAGTCTCCCACAGGTGAGACGAGTCCCTGGAAGTCTATGGTGATGATGCAGGGTGTAGTTAAGAATTCAATCACACACAATGCAGCTTCTTTTCATACCTTTACTTGTAGGTGTTTCAGGCAGGTCCCGGGGAGCTGGTCGGGGTGGAGAATGCACATTCTGGATCACCGCTGAGCAGGTTAGAGGCCTCCTTTACTTCATATGTATGTGAGTCCAAACTTGCATGAAGCGAAGTTAACTCTGCAATCTCCAGCTTACTCAATAGCTGCAACGCCCGGCCGACATTGTGGTGGAGCCTTCTATGTCTCTTATTATCAGATGTTGAGAGAACTAAGTCCCTACTTTTGTAGCGTCCCACTCAAGGTCCTCGTTCCCCCTGACTCCGTTTACGTATCAGCGCTTAGGGCTACCTTCTGCGACCTGTAGTCCAGAAAGCCTCCGGTTATCTTGTTACTAGGCGTGAAGCGCTAGCAACGCTTCGGACCCCGGTGTCCGGTGAATTAGTGCAGGTAATCCGGTACCTGGTGCACTAGCATCTATCTTCTCCACTGTGCCCTTCGCCCTGCTCTCGCTCTTAACATAAGCACTTGTAGCTTTGATGGAAATGTCAGCTTTCTCCAGAGCTCACTGCACAGCTCTCAGTATCCTCCAAGTCCAGACTGAACTGACACTGAACTGCACTGTCCTAAGACAGGAAGCTATCTCGGGGATGACTCACTCCTGAGTCTCCCAAGGCTTGAATAACTGAACTCTGACTGCTACGTGTCACTACCTCTTATACCCCTGGTGGGTGTGTCTGAAAGTGTGAGTGACGTGAATGGATATCAAGCTTTTGCGGTTACCTTCCTGTGCATTCTCCTGGATTATGTGTGCCTGACATAGCTGGGCCACACATCCCCCCTTGGTTAAACACAGCACTCCCGGGCTGTAAAAGAGAAAAAGAAAACATTTTTGTTTTGCGTTTAACATAAACATTTAACTCATCCCATCCGGGAGGTGAGGATTCTTTAACGTTACAATTTGTACATTAGAAAAATACAAAAGTATCAAAGCATCAAAACATTTCCATAAATACTAGACAATATTCTTGTGGAGGACCCGCACCAAAAACCTCCCACGTGGGTCCTGGGTGGGCTGCAGGACTTCATTGCTGCAGACCTCACTCTAGGCCACACCATACGGGTTTTTCTTCAGAGGTAGTTCAAGGCTTTGTGTAAAACCAAGATAGTGCACCGAAGTGCGAACTATTTACAATACAAGTTCTTGGGCTGGCACAGTCCACAGCCACGCAGTCCATGCATGATAAAAGACACATATATATATTTCAAGAGATATTAACTTTTTAACTCTTTACTTTACCCAACTGGGGTATTCTATACTCATTATGCATATAAACGTTATCAAACATTCTTAATAAAGTGCAGATTCCTTATAATAAAACTTCTTCATCAAACTTTATACACGTTCAGGTGCAGTAAACCCCTGTCTGGGTCCTACTGGTCTTTTACTTCTTCATACATAACAATTGCTTGGGGTGACACCTGGTGGCGGTGCCAGCACAGGACCGTTCCTATTCATGGGCCCAGTGCCTAACACCAGGATCATCGATTCCACCATCGGGGTCTGTGTGGCTGGTGTGCACTGGGCTGGTGGGGGGTGTCGGGGGTTCCAGCAGGGTGTCATCATCTGCAGCAGGGATATCATCGCTGGTTACCTGCAGAGCCGGTTCACTCCGGTCCTCTAGGCCGCAGGGCCTGTCCTCCTCTGGGGACGCACTAACCTGCTGCTGTCGCTGCTCCATCTCTTCCCAGTCGCTCTCCATCACTGACGGCTGGGTTCCCTCCGGTGTCCCTACCGGGGGACTGTGCTCCGCTGTGGCCTCCTGGCCTGGCTGGTATACCGGTCCGTCTCCCGCCGCTTCCTCGGTGGAGTCGGGTTCAGCTCCTTCATAGCTGGTCTCCGGTTTCCCTTCAGCCGCTGGCGTTGGTGGCACAGGGGACGCAGGCAACGATTTCGTTCCTAGAGGGGTGAGCACGGCGTCCCACAGCAGCCGCTGTTTCCGGGTACGCCAGCGTTTCTCAATCTCCTTCATTCCTTTGTGGTGGCGGGCCACATCTTCCAGCACCGCATCCACCTTCTCCATGACATAGAGGATCAGGTACAGCTCTTTTTGGGGCGGCCATAACTTTCGCGCCACAGGGGGGTACACGCCCACGAATGCACGCCCACCTTCTTCACCAGCGCCTCAGGGCGCGAATATAGCGGTAAAATGGCGAAAAATGGCGCCAAAAGTGACAAACAGCAAACAGTCTTTTCTGCACAAAACAGTCAATATAGGCAACACAGGACTCACAATTTTGCAAGCTTCGTATCCTGTTCGTGACGCCAGAAAGATGAGTCGCACACACCAGGCGGTGTGGGTTCCAGGGCTATGGGGTACTCGGTACCGAGCCCATAGAAGTCTATGGGAGTTGTCACTGGCAGCGGGACTCGGTCCGTGGCCCTGGGCGATCATGCAATGGGGGATATTTACAGGGGATTTGTAGTCAGTTCGTGACGCCACCTGTGGTGTCTGATCAATTGGACCAGCGCTGCTATAAGGATCTTCACAGGGGATGTTATGGGGGCAGCTGGGTGGTAAGTCTCCCACAGGTGAGACGAGTCCCTGGAAGTCTATGGTGATGATGCAGGGTGTAGTTAAGAATTCAATCACTCACAATGCAGCTTCTTTTCATACCTTTACTTGTAGGTGTTTCAGGCAGGTCCCGGGGAGCTGGTCGGGGTGGAGAATGCACATTCTGGATCACCGCTGAGCAGGTTAGAGGCCTCCTTTACTTCATATGTATGTGAGTCCAAACTTGCATGAAGCGAAGTTAACTCTGCAATCTCCAGCTTACTCAATAGCTGCAACGCCCGGCCGACATTGTGGTGGAGCCTTCTATGTCTCTGATTATCAGATGTTGAGAGAACTAAGTCCCTACTTTTGTAGCATCCCACTCAAGGTCCTCGTTCCCCCTGACTCCGTTTACGTATCAGCGCTTAGGGCTACCTTCTGCGACCTGTAGTCCAGAAAGCCTCCGGTTATCTTGTTACTAGGCGTGAAGCGCTAGCAACGCTTCGGACCCCGGTGTCCGGTGAATTAGTGCAGGTAATCCGGTACCTGATGCACTGCTCTCTGTCTTCTCCACTGTGCCCTTCGCCCTGCTCTCGCTCTTAACATAAGCACTTGTAGCTTTGATGGAAATGTCAGCTTTCTCCAGAGCTCACTGCACAGCTCTCAGTATCCTCCAAGTCCAGACTGAACTGACACTGAACTGCACTGTCCTAAGACAGGAAGCTATCTCGGGATGACTCACTCCTGAGTCTCCCAAGGCTTGAATAACTGAACTCTGACTGCTACGTGTCACTACCTCTTATACCCCTGGTGGGTGTGTCTGAAAGTGTGAGTGACGTGAATGGATATCAAGCTTTTGCGGTTACCTTCCTGTGCATTCTCCTGGATTATGTGTGCCTGACATAGCTGGGCCACACACCAAGTGTTTGCCCATTCAGTCTTCTTATTCAGATCATTCATACTGTAAAGCTAAGTTATTATCCTACATAGATTTTTGTCATCAGCAAAGACTGACACTTTACCCTCAATCCTATCCACAAGGTCATTAATAAAGAGGTTATAAAGAATTGGTCCCAGTACAGATCCCTGCGGTCCCCACTTCTCCCAGTACAGATCCCTGCGGTCCCTACTGCTCCCAGTACAGATCCCTGCGGTCCCCGCTGCTCCCAGTACAGATCCCTGCGGTCCCCACTGCTCCCAATACAGATCCCTGCGGTCCCTACTGCTCCCAGTACAGATCCCTGCGGTCCCTGCTGCTCCCAGTACAGATCCCTGCGGTCCCCACTGCTCCCAGTACAGATCCCTGCGGTCCCTACTGCTCCCAGTACAGATCCCTGCGGTCCCTACTGCTCCCAGTACAGATCCCTGCGGTCCCTGCTGCTCCCAGTACAGATCTCTGCAGTCCCCACTGCTCCCAGTACAGATTCATGTGGTCCCTACTGCTCCCAGTACAGATCCCTGCAGTCCCTACTGCTCCCAGTACAGATCCCTGCGGTCCCCACTGCTCCCAGTACAGATCCCTGTGGTCCCTACTGCTCCCAGTACAGATCCCTGTGGTCCCTACTGCTCCCAGTACAGATCCCTGCGGTCCTCACTGCTCCCAGTACCGATCCCTGTGGTCCCCACTGATCCCAGTACAGATCCCTGCGGTCCCCACTGCTGACTATATCCCAATTAGAGAACTTACCATTTATGATGACTCTTTGTTTCCTGTAATTTAGCTGGTTCCTTACCTATCTGCATATAGTTTCCCCGTCCTGGCTTCTGCAGCTTCAGTATAAGGCTGTTATGTTGTACAGTATCAAATGCCTTTCCAAAGTCCAGATAAATCACATCAGCCGCATTACCAACATCCAGATCTGCACTTACCTCCTCATAGAAACCCAACGTGTTGGATAGACGCGACCTATCCTTCATGAATTTGTGCTGGTTATCATTTATTATTTTATTCTCTACAATATATCTCTTCAGGTCATCTCTTATAATGCCCTCAAAAACTTTGCACACTAGTGATGTCAGACTTACCGGACGGTAGTTACCGGGATCTACCTCCTTATCGGTACCACATCAGCCTCCTCCAATTCTGTGGCGCCGATCCTGTTACAAGAGAATCTAAGAAAATGAGATACAGCGGTCAATTAAGTATCTCAGCTCCTCAGTATCCGTGGATAAATGCCGTTAGACCCAGGGGATTTGTCTATGTTTAATTTGCTGAGATGCAGTCGTACTTCTTCTTTTGTTAAATTAGTTATATCAGATGGTGAACCTTGATTTCTGTTTTGTTGAATGATCTCTGGCACAGGAAGTTCATTGGTGAACACAGATGAAAAGTGCACGTTTAACCCCTTTCTAACATCTGACGTACTATCCCGTCCATGTGACCTGGGCCCCTATGACCAAGGACGGGATAGTACGTCATATGCGATTGTGGCCGGCTGTCAGCTGATTCTCACAGACTGCTCCTGGCACTTTAACCCCCGAGACACTGTGATCAAACATGATCACAGCGTTCCAGAGCAGGCAGCTCTGACAGTCCCTCTTCCTATGGATCGGAGACCCCCCAGCATGACGCGGGATCCCAATCGCTCCCATAGTAACCCGATGTCTTCATGACAACATCCGGGTTACCAGAGCTCAGAGACTTCCTGTCATGTGCAGTGCATGTCAGGAAGTCTCTGAGGTTAGTGACAAATCCCTGCAGCACTGACAACTTATATGGCTTGCAGATATGTATGCCATATAAGCGATCAGCCTGCACAAAATGAGTGTCCCATAGTGGGACACAGTGTAAAAGTAAGACTTAAATAAAAAAAAAAAATTTTTAAATAATTGTAAAAATATTTAAAAAAAAATAAAAAAAATCAATATTTATTCTATCACTAAATAAATATTTGAATTAAAAAAAAATGTAAACTATAAAAGTACACATATTTGGTATCGCCGCGTCCGTAACGACCCAACCTATAAAACTGTCCCATTAGTTGCTACACATATGGTGGAGCTGCGGTAATGTTAGTTGATTGTGGAAAGCTATAGACCAGTTAATATCCCAAATTTGTGGTATTTCAACGTCACTGAATGCACAACAGGCATTACTCGCTATTGATTTAGATTCGTTTCCCTATGAGTTTTGTACAGTAATTGTACATATTATTGTGGTGACAAGAATGAAAATTGCCAGTTATTGGAAAAACTCCAAATGTCCCTCTTTGTCCGAAGTAGTTTCATTGATTAATGAAAATTGTCTTTCAGAAAAAATAATTGCTGCATCTAATAATAATATTTTTCAATTCCATAAAAAATGGAACAGCTGCTTATCCTTCAGGCTAAACACTGTAGTCAAATAAAGTGTATATTCGCATTTAAAGAATGTGATTGGATTGTAATGCAATGTCACCATTCTTCCCCCTTTTCTCCTTTCCCTCCCCTACCCTTATGATAATGTGTTATTGTCAAGAAATTATTGTCCATATGTTGTAATACCTGACTCATTTTGATAATAAAAAATTATGGTTAAAAAAAAAAAACTGTCCCACTAGTTAACCCCTTTAATGAACACTATAAAAAAACAAGGCAAAAATCAATGCTTTATCATCATACCGCCGAACAAAAAGTGGAATAACACGCGATCAAAAAGACGGATATAAATAAACATGGTACCACTGAAAACGTCATCTTGTCCCGCAAAAAATGAGCTGCCATACAGCATCATCAGTGAAAAAAAAAAAAAGTTATAGCTCGCAGAATAAAGCGATGCAAAAATAATTATTTTTTATATAAAATAGTTTTTATTGTATAAAAGCGCCAAAACATAAAAAAATGATATAAATGAGGTATCGCCGTAATCGTACTGACCTGAAGAATAAAACTGCTTCATCAATTTTACCAGACGCGGAACGGTATAAACGCCCCCCCAAAAGAAATTCATTAATTGCTGTTTTTGCTCATTCTGTCTCCCATAAATCGGAATATAAAGTGATCAAAGAATGTCATGTGCCCGAAAATGGTATCAATGAAAACATCAACTCGTCCCGCAAAAAACAAGGTCTCACATGACTCTGTGGGCCAAAATATGGAAAAATTATAGCTCTCAAAATGTGGTGATACAAAAACTATTTTTTGCAATAAAAAGCGTCTTTTAGCGTGACAGCTGCCAATCACAAAAACCCGCTATAAATAGTAAATCAAACCCCCCTTTATCACCCCCTCAGTTAGGGAAAAATAATAAAATTACATTTTTTTTTATTTATTTCCATTTTTCCTTTAGGGTTAGGGTTAAAGTTAGAGTTAGGGTTGGGGCTAAAGTTAGAGTTAGGGTTGGGGCTAAAGTTAGGGTTAGTGTTGGGGCTAAAGTTAGGGTTAGTGTTGGGGCTAAAGTTAGGGTTAGTGTTGGGGCTAAAGTTTTGGTTAGGGTTGGGGCTAGAGTTGGAGTTAGGGTTTGGATTATAGTTACAGTTGGGATTAGTGTTAGGGTTGGGATTAGGGTTAGGGGTGTGTTAGGGTTAGGTTTGTGGTTAGGGTTGTGGTTAGGGTTGGGATTAGGTTTAGGGGTGTGTTGGGGTTAGGGTTGGAGTTAGAATTGGGGGGTTTCCGCTGTTTAGGCACATCAGGGGCTCTCCAAACGCGACATGGCGTCTAATCTCAATTCCAGCCAATTCTGCGTTGAAAAAGTCAAACGGTGCTCCTTCCCTTCCGAGCTCTGCCATGCGCCCAAACAGTGGTTTATCCCCACATATGGGGTATCAGCGTACTCAGGACAAATTGCACAACAACTTTTGGGAACCAATTTCTCCTGTTACCCTTGGGAAAATGAAAAATTGGGGGCGAAAAGATCATGATTTTTTATTTTTACGGCTCTACGTTATAAACTTCTGTGAAGCACTTGGGGGTTCAAAGTGCTCACCACACATCTAGATAAGTTCCTTAGGGGGGTTTACTTTCCAAAATGGTGTCACTTGTAGAGGTTTATTTATTTATAACCTATTTATCCATGGTTTCTTTTTATTCCTGGACATTTTAGCAGATGGTATAAGCTTTCTACTAGATGGATTCTAGTAAAATATCTTTAAACATGTCCCATTTGTGTTCAGTCCCCAATTACCATTGCATGGTGCCACAGTCTACAAGACTAAGCTCTTCCATTCATTGATTGAATTTGGCTTTCCTAAAGTTCCAGGTTTTTGTATTTCCCCTTTGAAATGTATTACTTGAATATTAAATTGAAACTTACCATTTTATGGTCACTGCATGCCAAATGCTCCCCAACGTGTAGATCTGATACTGAATCTGATCTATTTGACAGGACCAGATCCAGAAAATTATCTTCTCTGGTTGGTTCATCAGTCCCTTTGCCTCTGTTGTATAACATCCAGTCCATCATTCCCCAATGTATAACATCCAGCCCCTAACTCCCCGGTGTATAACATCCGGCACCTCGCCCCCAGAATATAACATCCAGCCCTTTACCCCCTGGTGTATAACATCTGGCACCTCGCCCCCAGAATATAACATCCAGCCCCTCACCCCCTGGTGTATAACATCCGGCCCCTCACCCCCTGGTGTATAACATCTGGCACCTCGTCCCGTTATATAACATCCGGCACCTCATCCCGTTATATAACATCTGGCACCTCGCCCCCTGGTGTATAACATTCGGCCCCTCACCCCTGGGGTACAACATCTGGCCCCTCACCCCACAGTATATAACATCCGGCACCTCGTCCCGTTATATAACATCCGGCACCTCGCACCGGTGTATAACATCTGGCCCCTCACCCCCCCAGTATATAACATCCAGACCCCCCACATTTACTAACATGTAACAAAATGGCTGGCAGTAAAGAGCTCATTGGTCCTGTAATAGAAGTCACTAGGGTAACTGTAACGGAATGGTCCGAGGAGAGCCTGGAGGGGTGTGACTAGGTGAGCACCTGACTTTTCACTAGAGCCCCTGATGGTGGGGTTAGGCTTGGTTCCCGATGAACACCAAGTGGTACTCTAGGACAGACCATGGACACACAGCACCTGACCCTGGAGGGACTGGTAGCTGGAACAGCCTGGAAGGGGAGGACAGGTGATACAGGCAGGCACTGGCAGGTGCGGACTGGTACAGCTGATGCACAGGTTGGCATGGCAAGTGCTGACGGGACAGGCTGATGTACAGATTGGCACAGCAGGTGCAGGCCGGTCGGGTTGATATACAGACTGGCATAGTAATTTAGCACAGAAAATGTCCAGAGCACATATGAGACCGGCACTTCAAATCAACATTGTAAACAACATTCTGATGATTGTAATCAGCAGAATTAAGAAGAGATCCAGAGTGCATAAAACATCTGTGTAGCCCTGGTACACAATACCAGGAGGATGAGTGGAGAGGTAACAGTTAAGGTCTCTTCATGACATCATGTACACTTCTGACACACCCAGCAGGGGTGTGGAAGGGAGTGATTTAGTCAGTCAGTGTCTGGACTTCAGTGTGAGAAGTCAGTTTCCTGTCCTTGGACAGGGTAGACGTGTCCAGTTTAAGTCTATCATCAGTTCAGAAAGTGGAGTCTGGTGTAGGTGTCTGTATACATCTTAGTCTAGTCAGAGCTGTGCCCCACTGGAAGAAAGACTGAACTATCTATTAAGAGACAAGCAAGGCGAAGGGCAAAGTGGAAGGAAGATAATTGGAAAAGTGCTTTTGACTTGGAAAAGTCCTGCACGTTGCAACCGGTTACTGGGGACCGAAGGATCACTATTGTACAGCATAGTGAAGAGAAAACCAGGAATCTACCGGACCCTAGGTCGCGGCAGACAAGCCCCTTATAGTCAGAACGTAGCTGGAGTCAGGGGGTGTGAAGACTTTGAGTTAGTGCACGACAAGAAAAGGATTCAGCTCCCTCGCAGGAAGGCTTCTAACACAAATTTGACTGGGCAGAATAGCTAAAGATTAGCTGGAATCATAGAGAGGACTACGCTTCAGGCTGGTCGTACTCATCATTATTGGACAGTAAAGGAGGCCCCTAACTTGCTTAGCTGTTGCCTCAAAGCTCATCCTCCATCAACCTCATCAGCCTCCCTGGGACCTGCCTTATCATCTTGCAAGTAAAGGTATGGAAAGACGTTGACTGTGTGAGACTGAGTTATTATTGCATGCCTGCACAACCCCTACCTAACTACCGACCTGAGGGAAGAGTCCCACCTGTAGGGGACCCGACATCTAGCTGCCTCACCATCCCCTCAGAGATCTGCAGCAGCGCTGGTACAAATTACCAGAATACTACAGGTGGCGTCACGAACTGTATATAAACCTATCCCCTGTAAATATATCCCCAACATACGCCAGACCGCCAGGGCCACAGACCGAGCCACAGCTACCTGTGACAATCCCCATAGACTTCTACGGGCTCGGCTCTGAGTACCCCATTGCCCTGGTAACCCACAATTGTGGTGGCGGGTCGACACAAAAACTTGGCGTCACGAACAGGATACGAAACTTGCAGCATTGCGAGCCCTGTGTGCCTGTGGATTGTTTTTGTGAAAAAGGACTGTTTGCTATTTTTGGCGCTAAAATCCGCCATTTTGCCGCCATATTCGCGCCCTCAGGCGCTGGAGAAGAAGGTGGGCGGACCTGAAAAAGCGCGCAGAGTCTTG
Organism: Oophaga sylvatica; assembly: GCA_033576555.1. Taxonomy (NCBI): domain Eukaryota; kingdom Metazoa; phylum Chordata; class Amphibia; order Anura; family Dendrobatidae; genus Oophaga; species Oophaga sylvatica. The sequence goes on along the minus strand of JARQOD010000004.1, from coordinate 525,664,317 downwards.
GACACGCCCCCAACCTGCACCCCAAACCGCATCGCAAACTGCATAGCAATCTGCATCGCAAACCGCATAGCGAACTGCATAGCAATCTGCATCGCAAACCGCATCGCAATCCGCATAGCAAACTGCATCACAATCTGCATTGCAATCCGCATAGCAAATTGCATCGCAAAATAGAGCGGCAGGTCCTGCAACAGGAAGTGAACGCTCTAACATCAGAGCGCCTGCGACGAAGGTCCTGTTCCCACTGCGGTGCCTGTGAAGTAGCAGCATCTGAAACCGGTAGGCTCCGTTTAACCAAGGGGGCGCTAAGATGTCACAACAACCGGCTGACAGTGCGGCCCCGGCCGGAGTCCCCAATCCCGCACCGTCTGGTATTGTAGCGCCAGATGGGGGTGCAGGTCCAGCACCCAGTCCGGTAGTCCCGATCATGCCACTAACGCTCCCATATATGCCTGGGGCGAAATGGCTTCCCCAATACAGCGGTGGGCCAGGCACATTAGCAGGCTTCAAGCGGAAGTTATGCAGCATCCTAGAAATGTACTCCATGCCTGAGAGACAAAAAGCTGCTGTGCTAATAGGGCAGCTAACTGGCGCTGCTGAGAGGGAAGTGGAGACTTGGGATACCGTTGATCAGGAGTCGGTGCCTGCGATCTTCCTGAAGCTTCATGCCATATTTGAAGACCGCACAGAAACGGATCTCCGGATGGCCTTCTATCACTGTTCACAACAGCCAGGTGACAGCATCCGGGACTATGCTTGCCGACTACAGGGAGCCCTGAGAGCCCTCAAGCAAATTAACCATTTAAATGCTATCGACGAGAATAGAATGCTGAAAGAACAATTTATACAGGGATTGAGATCCCCAGAGGAACGCAGAACTGTAAATTGGTGGTCCTTAGATCATCCGGATGCTACCTTTGATGCCCTAAAGGACATGGCAATAAAAGGGCTGCGGCCCCTGGGCAAACCCGAGGTGGCCACCCAACATCATCAGGGTGAAGTCACTCTGGAACCGGCAGTAACCCCCTGTTCCCCGCTAGTGGCAGAAACCAAAACGCAGGTGACACCTCCTAGTGAATTGGACTGTCTGCGCTCAGAGGTGCGCCAGCTGACTAAAAATCTGGCCGCTGTGATGAGTGCCCTACAGCTGCGGAAAGAAGAGGAAGGGAAGATCTTGCTAGCTGACTGCCCAGAGGACGTTCCGTGGATGCACCGGAGAAGAAAGCAGACGTCGCCCCCCCGGAGGAGGACAACGCCACCCCCAGGAGCAACCTCTGATCAACACCCTTCTCGTCGAGAGATCATCTGTTATCGCTGCAACCGGAAAGGTCATCTGTCTACACAGTGTCCTTTAAACGGGCAGAACCTGGGTCCAAGGGCCAACACCCAGGAGAATACCCGTCAGGCCCCCTAGACTGGAACCGCAGGTATGTGGGCGGGCGACCCTACCTGTCTATTATTCTAGATGGTATTGCTGTTCCAGCATTGTTAGACACTGGGTCCCAGGTGACCCTCATACCTGATGCTCTATATACCAAGTACTGGTCAATGGACAGTCTTAAACCTCCGAGCCTTGACTTTACTGTGTATGCTTCGAATGGTCTTCCTGTAGAAGTACTCGGAACAAAATGTGTAGATGTAAAGGTGGGCAGAGAGGAGTTGAAAGACCAAGGGCTTCTGGTAGTAAAGACTGTAAATGAGGAGAACGGTTTAAATATCATTTTGGGTACTAACATTATCGGTAATTGTTTGGGAGAAGTTGTGTTCTTACTCCAACAGCTCGCTGAGATTGCCCGACCAAGGCAGAGAGGAGTAATCCAAAGAGAGATCCGGGCCCTGGTGTGTCAGCAGCAAGCGAAGCTTACCGACGGCGAAATTGGTAATGTACGGGTCACTGACTCAGATCCTATTGTGATACCCCCAATGAGTGAAATGATCATTTGGTGCAGGGCAGCCATAGGTCTGAGAGGACAGAATTACCAAGCTGTAGTAGAACCCCACCATTCAGAACATAGACCTACACTTCTGACTGCTAGAGGAGTAGTAGAAGTGGTGAATGGAAGAGTACCTGTACGGCTTCTCAATTGGGGAGATGATGAGGTAAATTTACCCCGTTATGCAACCATTGCTAAACTTCATGCTGTTGATAATAATTCTATTCTCCCGGCTGAGTCCTTAGACTCCTGTCAAATAGAGGAGGACAATGACCCAGCAACCCAGGTGGCGGAATGGTGTCAGCAACTCCATGTTGGGACGGACACCACTCCCGCTCACCAGAAGCAAGGGGTATTACGGGTGGTGCAAGAGTACGCCCAAGTGTTTAGCAAAAATCCACTTGATTTTGGGACAATTAAGGGAGTACAACATCATATCCCTACAGGCAGTCATCCTCCCATCAAAGAGCGGTATAGGCCCATACCTCCAGCTCATTATCAGAAGGCTAAAGAAATGTTGAATGATATGAAGAAAGCTGGGGTGATAAGGGATAGTTGTAGTCCCTGGGCAGCCCCTCTAGTTCTGGTTAAAAAGAAAGATGGTAGTATGAGAATGTGTGTGGATTACAGGCAGGTGAACCGCATAACACACAAGGATGCATACCCGCTACCACGCATAGAGGAATCATTAGCTGCTCTGAAAACGGCTAACTACTTTTCTACCCTTGATCTGACTAGTGGTTACTGGCAAGTGGCTGTGGCTGAGGAGGATCGTGAGAAAACGGCTTTCACCACCCCAATGGGGCTCTGTGAGTTCGACAGAATGCCGTTTGGGCTCAGTAGTGCCCCAGGAACATTTCAGAGAGTGATGGAAAACTGTCTGGGACATCTCAATTTTGAAACCGTGCTACTATACCTAGACGACGTTATCGTGTATTCCAAGACATATGAGGACCATCTGAAGCACCTGGCAGAAGTGTTTGAGTCCCTGTCCAGGTACGGATGAAGTTGAAACCCTCAAAATGCCATCTACTCAAGCAGAAGGTACAATACTTGGGGCACATCGTCAGTTCGGAAGGAGTAGCGCCGGACCCAGAGAAAGTCACTGCCATCCAGAAGTGGCCGGAGCCGAAGAACCTTAAGGAAGTGCGACAGTTCCTGGGACTAACGGGTTACTACAGGAGATTCGTGAAAGATTACACGAAGAAGGCAGCTCCTTTACAGGACCTCCTGGTAGGACAATCTTTAAAGAGCAGAAACCCTCCTTTCAATTGGGGTAAGGAACAGGCTGAAGCATTTCAAAAGATGAAAGAGATCCTGACAGGTGATGAGATCTTAAACTATCCTGATTACAGCCAACCGTTCCTGTTGTACACCGACGCCAGTAATGAAGGGTTGGGAGCCGTTCTCAGTCAGAAGCAGAATGGACAAGAAAAAGTCATCGCATATGCCAGCAGAAAACTCAGGCCAACTGAAAGGAATCCGGAAAATTATAGCAGCTTCAAGCTGGAGTTTCTGGCGCTGGTCTGGGCCATTACTGAAAGATTTAAGCACTATCTGGCCTCCAATAAGTTCACGGCGTACACAGACAACAACCCGTTAACGCACCTGGAAACCGCCAAGCTGGGTGCCATGGAGCAGCGATGGATGGCTCGGTTGTCCAATTACCAGTTTACTATCAAGTACCGGGCAGGTCGAAAGAATGCTAATGCTGATGCGTTGTCCCGAAGGCCGCATTGACTCTGACACGGAAGAAGAATCGGACGACCTGGAAGAAATTGAGCTACCCGCGTTCCATCGAAATGGGGTAGTCCACGAGCATCGAGTCCACAGAAAGCAGAATGGTGCAACATTAAATCCTTTACCCCATCACAGCTGGAAAGAGACTCAGGACAGTGATCCAGTGGTCAGCCGCATCAAGGAGTTGTTAAAACAGGAAGGCTCCTCTCTGGAAAAGGATGCACCTATGTCAGCCAAGCTCCTGTGGAACGAGAAAAGCAGGTTGTTCCTATACCGTGAGAAGTTGTGCAGAAGATACGTCAACCCCAGAACCCATGAAATGGTCTGGCAAATCGTGGTCCCCAAGGCAGACGTCCCAATGGTGTTGGAAGCGTACCACGATCAAGCAGGACACTTTGGCTGGAGGAAGCTGGAGACCCTGTTGAGATGCCGGTTCTACTGGGTAGGGATGCGCAGCTCTGTCGAGAGGTGGTGTCGGAACTGTGGACCCTGTGGTCTCAGAAGAAAGGACTACGGTAGTCAGAAGGCCCCCCTGCAACCTATCCGGACGACTCGTCCTCTGGAGATTGTGGCCCTGGACCACGTCAAATTGTCGCCAAGTAGATCTGGATACTCATACGCCTTGACCATGGTGGACCATTACTCCCGATTTCTGGTAGTTGTTCCAGTGAAGGACCAGACCGCAGTGACGGCCGCGAAGACCTTTCAAGCAAGCTTCTGCAGACCGCATGGGTATCCGGAGCAAGTCTTAACCGATCAGGGACCTGCTTTTGAAGCTGATTTATTCAAGGAATTCTGTCATATGTACGGGTGCAAGAAAAAAAGAACGACACCATACCACCCTCAAACCAACGGTCTTTGTGAAAAGATGAACCATATTGTCCTTGACTTGTTGAGATCCATACCGTTGGAAGACAGGAATCGATGGCCGGATTTACTACCTGATTTGGTTGATTTGTATAATCATATACCTGTAAGCTCAACTAACTGCACTCCCGCCTATCTTATGAGAGCAAGGCCCGGAAAACTACCAATGGATCTAGAACTTGGAGTGGTAGAACCGGAGGCAGACGACGCTGTTGAAAACTGGGACGTCAATCGGCAAGAGCAATACAGAAGAGTACAAATCTGTGTGGAAGAAAGTCTCAATAAGGCACGGGAGAAACAGGAAGATGTTTACAACCGAAATGCTCCTGCCAAGCCTCTGATGCCTGGAGAGGTAGTATTAAAAAGAAAAAGAAAGATGCACAAACTGGATAATCAGTGGGAGCAAGAACCCTACGTCATACAAGATTCTAAGTACGACAACAGAAAAGTTTGTGTCGTCAGTAAAGACGGAGGAAGAACAACAACCACTGTGTCCAGAGATCATTTGAAGTTGTGTCCAGAACACTTAAAGAGTTGTGAAAAGAACCCTGTCTTCAATCAAAGAGAAAGAAAGGAAGAGGTCATACACACCGATCTGGGAGATTTTCCTGCGGATTGGCCCCGACTGGGAGATGCTGTGATAATTCCAGTGTTGCAGTTTTATCAGCCACAAGAGGAAGTTCTACCTCCAGTTGTGCCTGTGGTGCCAGTTGAGCCCGCTCAGGAGTTACCCATCCCAGCAACACCTCAACCTGTAGAACCTCAAGATGGATCATCTGAAGCAGCGCCCCATACTATGGGATCCCCTGGTGAAGCTGACTCACACCGCCCAGCCATCAGTACGCTTGCCAGATCCATAGAAAGGTTAAGGCAGTTCTATAGTTTGCCGTTACGCAGTGCAGACAGATCGCAACTTGTTATACCTGAAACTACACCACGTAGATCAGAGAGAATCACAAAAGGGAAATTACCCATTAGATATCAGCAGTGATTATAACGAATTTATGTGAACATTGTAAAAGTCTATATATATAAATGTGTTTTTTTCTCTATTATGTCTTCGTTTAACAATGGACTCAGAGGCTGAGGACTGAGCCAGCCCAAGAACTGTATCCTGTAAATAGTTGCACTAAAGTGCCTTCTTAATGGTTTCACATGAAACCTTGACTCACCTCTGAACCAAAAACCCGTGTGGTGTGGCACTGAGTGAGGTCTGCATTTGGATGTCCTGCAGCCCACCCAGGACCCACGTTGAAGGTTTGGTGCGGGTCCTTCACAAGTATCTTGTATATATATTTATTAAATGCTATTTGATACTTTTGTATTTCTATATGTAAAATGTTATTGTTCGTAACGTTCAAGGTGTTCTCACCTCCCGGATGGGAAGATGTTATTGTTTAATGTTTATTGTATGAACAAAAATGTCTCTTTATATTTTACAGCCCGGGAGTGCTGTCGTTTACCATGGGGGAATGTGTAGCCCTGGTACACAATACCAGGAGGATGAGTGGAGAGGTAACAGTTAAGGTCTCTTCATGACATCATGTACACTTCTGACACACCCAGCAGGGGTGTGGAAGGGAGTGATTTAGTCAGTCAGTGTCCGGACTTCAGAGTGAGAAGTCAGTTTCCTGTCCTTGGACAGGGTAGACGTGTCCAGTTTAAGTCTATCATCAGTTCAGAAAGTGGAGTCTGGTGTAGGTGTCTGTATACATCTTAGTCTAGTCAGAGCTGTGCCCCACTGGAAGAAAGACTGAACTATCTATTAAGAGACAAGCAAGGCGAAGGGCAAAGTGGAAGGAAGATAATTGGAAAAGTGCTTTTGACTTGGAAAAGTCCTGCACGTTGCAACCGGTTACTGGGGACCGAAGGATCACTATTGTACAGCATAGTGAAGAGAAAACCAGGAATCTACCGGACCCTAGGTCGCGGCAGACAAGCCCCTTATAGTCAGAACGTAGCTGGAGTCAGGGGGTGTGAAGACTTTGAGTTAGTGCACGACAAGAAAAGGATTCAGCTCCCTCGCAGGAAGGCTTCTAACACAAATTTGACTGGGCAGAATAGCTAAAGATTAGCTGGAATCATAGAGAGGACTACGCTTCAGGCTGGTCGTACTCAGCTTCATTGGACAGTAAAGGAGGCCCCTAACTTGCTTAGCTGTTGCCTCAAAGCTCATCCTCCATCAACCTCATCAGCCTCCCTGGGACCTGCCTTATCATCTTGCAAGTAAAGGTATGGAAAGACGTTGACTGTGTGAGACTGAGTTATTATTGCATGCCTGCACAACCCCTACCTAACTACCGACCTGAGGGAAGAGTCCCACCTGTAGGGGACCCGACATCTAGCTGCCTCACCATCCCCTCAGAGATCTGCAGCAGCGCTGGTACAAATTACCAGAATACTACAGGTGGCGTCACGAACTGTATATAAACCTATCCCCTGTAAATATATCCCCAACATACGCCAGACCGCCAGGGCCACAGACCGAGCCACAGCTACCTGTGACAATCCCCATAGACTTCTACGGGCTCGGCTCTGAGTACCCCATTGCCCTGGTAACCCACAATTGTGGTGGCGGGTCGACACACATCCAATATTTATTAACAATAGATTAAAAAATACCATAAAAAATTGTAAAAAAGCAGAAATGTCTCACAGAGAGAGACGCCACACAATCAATTTACATAGTTACTCAAGACCTTAAACCAAGTATATAAAAATAAAGTGTTACATATATTTGTCTAGGAAAAAACAGAAGGCACAAAAAATCCCCTATTTCTGCATGAGCATGCAAAAACTAGACAGTGAAGGGGAAGAAAATCGTAGCCAAATGTAGATACAGAATGGTTCAAGATCAAAATGGGCACAAGACAATGATGGACCCTCGCTCCTTTGTCAATCTATATGCAAATTAATCATGTGGAAAGTGGATTTAGATTATTTGAGTGTTGGCTGAAGATATGCTGTCATAATAGAGTAACTGCAGACTTGAACCCCAAACCTGAACAACCCCTTTAAGCAATATATCAGGTTTAGAGCTTTTCTGAGTAATGCAGAGATTGTGAAATATCTAGGTACTGTTCTACCAGCACTGTCCTACTCAATAACGTTATCATGGACCTACATATCCCAGCACTCCCTGGCATGTTGCATTTCTCACTCTCTACATAAACAAGCTGTACTTGACTCGTTGCATCCAATGGCAGACAAAAAGCAAAAATTGCACGACAACGGGAATAACGGTTGACAAAGACGAAGTCAGAAAAGGAAGGAAACAGAAGAGCACAGGAAACATCGATATCAGCAGTGGAAAGTCTACACACCCAAGTTATTAAGAACATATTTTGTTATTGTGACCGTGATTATTATTTCTTCATAGTCAGTTTGTCCACACCAGATCTGGTTCTGCACAAAATGTTTTTTTCCTTTATGATTTTTTATTCTGATTCTATCCATTCACTCATGTCCAACTCTCGGCTACTCTGTAGGCCAGTTCTTGCCATGCCTCGCTGGTTTCCATCTTATTTGATATTCATTCCCATGTCATTTCTTGGTGTTATCACAGTTACATATAACTACATAGCTACTATGTAGATTTCAGAAAGGCAGATTTTAAGGAACTCAGAAAGAGAATTGGAGGGATCCAATGGCTGGATATCCTTAAGGACAAAAAGTCCAGGAAGGATGGGAAATCTTGAAAAATGAGATTCTCAAAGCACAATCATTAACAATTCCAGAAAGAGGGAAGAATAGGAAGCATTTAAGGAAACCAGGATGGATGAACACAGAACTTAAACACATGTGAAAAAGTGTTTGCCCCCTTGCCTGATTTCCTATTCTTTTGCATGTTTGTCACACTTAAATGTTTCAGATCACCAAACAAATGTAAATATTAGACAAAGATAACACAAGTAATCACAAAATGCAGTTTATAAATGAATGTCTTTATTATTAATGAAAAAAAATCATAGAAAAGGCATTTGAAGTAGCACACAGATCCCACACAGCTTCAGACAAAACGGAGAGCCATTATTAAGAGACTTGCTGTGAAAGCTGACAGCTGATGATTCATAACTGCATCTCTTCAGAAGAAGGGAGGGAGTGAGCTGCTAACTGCTGTATATAAATCAATGGATTGAGAGAGGTGACTGCTGGTATGTTAAGAGTTAACCTTTCTCCTGGAAAGTTACTACTGCACACCCTGGTCCAGGTATCAGAGGCCTGGCACCATTAAAGATCAAATATCTTATTGCAGGAGAATCACAGTAGATAGAAAAAACAAGTCAATTGCAAACTTCCTTTTTTTGTACTGTCTATCTAATTAAAGCAATTAAGAGACTTGAGAACCCCCTTAAAGAAGATTTTTATTCATTAAATGTGTGTATATGTGTGCATGTAATATAGTGTGTGTATTAAAGAAGCACTCCTCCTCCCTGCAAAATATTTATCCTCTTAATATATTGAAATCATCATATTGTATAGCATTGTGTACTTACAATTTGTCATGTATAGTGTACAGTTCCTATAGCGTCTTGTGCTTGGGTGTGAGGAAAACACAGGAGACATAGGTTGAAATGAAATGACTTGTATTACTTCATACAAGCATGCTGAAAAGTTCACACAGTTTGCAGGAACAGAGTCAGGAGACACAGCAGGCCAGAGTAATTTCAAGCACTACAATAAATCTCCAAAGCAGGTTCAGGATCTGTTCTCTGTACCGTAATTCCTCTGCAAACATGGATTCACCAAACAGCAGGTTTCCAGAGTCCAAAAGTGTTCAAAGGTTCCTCAGTAGGGAATAGCTGGAGTACAAGTTCAAGGTTTCCAGGAGTCAGGTCACAGACTGACTGAGGCTTGATTCAGGAGCACTGATTGTTCAGCTGAGGCTGCTTAAGAAACAAGAGGGAAGAATCAGGGCGGGAACATGAAAACTGGAACTCCATATTAACTGAGGGCAAGAGCTGCAGAAAAACAGAAAGCAAAATGGCCGACGTATAACTGAGTTTCAAGGAACATGTCAACAGAGACAAAGAAGCTTACATTACTCCCCCCTTAGGGACAACCTCCGGATGACCTCAGACCAGGCTTGTCAGGGTACCTCTGATGAAACTGGCGGAGCAGGCGAGGAGCATTTACATTGTTGACTGGTTCCCATGAGTTGTCCTCCACTGGGTAGCCCTGCCATTTAATCAAATATTGCAACTGATTTCTGTACAACCTGGAATCTAGAATCCTTTCCACCATAAATTCTTCCTGACCATCGACCAGCACTGGGTCAGGGCAAGGAGAAGAACGTCCAGGAAACGTATTGGGTGTTGCAGCCTTTAGTAGGGATACATGAAAGACAGGGTGGATTCTCATAGTTCTGGGCAGTTGAAGACGACAAGCAACAGCACTTATAATCTTACTGATCTTATAAGGTCCAATGTACTTATGTCCCAATTTAGACGATGGAATCTTTAATTTAAGATTTCTGGTTGACAGCCAGACCAAATCTCCTACCTTGAAAGCTAGTGCAGGTTTACGAAATGTATCTGCTGCTTTCTTGTACCTTTCCTGAGCCAATTCTAGATTTTCCTTTAGAAGATCCATATTCTTTTGTAAAGAAGTGATTCTTTCAGCCACTGCCGGCAAGGGCGTATCTATGGGAAATCGAGGAAGAATGTTAGGATGATAACCTAGATTGGAGTAAAAAGGAGACTGCTTAGTGCAGGCGCTCTGAGAGTTGTTATACGAGAACTCAGCTAATGGAAGTAGATCCACCCAATCATCCTGTAGGTGGCAGATAAAACAGCGGAGATACTGCTCCAGGGTCTGATTGGTTTGTTCTGTCTGTCCATTAGTCTGAGGATGAAAAGCAGAAGAAAGGTTTACTTTAATGTCCAATGCTGCACAGAAATTTTGCCAAAACCTTGAAGTGAATTGCACCCCTCGATCCGAAATGACCTCATCCGGTACTCCATGTAAGCGAAACACATTCTTAATCATCAAGTCTGATGTCTGTTTTGCAGTGGGTAAGCCGACACAAGGGATAAAATGAGCTGCCTTTGTTAGACGGTCAACCACCACTAGAATGGTGTTCTTCCCTTGAGAGGTTGGTAACTCCACAATGAAGTCCACAGAAATGGATCCCCATGGGCGGACGGGGTGGGAAGAGGTTGCAACAGACCAGTTGGTGAGGAGCGAGGTGTTTTGCATCTTGCACAGACTTCACATGAAGTGACATAGTTTAAAACATCTTTCCTGTAAGTGGGCCACCAAAAGAAACGAGAAAGAAATTCTTGTGTCTTTAGAATTCCCCTATGCCCGGCTATCTTGGAATCGTGGATGAGTTGCAATACTCTCAATCTGACTGTTTCAGGTATATACAGACGTTGTCCCTGAATCCACACACCATTCTTAAAGACAAGACTTACGTCCCTTGGGGGTTGAGCCAACAAAGAATCCGCATGGTATGCTTCCTTGATGTCCTTAAGTAGGTCTTGATTATGAATCACTCCCAGGAATCTAGAGTCAGGAAGAATAGTCTTAGGAGGAGTAAGTGGACGTGTCTCTGCTGAATGAATCCTAGAGAGTGCATCAGCCTTTCCATTGCGCAATCCTGGTCTATAAGAAATGACAAAATTAAATTGGTTTAGGAAAAGATTCCAGCGAGCCTGGCGAGGAGTCAGGCACTTAGCCGACCTGATAAATTCAAGGTTACGATGGTCTGTCAGGACGACTATTTGCTGTGCAGTTCCCTGAAGAAGGTGTCTCCATTCCTTGAAGGCGGCAATAATGGCCAACAATTCTCTATTGCCCACATCGTAGTTCCTCTCAGCCGAAGACAACTGCTGGGAAAAGAAGGCACAGGGATGCAAGACATTCTTCTCACCTGTTCTCTGAGAGAGTATAGCTCCAACGGCACAGTCTGAAGCATCCACCTCTATTATGAAGGCAAGCTCGGGGTTGGGATGTACTAAGATAGGTGCGGTGGTAAATTTATCCTTTAAACAGGAAAATGCTTCCTGAGCTTGCGGGGTCCAGGAGAACCTAGACTGTTTCCGGGTAAGTTGGGTGATAGGTGACACTACCTCAGAAAAATTTTTAATGAAACGTCTATAGAAGTTGGCAAACCCGATGAAGCGCTGCACCTCCTTCACATTTCTAGGAATTGGCCAATCCTTGATGGCTTGGGTGTTGCTTCCATCCATACTAATCCCTTGCGTAGATAGTACATACCCCAGAAATTGAATTTCGGTCCTATGGAATTCACACTTTTCAAGTTTGATGTAGAGATGGTTTTGTCTTAGGCGTTCTAAGACCATTCTCACATGTCCATGATGTTCCTCTGTGGAGTTAGAAAAAATTAGAATATCATCCAGATAAATCACCACAAATGTATCTAGGAGATCCCTGAAGATATCATTCACGAAGTGTTGGAAAGTGGCTGGGGCGGTACTCAGACCAAAAGGCATAACTGATATTCAAAGTGTCCATAGCGTGACCTGAAAGCAGTCTTCCATTCATCCCCAGGTCTAATACGGACCAAGTTATAGGCCCCACGGAGATCCAGTTTAGAGAAAATGTTGGCATGCCGCACTCTCTCCAACAACTCAGGGATTAAAGGCAATGGATAACGGTTTCTAATAGTAACCTTATTGAGTTCCCTATAGTCTATGCAGGGTCTCAGAGATCCATCTTTCTTCTTCACAAAGAAGATGGGTGCACCTGCGGGAGATGAAGAGGGGCGTATGAAGCCCTTGGCTAAATTTTCGTCTATATAATCCTTCAAAGCTTTTAGCTCGGGCCCCGCTAGGGGGTAGATCTTACCAAAAGGTATCTCGGCTCCAGGCAATAATTCAATTGGACAATCATATGGACGGTGAGGAGGAAGCTGATCAGCGTTCTTCTTGTCACATAAATCCACATAGTCCTGGTATACAGCTGGTAGTTCAGGGACTGACATGGTTCCTTTAGGAACAGAGCAAGCTGAAACTCCTTGACTCATCTGTTTCTCCAGAAAGTGTAATTCCTTGGTCTCCCAGTTAATCGTAGGATTCTGCGCCTGCAGCCATGGTAGCCCTAGAATAATGGGAAAGTGGGGAGAAGAGATAAGCATAAAAGACATTTTCTCCTGATGATCTTTACCCATAAGGACCCTCAAAGGCTCTGTTTCTTGATCCACTGGTCCAGAAGTCAGTAGAGAGCCATCCACAGTCTCCATCTGTACTGGAGTAGCCTTCTTCACTGAACGTATCCCCTGTTTCAGAGCAAAGGAGATATCCATAAAATTTCCACTTGCTCCTGAGTCGATCATAGCAGAGCTAGACACCCAGACTGAGTCAACCCAGAGTTTGATGGAAAGGAAGCAATGAAAATTGTTTCTTTTACAACTCAGCTGGGACATCGCTGAGGAAACTTGAAAAATTGCAGCGTTTATACCGTCATCGTCCCCAGAACTAACAGAGTTTAAGTCGGAGAAATCAAGATCTCTTGCAGCAGATCTCTCTGGAGCCTGAGGCTCGGACATGACAGAGCTCCTCTCGCAACACTCACAGTGAATGACTGCTGCAGTAGTCTTACGAGAACAGCTGGGGCAGTTTATAATGAAGTGCCCTGACTTACCACAGTAGAAACATAGATTTTCCTTTATACGATGTTCCTTGCGTGCATCACTAACCCGTCTTTGTAAAGAGTCCACCTGCATGGGTTCAGGTTCTGGTTCCCTTGTGATCCTACTCAAAGGTTCCTTAGCTGAGGAGGGAGGTAGGAAAAGGTTAGTGCGATTATTTTCGAACCATCTCTCTTGTCTGCGTTCAGTCAGACGAGCATCAATACGAATACAATAGTTAATAAAGTCACCTAACGCAGTGGGAGGGTCGGCACGAGCAAGTTCATCCTTAATCAGTGGAGACAACCCTTTCCGAAAAATAGATTTCTTAGCGGAAGTGTCCCAAGTGGTATCAAGAGCCTATCTCCTGAAATCCAGGGCATATTCGGCTACTGAACGCTTACCTTGGCGCAAAGTTAACATGGCTGCTTCAGCTGTTGCACCTCGATTGGGTCATCAAACACCTGCCCCATGGCTGAAATAAAAGCATCAAGGTGATTCAAACAATCATCCTCAGTCTCAATCAGAGGGTTTGCCCACATCAAAGCCTTATTGGTAAGCAACATGATTATAGTAAGCACTTTGGATCGTTCAGTGGGAAATTGTGAAGCATGTGCAGAGAAAAATAAATTACATTAATTAATAAATCCCCTGAATTTCTCACGTTCACCGCCAAAACGAAAAGGAGGTAATTTGGGGATCCCAGAACTCGGGGTTATGGCAGGAGCCTGGGCTCGTTCCTCTAGAGCCTCAATCCTGGCTCGCAATTCCTGGGTAGTCTGTCCAAACACTTGCAAATTATGATTAGTGAGGTCCTGTAGGCTTGCAAAATGGGTTTTTAAAGTCTGTACATCTGAAAGGATTGTATCAGTCACTCCGCAAAGTTCCTTTATGCGGGCCTCCATCTTCCAGATCTTTTAAGGCAGAAGTGCTGGAAGGAGAAGAGGAAAGGAAAAAAAAAACAAAAAAAAACAATAGTGTTTACCTGTGGTAACACTCCAGAGTAAAATTTTAAGGGAATGCGCTCACCTGGAATGGTTGTGAGAAGTCACAACCACTGTCATCACATAAGGTATTTAAACGGACATCTGATATCCACAGTCACAGCAGACACGGCTTTCCCAGACCCAGCAGACACTAAACATTGGCTGCTGAATCTTGTCATGTATAGTGTACAGTTCCTATAGCGTCTTGTGCTTGGGTGCGAGGAAAACACAGGAGACATAGGTTGAAATGAAATGACTTGTATTACTTCATACAAGCATGCTGAAAAGTTCACACAGTTTGCAGGAACAGAGTCAGGAGACACAGCAGGCCAGAGTAATTTCAAGCACTACAATAAATCTCCAAAGCAGGTTCAGGATCTCTTCTCTGTACCGTAATTCCTCTGCAAACATGGATTCACCAAACAGCAGGTTTCCAGAGTCCAAAAGTGTTCAAAGGTTCCTCAGTAGGGAATAGCTGGAGTACAAGTTCAAGGTTTCCAGGAGTCAGGTCACAGACTGACTGAGGCTTGATTCAGGAGCACTGATTGTTCAGCTGAGGCTGCTTAAGAAGCAAGAGGGAAGAATCAGGGCGGGAACATGAAAACTGGAACTCCATATTAACTGAGGGCAAGAGCTGCAGAAAAACAGAAAGCAAAATGGCCGACGTATAACTGAGTTTCAAGGAACATGTCAACAGAGACAAAGAACCTTACACAATTGTTCATTTTGCCTTTCCGCACAGATAATTATTCTCTTTTCCATTAGGTCTGGGACATCACGTGATTAAAAACTAACTAGCTGAATTCTCCTAAGCTTTATGTGGAAACAGGAGGTCATTTTTTCTCTGCACAAGTCATCGGTCACTGCAAAAGTCTGTGGCGGGGGAGACGAGTGGATCAATTGGGTCAGGTGTTGATTAGGGGAATCATAAATGCAGGGACAAGAGACTTCCTGTTTCTACATATTTGTTGGGAATCTCTCTCAGGCAAAACTAACAGGTCCAGGAAATTCTTATCCTCTCTTGCTGACTTTATCTTCCAAAAGATAGGGGAGAAAACAAGGGGATCTGCTACCTTGGATCTAATCCTTATAAACAGGGAGGAAATGGTTGAGGAGGTAAGAGTGGCTGGGACCTTAGGAGGTAGCGATCATGCTATTTTAGAATTTTGGATAACTAGAGGAGGAAGACCTGTGAAGACTCAGACTTCAAAGTTAGATTTCAGAAAGGCAGATTTTAAGGGATTCAGAAAGAGAATTGGAGGGATCCAAAGGCTGGATATCCTTAAGGACAAAATGTCCAGGAAGGATGGGAAATCTTGAAAAATGAGATTCTCACAGCACAATCATTAACAATTCCAGAAAGAGGGAAGAATAGGAAGCATTTAAGGAAACCAGGATGGATGAACACAGAACTTAAATACATGCTGAAAAGGAAGAAACAAATGTTTAACAAATGGAAAGTGGGAGGCATATCTAAAGAAGAATATAATGATGTCTGCAGAACCTGCAGGGCAAGAATCAGATTAGCTAAAGCTGACAATGAATTAAGGCTTGCAAGAGATGTCAAAAACAATAAAAAAGGATTTTGAGGATATGTCAAAAGTAAAAGTAAAGTCAAAGATGCTATAGGATTTTTACAGGATGAAAATTATGAAATGGTAAGAAAGGATGTTGAGAAGGTCGAACTTTTAAATTCCTATTTTGCATCTGTTTTCTCTCAGAAAGGAAATGTAACATCAACTGATCTTTACTGTCCTATTAAGGGAATAGAACAATCCAGGATATCCATAAACAGAAAAATAGTGAGGAAACACTTAGCTAACCTAAATGAATTCAAGTCTCCAAGTCCAGATGACTTACACCCCAGAGTACTGAAGGAGATAGCAGAAGAAATTTTTGAACCACTCTCCGTAATCTTTGAAAATTCTTGGAGAACAGGAGAAGTCCCAGAAGACTGGAGAAGAGCAAATGTTGTTCCTATCTTCAAAAAGGGGAAGAAGGTGGACCCAGGGAACTATAGGCTGGTGAGTCTGACTTCTATACCAGGAAAGATCTTTGAACAAATTATTAAACAACATGTATGTAAGTACCTGGACAAGAATGAAGTGCTTAACCAGAGTCAGCATGGGTTTGTAACTTATAAGTCATGTCAGACTAATTTAATTTCCTTCTATGACAGAATCACTGACTGGGTGGATCAGGGAAATGCTGTAGATATATTATATCTTGACTTCAGCAAAGCATTTGACAAAGTATCTCACACAATCCTTATTGAAAAAATGACTAAGTATGGAATGGACAAGGCAACTGTTAGGTGGATTCAGAACTGGCTTAGTGATAGGACCCAAAGAGTGGTCGTAAATGGCTGCACATCCAGTTGGAAGAATGTATCAAGTGAGGTACCACAGGACTCTGTCTTGGGCCCTGTATTGTTCAACATCTTTATCAATGATTTAGATGGAATTGAGGGTAAACTGATTAAATTTGCTGATGACACAAAGTTAGGAGTGATAGCTAATACTAGAGAAGAGAGAGAGAGGACTCAAAAAGATATAAATAAACTGGAGCAGTGGGCAGAAACTAAATGAATGTTTTTTAACAGGGAAAAATGCAAAATACTACATCTGGGAAATAAAAATGAAAAAAGCGTATACAGAATGGGAGGAATAGGGCTAAGTAACAGCACATGTGAAAAAGACTTGGGTATACTAATTGATCACAGACTGAACATGAGTCAACAGTGTGATGCAGCAGCAAAAAAGGCAAATACAATTCTGGGATGTATTAACAGAAGCATACAGTCTAGATCACGTGAGGTCATTATTGCCCTCTACTCCTCTTTGGTCAGACCTCATCTGGAATACTGTGTCCAGTTTTGGGCACAACATTTTAAAAAAGACATCAACAAACTGGAGCAAGTTCAGAGAAGAGCGACCAGAATGGTGTCCGGTCTGCAAACCATGTCCTATGAGGAACGGTTGCAGGATTTGGGAATGTTTAGCTTACAAAAAAGAAGACTGAGAGGAGACTTAATAGCTGTCTACAAATATCTCAAGAGCTGTCACATTGTAGAAGGATCATCTTTATTCTCATTTGCACAAGGAAAGACTAGAAGCAATGGGATGAAACTGAATGGGAGGAGACACAGATTAGATATTAGAAAAAACTTTTTGACAGTGAGGGTGATCAATGAGTGGAACAGGCTGCCACGAGAGGTGGTGAGTTCTCCTTCAATGGAAGTCTTCAAACAGAGGCTGGACAGACATCTGTCTGGGATGATTTAGTGAATCCTGCTTTGAGCAGGGGGTTGGACCAGATGACCCAGGAGGTCCCTTCCAACTCTACCATTCTATGATTCTATGATATGGCAGAGAAAAAATAAGATTTAGCTGCGTGCTATATAATATGATGACTGCAATGTATTAAGAGGATAAAAACTTTGATGGGAGGAGGGCTTCCTTAATATACTCATTTATCACTGCTCTCTCTGTTCTTCTCTGCTTCTCAGTGATGTCACCGCTCTGCAGACTGTCCAGGTCACGCTGAGCTCTGCGAGGCCCGGAAATAACTTTTACAATGTGAGTCTATGGAAAGTCAGAACTCCAGCTCCATAGGCTTTCATTATAAAAGTGACTTCCAGCGTAATGCACAGCACATAAAGTGAACCAAGTAGTTGCAATTGTGGTGACATCAATGAGAAGCAGAGAAGAACGGCGCTAGACGCCGGAGAGAGCAGCAAGATGTGAATTTATTAATACATTTGCACTACATGCATATACACACATTTAATGGGTAAAAAGTTGGTTTGAGTGCTTCTTTAAGGGGAATATTGCATTAGAATAATATGTAATCAGTTCTATTGTTTTGTAAGGCAATCATTTTTTAAGTATTATTTTGATTTACATTATTTTCTATTTCAATTATTATATTAAAGAAATCCTGACATCTTATAGATTTCAATCTGACCGCTGAGCTTTATCAGAGACTGACACTTATCAGCAGTCATCGCGTTATCATCAGAGGCAGGATTACAAAAACCTAGCAATAGATAACATAAGATCCACCATTCACAATCGATGATATCACAGCTCACCTTCCACCCTCCCTGCACAATGACCTCTGCACAAGCCACAGAGCATGCCCACAACACTCTCCCATGGAAGTAAATGAGCTATATATCTATCTATATATACGCTTGCTGCTGTTTAACCAAATAAATGTTGCTGTCAATCTCTCACAGCATTTAAATAGCTGCACTCATCGATGGATTACATTGGCAGTAGGGGGCCCACTGCAGGCCTGTGCCTGGGCTTTATAAGAAGTTCCTAATTTTTCAGTATCATTGCAGTATATATTACACGCGATCAACTGATCGCAAGAGGGAGCTAAAAAGAAAGTAAAAAAATATACATATATATACCGTATATATGTATATATAAAAACTATAAAATGTTAAATTACCTCCACTTTTCCTAATTCAAAAATAAGGAAATTTAAAAACTAACCTTTTTTTTGCTATTTGGTATTGTTGTATCCATAAATGTTGATCTACCAAAATACAGTACAGTATATCATTTATTAATCCATACGGCAAATTTCATTAAAAAAAAAAAAAAAAATCAATGAATTGCCGTTTTTTTTTTCGATATTCAATAGATTGAATAGATTCAATAGAAAGCGATCAAAACGTTGTATGTACCCTAAATAGTACGAATGAAATGTCATCTTGTCAAGACCGGCAGATAAGCTGCACAAAAAACTTGCAAAATTTCAACTGGTCTTGAACCAGAAAACGTTCATAAACTCCTTGATGAATTAGTCCTTACAAGTTTGATATTGTTGTAACTGTACTGAGCTGATGAATCACTTTGCCAGGTCAGTTTTAGTTCATGATGATCAACGTAAAAACAAAATCCCCCAAAATAATTTTGTGAATTTTTTTTTCCCACCATTTCTCACTGTTTGGATTTTTTTCCCTATTTACCAGTACATTATATGGTAAAATGATTAATGTCATTCAAAACTAGACCTCGTCAGGCATAAAAATCAAGCCCTTCTATGGCCATGTCGGCAAAAAAAATGTAAAAGTTATAGATCTTGAAAGAAGAGGATGAAAAAAAATCAAAGAGCATAAATGAAAAATCAAGCAAACATGAGCCTCCAGTTTCCTGTTTTACTGCAGGTGAGTTCAGGGGTGTCATAATCTGATCACATGCCTTCAAATCACCATTCTCATAAGTGTTTACCCGCATACATCCATAACTATGAGTCTCATTGTGCAAGACGCACAGCTGTCCCTTGAGTAATGTACGTGGGTGTGGGCATATTTATCGGATATGTGGTAAAGTATTGCATCATTTTGGGTTGAATTACAACATTGTTCAGGAGGAAAACAAAAAAATAGGAAAATGTGACCATAGTTTGTAAAGTGTCCACATAGTGCATAGAGTAGAGATATTATGTGCTGAAGGCTATGGTGGTACATAGAGTACCCTGCATACCTCCCAACTTGTAAACATAGGAAAGAGGGACGTATTCTGCGACGTGCATAGCAACAAAGAAATATTGCTCATAGTGAAGACCATTAGTGTTCCTACACAGCATGATAGTCCTTTTATGGCTCACACACACACAGTATGATGCCCACAGAGACCCCAAAACACTGAATGATGCCCTACAGTACAGTATGTTACCCAAACAGAGTATGATGCCACCACAGTAACAGATCCTCACAGTTCCTCCCACATAGTATAAAGTCCCCAGAGTCTCCCCTCACACAGTATGACTCTCCCCACATTTCTCCAATACAGTATAATTTCCCCCAGTGCACCCCACTCAGTATGTTGTCCACCCAGTTCCTTCACACATAATGATGCTTCCTCGCCACACAGTATGATGCTCCCCACTGTTCCCTCACATAGTATGATGTCCTGTACAGTCCCCCACACTGTATGATGCCCCCACAAACCCATCACACAGTATGATGCCCTCCACAGTCCCCCCACACAGTATGATGTCCTCATAGTTCCCTTACACATAACAATGAACCTTCACCACACACCATAATTCCCACAACAGTCCCCTCACACAGTATGATGTCCCCCATAGTTCAGCCACCAAACACAACTTGACGTTTCCCAAAGTCTTATCCTCTAAGCCCTCAGGCTCCAAGGATGAAGTCCCCACAGTGGATCCCAGAGAGGTATCCCACTTGCCTGTGGGTTCTGTCATATCCTAGCTCCCATGCAGTTAATCAGGTCTCTCTCTCCCTGAGAGATCAAGTAAAGCATGTGATCTGATGTAACACGCAGATAGACACGAGGCAGGAACAGTCAATGAACTATTTATTTCCCCTAATATGGCGGGAAATCGTAGTAGTTATGGCAACAGTTAAACAATGTAAAACAGAGAAATCAAAATTGGATCATACGATACAGAATGTAATGTATACAGTCCTGAAATTCATAGACCAGTTCATGCCAGAGCTAACGTGCTGGCTCCTCCTCTCTTAATGGCCCTAGCCGGGATCGCCAGTTCTTCCCGATAGGTCACAAGTTCTCCTGACAAAGCCTAACAAAGTACATTGGGCCTCCTTTCCTTCAATCCACCCTCACCATGTCTGGTGTCCTAGCCCAGGCCAACCCTTGTACTGTAGATATATATGGATCTTCAGTGCTTGACTGATGGCGGGTGTCTTCCAGTTCTAGGGGATTGAGGGGTGGCTTGAACTCTTGACTGGCGGCTTCTGAGATCTGAGTCTTGACTGGAGCAGGTCTGGGATTTGGTCTTGACCTGCATAGTCTGGGCTCTGGGTTTTGACCAACACAGATCAGGTCCTCAGGACTTGACTGTAGTAATCTGGACTCTAGTTCTGACCTAGTGCCACTTGGGTCCTGTTTGCAAGCAGACAGCAGCCCGCTGGTACACGCTTCCTGCTGAGGTCTGTCACTCTGGCTACAGCATCTTCTCCTTTTCAAGTCCGGATCACTCTCTCCTCTGGTGTCAAAACCTGCTCCAGTTTGGGGCGCAGACCTTTTATACTAAGGAACTGCATCATCAATGTCACCTGATTAAGTGCTGCATCCAAACTCATCCTCCTGGCAATTCTTCCTCTTCTGGTTACTTCTGCATGGTCCTATTTTAATGGTAGATGGCAGCCTTCACGCACCAACGATACACAACACTGCAGTCTTTCAGGATTATTATCGCCTTCTCATAGAGTCACACAGTATAGTATTAACAAACTTCAACAAATAAACACAGCAGCATATGCTGTCTGCTCAACACAATCCCAACATAAGTCCACAACATGAGCCTGTGAGTCGCCCGCCAGGGCCTGTGGGGTACTCGGCACCGAGCCCGTCCACTTCTATGGGGGATGTCATGGCGACACAGCTCGGTCCGTGGCCCTGGGCGCTCACTGAAAAGGGGGATATTTACAGGTGAATAAAGTGTTTGTAGAATGTTCATGACGCCACCTGTGGGACCTGGTCAGGGTGACCAGCGCTGCTGTATAGGTCCGCTGAAGGGATGGTATTGGGCAGCAAGGTGTTAAGCCTTCCACAGGCAAGACTGGGGTCCTTCAGGGTAAACGGGGTGTAGGGGTGCAGGATGGAGGAGAGGAGTTCAGCAGCAGGAGTAATAAGGTAGACACACACAAAAGTCTCTTTCTGTACCTTTACTGATGGAATTGCAGGCACATCCCGGGATACTGGCAGGGTGAAGGATGCACGTCCAGTTCTTCCCACTGAGTAGGTGTAGGGCCTCCTTACTTCTATAATGTGAGTCTCTGACCTGTATGAAACGAGGCCTAACTCTGTCTTCAACTTTACACGCCCGGCTGACTTTGTGGTAGGGCCTTCTCTTGGATAGAACAGTGTCTCTGTTGCAGGGCCCTGCTAGACTCCGTCTTCCTGACCCCGGTTACGTATCAACACTTGTGGGCCCCTGCGACCTGTAGTCCCGCAGGGTCTCCGGTATCTCCTACTAGTCATGTAGATTCTAGCAAGCTCGGACCCGGTGTCCGGTTATTCAGAGTAGAGGTAAGCTATCAATGCTATTTCCACTTCTGTTACTCTCTTCTTCTCTTCCACTCGCCTTTCGTCCTACTCGACCCTCACATAAGCACACTAGTAAATGGTGGACTGCTTCTTCTCCTTTCTTCACCGCTCTCAAAGCGTCGGCACGCTTGCTCACTGAACTGCACTCGGTTGACTCAGTTCTGACTAGGCTGGAGTGGCTACCTTTCCACTTGTACTAGCCTCCACACGTTGAACTAAGCTTAGAGCTGCAGACTTCAGGTTCTTTCAACAACTGCTGTTCTCTCTCTCTCTTCTCTTCTTTCCAGTCAGTCCAGACTTTCTATCAGTCTTCTCCGTCTGTCCTGCACCTGGCTTTGCAGACTAACTGATCTGTGCTCGCTCCTAGAGCTAACTCTCTACTTGCTTCACTCCAAGAGAACTAACAACTCTTCTCACGTTCTCCCTCACCTCACAACTAACTACAACTAACTACTCTCAGTGTCTTCACCATCCTTATATACTCTGAAAAGGCTCCCTCTGGTGGCTCTAGGGATTAGTAAAGATGTGTGTATGCATATTGGGTACTCTAGTGGTCATTTCCTTCAGTGCATCCCTCTGGGAAATGAGATTCCAGGCGCAGCTGGGCTCTACACCTGCAGCTGTTGGATACTCTAACACTTACCGTATGCTATTCCGTTGTGCCATGGTGCCAAGGTGATCCCCAGGCACCTAAAGCTCGACCACTTTAAATTCTTCTAACTCTCTACCCCAAGACATCTTGAGATTTTAGCAATGCCCCTCAGATTGCAACCATGGAGTCATGTTTGGCTTTGTACAAATTCTGGATTATATCTATATATCTCATATATACTCCCTTGACAGTCACAGATCCAGTAGGACAATCCCCAATGAAGTGAGCCATCACACTTTCTTTGAAGATTTGGGGTACTTCCTGAATTACTGAATATGTGTCTTCAGGACTCAGACACATTTGAATACTATGGTGGAGCTGGGAATGGTCAGGTTTCTGCTTCATCTTTATGTCTGGGTAGAGACTGAAGGACCAGCAAGGACCTTCAGATCAGGTGACTGGACCACAGCTGCTTGAATCCCTGTGTTTTGGCTACAGCTGTGATGTCACGATAAGGGTATGTTTCCATGTTCCGGATTGTCTTTTATAGGCGTGGTGATTCCGCATGTGTTCATTGAGCACATGCGGAATCACCGCATCCTATACATAGAACGGTACTATTTATCTTGCGGAGACTGTGCGTCTCCGCAAGATAAATAGACATGCTGCGATCTATAAAGACGCGCCACATGTGCCTTTACGTGGGTCTGCCACCTGTGTCTTTGTACGCATAGTGGAGCTGGGATTTCACAAAATCCCCTCCACTATGCTGTACGCAGCGTCCAATCCGCAGCAAATACGCCTCGTGGAAACATACCCTTACAGCTGAAAAATCACTGCTGTACCGAATGACTGAGCTCAATGGCTGTGTCGAGGCAGACGGCATGAGCACCTGAGATCAGTGATTGGCTACAGCGGTGATACGCGCTGTCAATATGACTTGACCGCTTCAACCACGACACTGAAACCTGAGCAGCTGCAGAATGCCGGCATTGGAGTCAGGGAGGTAAGTACCTGCTCTGCTATTCCAGTTATTTTAACACTCTTGGGGTCCACTTTCCTGAAAGTGGAAAACCTCTTTAAAAAGTAAATGTTTCATTTGATTTTTTTCCCCCTAAATCAATAGTACACAAGAAACTATATAATTTAACTCATCAGATAAATCTGCTTCTATCTCATCCAGGATTGATATTTTATTCTTAAAATTCACAGGTAAGATATGTTTTCAGTGAATACAGATTTTCTCATTACTGAGACATGAGATGACAGTTGGTGCTTATAAAATTCTATGGAGTACTGTAAAGGTACTGCCACACTACACAATCCCGCTAGCGATCTCGTTAGCATCGCATACTAATGAGATCGCTAGCGGGATTGTTTCTATATCGCTAGTGTCGGCCACATTTAGCGATATCGTTAGGACGCTATCGCCGTTAGCGATCTCCTTAACGACTTTAGCGGTACAAAAGTACCGCTAAATCGCTAAAAAAGGTGCCACACTCAGCGATATATACTTACCCAGCGGGACGCCGACGATAAAAATAGGGTCCGGAACGATTCCAGCGACGAACGAGATCACAGCAGGAAGCTCGTCGCTGGCAGCTGCCGCACTGAACAACATCGCTAACGGGATCGCTAAATAGTGACGTTTTTTAGCGATCCCGTTAGCGATATTGTTCAGTGTGGCATACCCTTAACTCCATAAGTTACATTACAAGATGTAAGTGAAAGATCAGTCCAGGAGGAGAAAGAAGCAGATTTACAGTATCTGATAAGATATATTACAAAGTTGCTTAGGGCCCCGTCTCACATAGCGACGCACCAGCGATCCCAACAACGATGTGAACTTGTCAGGATCGCTGGTGTGTCGCTACATGATCGCTGCTGAGCTGCTAAACAGGCAGCGATCAGGACAGCTACACTGCGGGTAATGTTGCTTAGTAACCCGCAGTGTACTTTGGATACCAGCGCCCTGATGCAGGGAGCTGGTAACCAAGGTACACATCGGGTTTCCAAGCGCTGCACAGTGCCTGGAAACCCGCTGTGTACCTTGGTTACCAGCTGATCGCTGGTCTCCTGCCTGTCACACGCAGCGATGCATGCTGGCCAGCGGGAGACCAACGATCAAAAAAAAGTCCAGGCATTTCAGACACGATCAGCGATTCACAGCAGGAGCCTGATCGCTGGTACGTGTCAGACATAGCGAGATCGCTGCTGAGATCGCTGTTGCATCACAAAACTTGTGACTCAGCAGCGATCTCGCTTTGTGAGACGGGGCCCTTATTTTCATGTGTGCTATTGATTTATGAAATAGAAATGATAACAAGGATGACTCTCAAAGAGTAATCTTGCATAAAGACGGATCACAAATATGTTTTTCAGATGAGAAGAGATGGAGACTTTGAGCTGCTCTTGGATGATAACAGAGCTTGTTATCTAAATGCCCTTTACCTAGTAAAGTCTGTGATGTGTCATGTATTTGGTGACTTCTTACATTTCGGAGTATCTCTATAGTAACGGATTTTGCCATTAGTTACAGTTGTTTACGTGTATTTCTAGACATTACAGAAATAATTAGGAAGGACGAAGTGCTGAACTTCTGGCTTTCACTGAGTCTGTCTTCTGCGTCTTTCTACCTAATGAATATAAGCTGGTAAGAGTTAGGGGACAAATATTAGGCCCTACTGACTACACAAGGTTAATTTGTAGTCTGTTACCATGGAGACATATAAACCTCTCTGAGAGTTGTAGAATCTAAACCATTGGACATTTTTAATTATGACTAATGGCAAATGTATTCTTCATTTCAGCTGCATTAACAAAAAGTAATAATTTGATATTAAGGTGTACGTAGCCTTTAACCAACCTCACAATCTCAAGGTGAAACAGGTTGCCCACGATTTAAAAATTGATGATCTTTCCATGAAATAAATAATCAATATGAGATCGGTGAGTGTCTGACACCCGCTGCACCCCCGCCGTTCAGTTATCAGCTCTGGTGGTTTCTGGATATAAGTAAAACAGCACCCGCCGCCTCCGAGGGTGACAGAGGGCTCACCACCCTGTGTAACCACTTAGATGCTATGGTCATCACAGCTTCTAAGGGGTTAAAAACGGCTGTGATCAGAACTAGCTCCAATACTAGATGCTACCAGCCAGCCTGTGAGCCCGCTCCAAGCAAATCCTCCCATCTTCTGCCACATATATGTATGGAAGATATAAAACGGTGGCTCAGTGGTTAGCTTTGCAGCACTGGTGTCCTGGGTTCAAAACCCAAGGAAACATCTGCAAGGAGTCTGTATGTTCTCCCTGTGTTTGCGTGGGTTTTCTCCGGGTTCTCCAGTTTCCTCCCACACTCCAAAGACAGACTGATAGAGAATCTAGATTGTGAGCCCCTATGGGGACAGTGATGATGATGTCTGTAAAACGCTGTGGTGCTAATGGCGTTATATAAGTGAATAAAACAAATAAATAAATAATAGAGAACAGGAGGTGGACACCTGGCAAGGAGCGGGGTCATTTTGCAATAGGTCCCTTCTGCTCATGGACCCCATAACACGGTGACCTGCCAGCATTTGTGGTACACCACGTGCAGTGTCTGTCATGAGGGTGTCACATCCCCCTGGAAGACCTGGAGTTAGAAGGCTACGTCAGGGAATGAATCGCAGTCCTCTTTAGAGATGGTATAATTCATGCCCTATTTAAAATGTATTTCCTTTAGTGCTGAGAGGGTTAAGGACTCTTTCCATATTGGCTGAGACTTTACAGCCTGGTTGTTCTCAACTGCAACTGCTTATCATTTACTCCCTCTATTAATACTGGGTCTGGGTGTTTACTCCTTGCCGGTGAAAGATTTGTCTTCCTGTGCTAAACCTGAGTAGAGAGAATTTGTAGTAGTAGTGATCTGTTGTTTGTGAGAGTTTATCTCCTGGTTCCTATTTAGTTTATTCCTCCCTCTCCCTATCCTACTCACTTTTGTTGATGAGTGCTTTTGTATGATAGAGGTTTTCTGTTATCTGTGTTTGTCTTTGTGTCTTGTTTTTCTTACATTTCTGTCCCATGTTTCTTGGGGTGGAGGAGGGGACAAATCAGGGTTTAACAAGAACATGGTAAAATCGGATAGAGCAGGGTTTAACAAGAGCATAGTAAGGTCTCTCTACCTTCAAGAGTACCCCCTGGTCAGGGATTAGTTAGAGTCCCAGCTTCCAGGGACAGTTTGAGGACCCTCTCTCTTTTTAAAGACCGTCACAGCGTGACGGTGTCTTCTTACTTGGCAGAGTAGCCGGTGAGCACCCACAGACGCTGGGGCCAAAAGTATCTGGTATGCTACAATACCTCCTATTGTTACGCTACCGGGGCCAGACTCTTTTATTAAAAGTTTTCTGCTTCTGTATATATGACATTGCTCGTTGCTTTTTTTCTCGCTTTATTTTAGGTTGGGCTGAGCCACAGGTAGAGATAAGACTTTGTTCACTGTCCAGGAGATTGTAGACACAGAAAAAATTGAAACTGATTGGTAAAAGAACAATATGTCACAGACAGGCTGCCAGTCTATGGTGTGTCCCTAGATGTCACTGTTCCCATAGTGGATAGGACAAGGCGCTGTGAGTCCGGATCTTCAGTCATCCAGAGCTATAAATAACAGGCCGGGTTCCTGACTTTCATTGAGAAGTTACACAATGTCTGGGATGGGTGATACGGAATTGGTGTCACATGTTGGCAAGGGAAGTGGGGTGAGGTGGCTGCAGTTTGTAGATTAAACGCCTGCTCAGTGTACAGACATCATTACATCAGTAGCGTAGCTACCGGGGGGGGGGGGCACAGCACGCCGATACAGTTACGTTCTGCAGCAGTGCAGGGAGAATCGATCTCCCTGCTCTGCCGCCCGGCCGCTATGGGCCCCTGAGCAGGCGGGGGGGTGCCGATGCCAGCAGTAGGCCCCCCCGTCATTGATCGCAGGATCAGCTATATCGGCATGCAGCCGATACAGCTAGCCGCAGTTAAGAGAGAAGGAGCGAGCGCTACTTCTCCCATCACCCCCCTCTCCCTGACAGCGGGTGCAATGACGTCACTGCCCGGCGCCCGCTGTCAGGAGATGAGCGGGAGCAGTGAGCAGCGCAGGAGCAAGAGAGGTGAGTACAGGATTTTTTTTTATGGGGGTGCATTATACTACAGTCTAACTATAGGGGGGGCTGCCTTACACTACAGTCTGCCTATAGGGGATGGGGGCTGCCTTACACTACAGTCTGCCTATAGGGGAAGGGGGCTGCCTTACACTACAGTCTGCCTATAGGGGATGGGGGGCTGCCTTACACTACAGTCTGCCTATAGTGGATGGGGGGCTGCCTTACACTACAGTCTGCCTATAGGGGATGGGGGTACTGCCTTACACTACAGTCTGCCTATAGGGGATGGGGGGGCTGCCTTACACTACAGTCTGTCTATAGGGGATGGGGGTACTGCCTTACACTACAGTCTGCCTATAGTGGATGGGGGCTGCCTTACACTACAGTCTGCCTATAGGGGATGGGGGGTCCTGCCTTACACTACAGTCTGCCTATAGGGGATGGGGGTACTGCCTTACACTACAGTCTGCCTATAGGGGGCTGCCTGACACTACAGTCTGTCTATAGGGGATGGGGGGTGCTGCCTTACACTACAGTCTGCCTATAGGGGATGGTGGCTGCCTTACACTACAGTCTGCCTATAGGGATGGGGGGGCTGCCTTATACTACAGTCTGCCTATAGGGGATGGGGTACTGCCTTACACTACAGTCTGCCTATAGGGGATGGGGAGTGCTGCCTTACACTACAGTCTGCCTATAGGGGATGGGGAGTGCTGCCTTACACTACAGTCTGCCTATAGGGGATGGGGGTGCTGCCTTACACTACAGTCTGCCTATAGGGGATGGGGGTGCTGCCTTACACTACAGTCTGCCTATAGGGGATGGGGAGTGCTGCCTTACACTACAGTCTGCCTATAGGGGATGGGGAGTGCTGCCTTACACTACAGTCTGCCTATAGGGGATGGGGGTGCTGCCTTACACTACAGTCTGCCTATAGGGGATGGGGGGTTGCCTTACACTACAGTCTGCCTATAGGGGATGGGGGGTGCTGCCTTACACTACAGTCTGCCTATAGGGGATGGGAGTGCTGCCTTACACTACAGTCTGCCTATAGGGGGGGCTGCCTTACACTACAGTCTGCTTATAGTGGATGGGGTGCTGCCTTACACTACAGTCTGCCTATAGGGGATGGGGAGTGCTGCCTTACACTACAGTCTGCCTATAGGGGATGGGGGTGCTGCCTTACACTACAGTCTGCCTATAGGGGATGGGGGTACTGCCTTACACTACAGTCTGCCTATAGGGGATGGGGGGGCTGCTTTACATTACAGTCTGCCTATAGGGGATGGGGGTACTGCCTTACACTACAGTCTGCCTATAGGGGATGGGGGGACTGCCTTACACTACAGTCTGCCTATAGGGGATGGGGGTACTGCCTTACACTACAGTCTGCCTATAGGGGATGGGGGGACTGCCTTACACTACAGTCTGCCTATAGGGGATGGGGGTACTGCCTTACACTACAGTCTGTCTATAGGGGATGGGGGGTACTGCCTTACACTACAGTCTGCCTATAGGGGATGGTGGCTGTCTTACACTACAGTCTGCCTATAGGGGATGGGGGGCTGCCTTATACTACAGTCTGCCTATAGGGGATGGGGGTGCTGCCTTACATTACAGTCTGCCTATAGGGGATGGGGGTTGCTGTCTTACACTACAGTCTGCCTATAGGCGGGGCTGCCTTACACTACAGTCTGCCTATAGGGGATGGGGGGTGCTGCTTTACATTACAATCTGCCTATAGGGGATGGGGGTACTGCCTTACACTACAGTCTGCCTGTAGGGGGTGGGGGGTGCTGCCTTACACTACAGTCTGCCTATAGGGGATGGGGGGTGCTGCCTTACACCACAGTCTGCCTATAGGGGATGGGGGTGCTGCCTTACACTACAGTCTGCCTATAGGGGGGGCTGCCTTACACTACAGTCTGCCTATAGGGGATGGGGAGTGCTGCCTTACACTACAGTCTGCCTATAGGGGATGGGGAGTGCTGCCTTACACTACAGTCTGCCTATAGGGGATGGGGGGTGCTGCCTTACACTACAGTCTGCCTATAGGGGATGGGGGGTGCTGCCTTACACTACAGTCTGCCTATAGGGGATGGGGGGTGCTGCCTTACACTACAGTCTGCCTATTGGGGATGGGGGTGCTGCCTTACACTACAGTCTGCCTATAGGGGATGGGGGGGTGCTGCCTTACACTACAGTCTGCCTATAGGGGATGGGGGTGCTGCCTTACACTACAGTCTGCCTATTGGGGATGGGGGTGCTGCCTTACACTACAGTCTGCCTATAGGGGATGGGGGTTGCTGCCTTACACTACAGTCTGCCTATAGGGGGGGCTGCCTTACACTACAGTCTGCCTATAGGGGGCTGCCTTACACTACAGTCTGCCTATAGGGGGGATGCCTTACACTACAGTCTGCCTATAGGGGGGCTGCCTTACACTACAGTCTGCCTATAGGGGATGGGGAGTGCTGCCTTACACTACAGTCTGCCTATAGGGGATGGGGGTGCTGCCTTACACTACAGTCTGCCTATAGGGGATGGGGACTGCCTTACACTACAGTCTGCCTATAGGGGATGGGGGTGCTGCCTTACACTACAGTCTGCCTTTAGGGGATGGGGTGCTGCCTTACACTGCAGTCTGCCTATAGGGGATGGGGGGTGCTGCCTTACACTACAGTCTGCCTATAGGGGATGGGGGGCTGCCTTACACTACAGTCTGCCTATAGGGGATGGGGGTGCTGCCTTACACTACAGTCTGCCTATAGGGGATGGGGGACTGCCTTACACTACAGTCTGCCTATAGGGGATGGGGGTGCTGCCTTACACTACAGTCTGCCTTTAGGGGATGGGGTGCTGCCTTACACTGCAGTCTGCCTATAGGGGATGGGGGGTGCTGCCTTACACTACAGTCTGCCTATAGGGGATGGGGGTGCTGCCTTACACTACAGTCTGCCTATCGGGGATGGGGGGACTGCCTTACACTACAGTCTGCCTATGGGGGATGGGGGTGCTGCCTTACACTATAGTCTGCCTATAGTGGATGGGGGTGCTGCCTTACACTACAGTCTGCCTATAGGGGATGGGGGGTGCTGCCTTACACTACAGTCTGCCTATAGGGGATGGGGGTGCTGCCTTACACTACAGTCTGCCTATCGGGGATGGGGGGACTGCCTTACACTACAGTCTGCCTATGGGGGATGGGGGGTGCTGCCTTACACTATAGTCTGCCTATAGTGGATGGGGGTGCTGCCTTACACTACAGTCTGCCTATAGGGGGGGCTGCCTTACACTACAGTCTGCCTATAGGGGATGGGGAGTGCTGCCTTACACTACAGTCTGCCTATAGGGGATGGGGAGTGCTGCCTTACACTACAGTCTGCCTATAGGGGATGGGGGGTGCTGCCTTACACTACAGTCTGCCTATAGGGGATGGGGGGTGCTGCCTTACACTACAGTCTGCCTATAGGGGATGGGGGGTGCTGCCTTACACTACAGTCTGCCTATTGGGGATGGGGGTGCTGCCTTACACTACAGTCTGCCTATAGGGGATGGGGGGGTGCTGCCTTACACTACAGTCTGCCTATAGGGGATGGGGGTGCTGCCTTACACTACAGTCTGCCTATTGGGGATGGGGGTGCTGCCTTACACTACAGTCTGCCTATAGGGGATGGGGGTTGCTGCCTTACACTACAGTCTGCCTATAGGGGGGGCTGCCTTACACTACAGTCTGCCTATAGGGGGGCTGCCTTACACTACAGTCTGCCTATAGGGGGGATGCCTTACACTACAGTCTGCCTATAGGGGGGCTGCCTTACACTACAGTCTGCCTATAGGGGATGGGGAGTGCTGCCTTACACTACAGTCTGCCTATAGGGGATGGGGGTGCTGCCTTACACTACAGTCTGCCTATAGGGGATGGGGGACTGCCTTACACTACAGTCTGCCTATAGGGGATGGGGGTGCTGCCTTACACTACAGTCTGCCTTTAGGGGATGGGGTGCTGCCTTACACTGCAGTCTGCCTATAGGGGATGGGGGGTGCTGCCTTACACTACAGTCTGCCTATAGGGGATGGGGGGCTGCCTTACACTACAGTCTGCCTATAGGGGATGGGGGTGCTGCCTTACACTACAGTCTGCCTATAGGGGATGGGGGACTGCCTTACACTACAGTCTGCCTATAGGGGATGGGGGTGCTGCCTTACACTACAGTCTGCCTTTAGGGGATGGGGTGCTGCCTTACACTGCAGTCTGCCTATAGGGGATGGGGGGTGCTGCCTTACACTACAGTCTGCCTATAGGGGATGGGGGTGCTGCCTTACACTACAGTCTGCCTATCGGGGATGGGGGGACTGCCTTACACTACAGTCTGCCTATGGGGGATGGGGGGTGCTGCCTTACACTATAGTCTGCCTATAGTGGATGGGGGTGCTGCCTTACACTACAGTCTGCCTATAGGGGATGGGGGGTGCTGCCTTACACTACAGTCTGCCTATAGGGGATGGGGGTGCTGCCTTACACTACAGTCTGCCTATCGGGGATGGGGGGACTGCCTTACACTACAGTCTGCCTATGGGGGATGGGGGGTGCTGCCTTACACTATAGTCTGCCTATAGTGGATGGGGGTGCTGCCTTACACTACAGTCTGCCTATAGGGGATGGGGGGTGCTGCCTTACACTACAGTCTGGCTATAGGGGATGGGGGTGCTGCCTTACACTACAGTCTGCCTATCGGGATGGGGGGTGCTGCCTTACACTATAGTCTGCCTATAGTGGATGGGGGTGCTGCCTTACACTGCAGTCTGCCTATAGGGGATGGGGGGCTGCCTTACACTACAGTCTGCCTATAGGGGATGGGGGGTGCTGCCTTACACTATAGTCTGCCTATAGTGGATGGGGGTGCTGCCTTACACTGCAGTCTGCCTATAGGGGATGGGGGGCTGCCTTACACTACAGTCTGCCTATAGGGGATGGGGTTGCTGTCTTACACTACAGTCTGCCTATAGGGGGGGCTGCCTTACACTACAGTCTGCCTATAGGGGATGGGGGGTGCTGCCTTACATTGAAATCTGCCTATAGGGATGGGGGTACTGCCTTACACTACAGTCTGCCTATAGGGGATGGGGGGTGCTGCCTTACACTACAGTCTGCCTATAGGGGATGGGGGGGGTTCTGCCTTACACCACAGTCTGCCTATAGGGGATGGGGGTGCTGCCTTACACTACAGTCTGCCTATAGGGGGGGCTGCCTTACACTACAGTCTGCCTATAGGGGATGGGGAGTGCTGCCTTACACTACAGTCTGCCTATAGGGGATGGGGGGGCTGCCTTACACTACATTCTGCCTATTGGGGATGGGGGTGCTGCCTTACACTACAGTCTGCCTATAGGGGATGAGGGGGTGCTGCCTTACACTACAGTCTGCCTATAGGGGATGGGGGGCTGCCTTACACTACAGTCTGCCTATAGGGGATGGGGGGCTGCCTTACACTACAGTCTGCCTATAGTGGATGGGTACTGCCTTACACTACAGTCTGCCTATAAGGGTGGGGGAGCTGCCTTACTCTACAGTCTGCCTATAAGGGATGGGGGGGCTGCCTTACACTACAGTCTGCCTATAGGGGTAGGGGAGCTGCCTTACTCTACAGTCTGCCTATAAGGGATGGGGGGGCTGCCTTACACTACAGTCTGCCTATAGGGGATGGGGGGT
The DNA here is from genome assembly GCA_033576555.1 of Oophaga sylvatica. Taxonomy (NCBI): domain Eukaryota; kingdom Metazoa; phylum Chordata; class Amphibia; order Anura; family Dendrobatidae; genus Oophaga; species Oophaga sylvatica. Next base: position 525,630,706 of record JARQOD010000004.1, on the reverse strand, counting down.
GCTGCCTTACACTACAGTCTGCCTATAGGGGATGGGGGGTCCTGCCTTACACTACAGTCTGCCTATAGGGGATGGGGGGTCCTGCCTTACACTACAGTCTGCCTATAGGGGATGGGGGGTGCTGCCTTACACTACAGTCTGCCTTTAGGGGATGGGGTGCTGCCTTACACTACAGTCTGCCTATAGGGGATGGGGGTGCTGCCTTACACTACAGTCTGCCTATAGGGGATGGGGGCTGCCTTACACTACAGTCTGCCTATAGGGGATGGGGGGGCTGCCTTACACTACAGTCTGCCTATAGTGGATGGGTGCTGCCTTACACTACAGTCTGCCTATAGGGGTGGGGGAGCTGCCTTACTCTACAGTCTGCCTATAAGGGATGGGGGGGCTGCCTTACACTACAGTCTGCCTATAGGGGATGGGGGGCTGCCTTACACTGCAGTCTGCCTATAGGGGATGGGGGGTGCTGCCTTACACGACAGTCTGCCTATAGGGGATGGGGGTTCTGCCTTACACTGCAGTCTGCCTATAGGGGATGGGGGGCTGCCTTACACTACAGTCTGCCTATAGGGGATGGGGGGGGCTGCCTTATACTACAGTCTGCCTATAGGGATGGGGGGCTGCCTTACACTACAGTCTGCCTATAGGGGATGGGGGTTCTGCCTTACACTGCAGTCTGCCTATAGCGGATGGGGGGGCTGCCTTACATTATAGTCTGCTTATGGGGGGCTGCAATATACTATTGAGTCTGCCTATGGGGGCTGCATTATACTGTAAAGTCTGCCTATGGGGAGTGCATTATACTATATTGAGAACTATCTGGTGTATTATACTATATGGAGGCTATCTAGGGGTCCATCATCGAGTGCGGAGATTACAGTGAGGGGGCCATCATACAGTGTTGGAGCCATCATTGGGGGATACTAAGGGGTCAGTATGTATACAGTGAGGGGGCATTATATTGTGTATAGGGGAGCTGTATGGGGGAGACTCGGGACATTATTAAGTGTAAAGTGGGCACTTATTGTTATAGGGGAACTCAGGTAACTGTGAGTGTAATACGGGGCACACAGGGCATTATTACTTTCTAGGGGACAAAATGTGGGCACTTGCACCCGGCGTTACTATATTATGGAGAGTTGCTTTAGAATTTAAAGGGCGCACAGAACCACACAGCAGGTGCAGTAATAGGGCCAGATACGGCAGCAGCGGCTCAGTTTTGGGGTATCAGGTGCAGTAATAGGGCCAGATACGGCAGCAGCGGCTCAGTATTGGGGTATCAGAAGGATAAGGAGTTTGTGCAGGTTGGGGATACATGGTGATGGGGCTGGAAGGTGAGAAGTGACACGTCTTTCTTGTAATCTCTGTAGCTGAGTCCTGGGTGGAGAATTTGTCATGTCGGTCTGGGTCAGATGGAAAAGACGTGAAAAGTGAACGATCAGAAAGAACATCAGCGGTAAGTCACTATCTGTAACTGTGCTGTGATCTCTTATATGTTTAGTAGGATTGGTATTTACCACTGACCATATGGCGGTGATATCAATATTGGTCTTTATATAGAGATTATTTTCAGTAACAGCGCTGTCATCTCCTACATCCACTATTAGGGTGCGTCACCGAGTTGTAATCATTGTTACCTGGTTAGGGGCCAACTCAGAAGTTTCGCCCCCCCTGAGCCAAATCCCTAGCTGCGCCTCTGCATTACATACATAGATGTAGGGCAGATCGGTTCTCTGAATGATTACACAGGTCTGCGAGGGTAAAACTGTTTAAAGAGTAAGAGGTGATTTTTTATATATTTTCGATCGCTGAACTAACAATATTGAAAAAATGTCATCACGTCCAATTTTTTTCACAAGCACTGACTCCATAGGTTTTTTCTTGCACCAACTTTGACCCCTTTGCGTGACCTTTGGTGGATGATTTTGGTGTCATTTGGTGGTTAGAAATTAATGGACGCTGTGCTGTGATTGGCTGCTGTGGGCAGAGAAGACGTGAGTGTGGTGCTGTCCATAGCATCCAATCATAGCATATTTTTCATTTTACCTCAGCAGTATAAGAAATGAAAGCTGTGCTGTGGTTGCTGTGGAGAGCAAAGGCAGATTTTCTTTTAGGCCGGGGTCACACTAGCGTTGAAAACATCGCATAGCAATCGGACCATTGTTAGTCTATGGGGCAGCTCCCATCACCGTTTTTTTTTTTCGGGCATATTCTGCGTGCGAGAGAAATCGCAGCATGCTGCGATTGTACGCATATGTCGGCCGAGTCTCGCCAATGCAAGTCTATGGGTGCGAGAAAAACTCGGACATCACACGGACCATCAGTGTAGCTTGCTAGAAATAAGCAAGCATTTTCCTCATTTCAGCCCACTGAGCCATTAAATTCAATGAGGAAAATCAGTTAGAAATGTAAAGCCATACGGATGTTATACGGATGTCATATGGATACGTAGGTGCGAGAAAATCGCATCATCGCATTGCACACGGATGACCATATGGAGAACACTTGTGCGACTCTCAGCAGGGAGACTCGGACCGATTTTTCAAAAGACCCCGGCCTTAGACAGAGTTCATTATAGTGTGATGGCGTTCTCACCATGATTAATCTCAGTATTTAGTGGTTGTGGTGAATTAAGCTTCTGTTTCTAACAATATGATCAAAATGGTTTCAGGGATGTGTTGTAATTCACAACTTTTGCTACATTTCCGGTTTTGTAGTTAAGAAACAATGACAGAACATTACTGACTTCAGTAGAAAAGTGTATTATGTGTACTTTGGTCTAAAACTAGGTGATCAGGACAAGTCATGGTGTGTTCTGTTTGTGTAGAAGAACTGCGACAGTGGTCTAAAGGGAAGAAAGAGAGCTTTCATATTGGCGTGTCTGTGATCTGGAGGGAACCACAAAATCATAGTGATGACTGCTACTTTTGTATGTGAAATGTGGAGGGATTCAACCTTAAAAACATGAAGGAAATGCTATACCCAGATGTCCCGTCAGCGATTCGCCCTTTGTCTCACGGTCCAGGAATACCTGTCCCTTCAGCTCTGGAGAAACCTCAAGATACACCTGATTCAGAATGTTCAGAACATGAAGAGCAGGATTCTGAAGAAGACTTTCACGCTAGTCCCAACAATCCTCAGCTTTTTTCACAGCTTCTTCCTAAACATTCCTGCAGAACTTTTTGGCTTTAGGCTATGTGCACACGTTGCACAAATGCTCAGTAATTTTGCGGAGCATTTGCACAACTCCCCGTCGCGGGTAAAACTAATACGTAATTAATATGCGTTTTCCCGCAAAACACAAGCATTTTGCAAGCGTTTTTAGCTTGCAGAATGCTTGCGCTTTTCCAAGCGATTTGAAGCATCGCTTGGAAAAGTGATTGACAGGTTGGTCACGCTTGTCAAGCATAGTGCTGACAAGTGTGACCAACTGTTTACTAATGAGTAATGTAAAAAATAATAAAAAAAATAAAAAATATTAATATACTCACCCTCCGTCGGCCCCCGGAGTCTTTGCGCTCCTCAGCGACGCTGCCGGCAAGTTCCGTTCCCAGGGATGCATTACGAGAATGACCTTTACGACGTCGCGGTCACTCGACCGCTACGTCATCTGGGGTGTGGATCGCCCGCCAGGGCAGTGGATACTCGGTACCGGGCTGGTGTATGGAAGGGATGTGTCACAGCGGCAGTGACCCGGTCCGTGGCCCTGGGCGTCCAATGAAAGGGGTTTTATTTACAGGAGATGTTAGAGTTTGTAGTGTAGGTATTCGTGACGCCACCTGTGGTATCTGGTCAATGGTGACCAGTGCTGCGGTGCAGATCCTCTGGGATAGATGGTGAGATGCAGCAGAGTTGGTACAGTCTCCCACCAGTGAGACTATGGGTCCCAGGGCAGGTAGATGTAGTAAAAGGTGGGAATGGTGCTGGAAGATGTAGCTGAGTGCAATGGGTGACGCAGGAAGAAACTGAGAGACAGCCAGTGAGTTGCAGTTTCCAAAGCTTTACTCACAGTTCAAATGTGCACAGAAGCCCGCTTGGTGCCACGTCCTCCAGGTGAGGAGTCCAGCCAACTCCCAGATGGATGAAGAACACTAGCCCAAGGCTCCCTGTCAGTATATGCCTTCTCTGGCCGTCTCTCTGTGCTGTTTGTCCCGCTGTCTCTCCTTCCAGCACCCACACAAACAGTGTCCCAGATCAGCAGCTGCGAATCCTCTAGGACAACGTCTTACTTCTGTGTTCCTCTTGATTCTATATAGCTACCTCTCCGGCGAAGATATTTGGCTTTGTCTGTGATCCCTATGTTATCACAGCAGTCGACTTGCTAGCTGAGTCATAAAGTTCTCCACTAGGCTAAGGGGTCGAGTTCCCTCTCTGCGACCTTGATTCTCCCAGCCGGCGTCCGCCAGTCCTGGAATGGGCCCATCTGTAGCTCTCGGCTCAGCCGTGTCCCTCTCTAAGAATCCCTTTTCTCCTCCAGAGAACCTCTCTTCCTTCTTTCTCTGAGCAGCTCCCTAGGACTGGAGCCTGCTCCACAATCCTATCTCCGTCCCCTTTCCCCTCCGGGAGAGCTCTCTCCAGCACGTCTGCTCTCTTCCTCCCCTAAGGGGAACTCTCACTTCCTTCTAACTCCTGCTCTGACCCACAAGCTCCACCCACAATCTACACCTTTTGCTAGCTGAGGCGTGCTAAGTGAACTCAATTAGTGTGAGTGATGGATGCAGTGTTGACAGAGCCAGGTGTAATGTCTCCACCTTACCTGAGAGTTGAAATATCACATCCCTGGATGAGATGCAATGCCTCTGTGGCGACTGGACCCACAGGGGCGCCACATACCCCCCCTGTTAAACACAGCATGTCCGCGGGCTGAAACAGAGCAAAAGATGTAACAGGAAACATACAAAAATTTTATATAATGCGCATTATCAACATAATCCCAAACTCAACTTCCCAGGATGGGAGGCACTACCTCTTTAACGTTGCATAATCGGTACACAAATAAATAACATGACTAATATTGGACATTACAACATTCTGCAGCATCATTTACTCTAAAGTGCTTGTGGCAGCAACCGTTAAAACTTCTAAGTCATAGAATCATAGAATCATAGAATGGTAGAGTTGGAAGGGACCTCCTGGGCCATCTGGTCCAACCCCCTGCTCAAAGCAGGATTCTCTAAATCATCCCAGACAGATGTCTGTCCAGCCTCTGTTTGAAGACTTCCATTGAAGGAGAACTTACCACCTCTCGTGGCAGCCTGTTCCACTCCTTGATCACCCTAACTGTCAAAAAGTTTTTTCTAATATCTAATCTGTGTCTCCTCCCATTCAGTTTCATCCCATTGCTTCTAGTCTTTCCTTGTGCAAATGAGAATAAAGATGATCCTTCTACAATGTGACAGCCCTTGAGATATTTGTAGACAGCTATTACGGTAAGTCTTCTCTCAGTCTTCTTTTTTGCAAGTGTGTCGACCCGCCACCACAATTGTGGATTACCAGGGCAATGGGGTACTCAGAGCCGAGCCCATGGAAGTCTATGGGGTTTGTCACAGGTAGCGGTGGCTCGGTCTGTGGCCCTGGCGGTCTGGCGTATGTTGGGGGAATATTTACAGGGGATAGATATATTTACAGTTCGTGACGCCACCTGTAGTCTCTGGTAATTTGTACCAGCGCTGCTGTAGATCTCTGAGGGGATGGTGAGGCAGCTAGATGTCGGGTCCCCTACAGGTGGGACTCTTCCCTCAGGTCGATGGTTATGGTGGGGTTGTGCAGGCATGCAATTAAATAACTCAGTCTCACACCGTCAGCGTCTTTCCATACCTTTTACTTGTAAGATGGTAAGGCAGGTCCCAGGGAGGCTGATGGGGTTGATGGAGGATGAGTTTTGAGGCAACGGCTGAGCAAGGCAGGGGCCTCCTTTACTTTCCAATGATGATGAGTCCAACCAGCATAAAGCGTAGTTCACTCCTGAAACTTCAGCTATTTCAAAGCTGTACTGCCCGGTCAGTTTTGTGGTGGAGCCTTCCAGTGATGAAACTAGGTTCTTCTATGCTTGGCCTAGCTCAAAGTTCCTATTCCACCTGACCCCTGTTACGTACTGACACTTCAAGGGCTGCTTTCTGTTACCTAAGGTCCAGTAAGCCTCTGGTTTTTCTACCACTATGCGTGAAGCTATAGTGATGCTTCGGTCTCCAGTGACCGGTGACAATGTGCAGGATACTTCAATCCTAAAGCACTTCTGATTTCCTTCCACTGTGCCTTTCGACTTGCTCAAACTCTCAATCTCAGCACTGACTAGGCTAAGGTGAACTGGCTCACCTGTACTAGCCTCCACTACTGTACTGTCTCTCTGAATCGACAGGAATCTTGGTGCTCCAGACAGGCACTCCTTCTCTCTCCCTTCACCTCAGGAGACACTACTAGACTCTCTTGTGCTAAAAAAAACCACACCCCTCTACACCCCTGCTGGGTGTGTCCGAAGTATATGTGATGTCATGTAGAGCCCTTAACCGTTACCTCTCCACTCATCCTCCTGGTATTGTGTACCTTAAATACCAGGGCTACACATTCCCCCATGGTAAACGACAGCACTCCCGGGCTGTGAAATACAAAGAGACAATTTTGTTTATGCATTAAACATTAACATTAACTCGTCCCATCCGGGAGGTAAGGATTTCTTGAACGTTGCAAACAAAACATTAAATATAGAAAAATACAAAATATTAAATAGACATGTTCATATAATAAACGGCAAGATTCTTGTGAAGGACCCGCACCAAACCTTCAACGTGGGTCCTGGGTGGGCTGCAGGACATATGAATGCAGACCTCACTCAGTGCCTCACCACACGGGTTTTATGTTCAGAGGTAAGTCAAGGCTTCGTGTGAAACCATTATAAGGCACCTTAGTGCAACTATTTACAAGATAAGTTCTGGGCTGGCACAGTCCTCAGCCTCTCAGTCCATTATAAGACACCATAAGGAAAAGACACATATATATATATATATACTTTTTACAATATTCACATTAATTTGTTATAATTACTGCTGGTATCGAATGGGTATCTTCCCTTTTGTGATTCGCTCTGATCTACGTGGAGTAGCTTCAGGTATATTAAGTTGTGATCTGTCTGCACTGCGTAACGGCAAACTATAGAACTGCCTCAATCTTTCTATGGATCTGGCAAGCGTACTGATGGCTGGGCGGTGTGAGTCAGCTTCACCAGGGGTTCCCATAGCATGGGGCGCTGCTTCTGATGATCCTTCTTGAGATTCCGTAGGTTGAGGTGTTGCTGGGATGGGTAACTCCTGAACGGACTCAACTGGCACCACGGACACAACTGGAGGTAGAACTTCCTCTTGTGGCTGATAAAACTGCAACACCGGAACTATTACAGCATCTCCCAGTCGGGGCCAATCCGCAGGAAAATCTCCCAGATCCGTGTGTATGACCTCTTCCTTTCCTTCCTCTTGATTGATGACAGGGTTCTTTTCACAAAGCTTTAAGGGTTCTGGACACAATTTCAAATGGTCTCTGGACACAGTGGTTATTGTTCTTCCTCCGTCCTTACTGATGATACAAACTTTTCTGTTGTCATATTTAGAATCTTGTACAACGTAGGGTTCTTGTTCCCACTGGTTATCCAATTTGTGCATTTTCCTTTTCCTTTTTAATACCACTTCTCCAGGCATCAAAGGCTTGGCAGGAGCATTTCTGTTGTAAATATCTTCCTGTTTCTCCCGTGCCTTGTTGAGACTTTCTTCTACACAGATTTGCACTCGTCTGTACTGCTCTTGCCGATTGATGTCCCAGTTTTCAATGGCGTCGTCTGCCTCCGGTTCTACCACTCCAAGTTCTAAATCCATTGGTAGTCTTCCGGGCCTTGCTCTCATAAGATAGGCTGGAGTGCAGTTAGTGGAACTTACAGGTATATGGTTATACAAGTCAACCAAATCAGGTAGTAAGTCCGGCCATCGATTTCTGTCTTCCAACGGTATGGATCTCAACAAGTCAAGGACAATATGGTTCATTTTTTCGCAAAGACCGTTGGTTTGAGGGTGGTATGGCGTTGTTCTAATTTTCTTGCACCCGTACATGTGACAGAATTCCTTGAATAAATCAGCTTCGAAAGCAGGTCCTTGATCGGTTAATACTTGCTCCGGATACCCATGCGGTCTGCAGAAGCTTGCTTGAAAGGTTTTCGCGGCCGTCACTGCGGTCTGATCCTTAACTGGAACAACCACCAGAAATCTGGAGTAATGGTCCACCATGGTCAGGGCGTATGAGTATCCAGATCTACTTGGCGACAGTTTGACGTGGTCCAGGGCCACAATCTCCAGGGGGCGAGTCGTCCGGATAGGTTGCAGGGGCGCCTTCTGACTACCGTAGTCCTTTCTTCTGAGACCACAGGGTCCACAGTTCCGACACCACCTCTCAATGGAGCTGCGCATCCCTACCCAGTAGAACCGGCATCTCAACAGGGTCTCCAGCTTTCTCCAGCCAAAGTGTCCTGCTTGATCGTGGTATGCTTCCAACACCATTGGGACGTCTGCCTTGGGGACCACGATTTGCCAGACCATCTCATGGGTTCTGGGGTTGACGTATCTCCTGCACAACTTCTCACGGTATAGGAACAACCTGCTTTTCTCGTTCCACAGGAGCTTGGCTGACATAGGTGCATCCTTTTCCAAAGAGGAGCCTTCCTGTCTTAACAACTCCTTGATGCGGCTGACCACTGGATCACTGTCCTGAGTCTCTTTCCAGCTGTGATGGGGTAAAGGATTTAATGTTGCACCATACTGCTTTCTGTTAACTCGATGCTCGTGGACTACCCCATTTCGATGGAACGCAGGTAGCTCAATTTCTTCCAGGTCGTCCGATTCTTCTTCCGTGTCAGAGTCATGCGGCCTTCGGGACAACGCGTCAGCATTAGCATTCTTTCGACCTGCCCGGTACTTGATGGTAAACTGGTAATTGGACAACCGAGCCATCCATCGCTGCTCCATGGCACCCAGCTTGGCGGTTTCCAGGTGCGTTAAGGGGTTGTTATCTGTAAACGCAGTGAACCGATTGGAGGCCAGATAATGCTTAAATCTTTCAGTAATGGCCCAGACCAGCGCCAGAAACTCCAGCTTGAAGCTGCTATAATTTTCCGGATTCCTTTCAGTTGGCCTGAGTTTTCTGCTGGCATATGCGATGACTTTTTCTTGGCCATTCTGCTTCTGACTGAGAACTGCTCCCAACCCTTCATTACTGGCGTCGGTGTACAACAGGAACGGTTGGCTGTAATCAGGATAGGTTAAGATCTCATCACCTGTAAGGATCTCTTTCATCTCTTGGAATGCTTCAGCCTGTTCCTTACCCCAATTAAAGGGAGGGTTTCTGCTCTTTAGGGATTGTCCTACTAGGAGGTCCTGTAAAGGAGCTGCCTTCTTCGTGTAATCTTTCACGAATCTCCTGTAGTAACCCGTTAGTCCCAGGAACTGTCGCACTTCCTTAAGGTTCTTCGGCTCCGGCCACTTCTGGATGGCAGTGACTTTCTCTGGGTCCGGCGCTACTCCTTCCGAACTGACGATGTGCCCCAAGTATTGTACCTTCTGTTTGAGTAGATGGCATTTTGAGGGTTTTAATTTCATCCCGTACCTGGACAGGGACTCGAATACTTCTGCCAGGTGCTTCAGATGATCCTCATAAGTCTTGGAATACACGATGACGTCGTCTAGGTATAGCAGCACGGTTTCAAAATTGAGATGTCCCAGGCAGTTCTCCATCACTCTCTGAAATGTTCCTGGGGCACTACTGAGCCCAAACGGCATTCTGTCGAACTCACAGAGCCCCATTGGGTTGGTGAAAGCCGTTTTCTCACGATCCTCCTCAGCCACAGCCACTTGCCAGTAACCACTAGTCAGATCAAGGGTAGAAAAGTAGTTAGCCGTTTTCAGAGCAGCTAATGATTCCTCTATGCGTGGTAACGGGTATGCATCCTTGTGTGTTATGCGGTTCACCTGCCTGTAATCCACACACATTCTCATACTACCATCTTTCTTTTTAACCAGAACTAGAGGGGCTGCCCAGGGCTACAACTATCCCTTATCACCCCGGCCTTCTTCATATCATGTAACATTTCTTTAGCCTTCTGATAATGGGCTGGGGGTATAGGCCTATACCGCTCCTTGATGGGAGGATGACTGCCTGTAGGGATATGATGTTGGACTCCCTTAATTACCCCAAAATCAAGTGGGTGCTTGCTAAACACTTGGGCATACTCTTGCACCACCCGTAATACCCCTTGCTTCTGGTGAGCGGAGTGGTGTCTGTCCCAACATGGAGTTGCTGACACCATTCCGCCACCTGAGTTGCTGGGTCATTGTCCTCCGCTATTTGACAGGAGTCTAAGGACTCAGCCGAAAGAATAGAATTATTGTCGACAGCATGTAGTTTAGCAATGGTTGCATAACGGGGTAAGTTTACCTCATCATCTCCCCAATTGAGAAGCCGTACCGGTACTCTTCCATTCACCACTTCCACTACTCCCCTAGCAGTCATAAGTGTAGGTCTATGTTCTGAATGGTGGGGTTCTACTACAGCTTGGTAATTCTGTCCTCTCAGACCTATGGCTGCCCTGCACCAGATAATCATTTCACTCATTGGGGGTATCACAATAGGATCCGAGTCAGTGACCCGTACATTACCAATTTCGCCGTCTGTAAGCTTCGCTTGCTGCTGACACACCAGGGCCCGGATCTCTCTTTGGATTACTCCTTTTTGCCTTGGTCGGGCAATCTCAGCGAGCTGTTGGAGCAAGAACACAACTTCTCCCAAACAATTACTGATAATGTTAGTGCCCAAAATTATATTTAAACCGTTCTCCTCATTTGCAGTCTTTACTACCAGAAGCCCCTGGTCTTTCAACTCCTCTCTGCCCACCTTTACATCTACACATTTTGTCCCGAGTACTTCTACAGGAAGACCATTAGAAGCATATACGGTAAAGTCAGGGATCGGGGTTTAAGACTGTCCATTGACCAGTACTTAGTATATAGGGCATCAGGTATTAGGGTCACCTGGGACCCAGTGTCTAACAGTGCCGGAACTGCAATACCATCTAGGATGATAGACAGGTAGGGTCGCCCACCCACATACCTGCGGTTCCAGTCTAAGGGGCCTGACGGGTATTCCCTGGGTGTTGGCCCTTGGACCCAGGTTCTGCCCGTTTAAAGGACACTGTGGAGACATATGACCTTTCCGGTTGCATCGATAACAGATGATCTCTCGACGAGGAGGGTGTTGATCAGAGGTCACTCCTGGGGGTGGCGTTGTCCTCCTCCGGGGGGCGACGTCTTCTTTCTTCTCCGGTGCATCCACGGGACGTCTTCTGGGCAGTCAGCTAACAAGATCTTTCCTTCCTCCTCTTTCCGCAGCTGCAGGGCACTCATTACAGCAGCCAGATTTTTAGTCAGCTGGCGCACCTCTGAGCGCAGACAATCCAATTCACTGGGAGGTGTCACCTGCGTTTTGGTTTCGGCCACTAACGGGGAACAGGGGTTACTGCCGGTTCCAGAGTGACTTCACCCTGATGATGTTGGGTTGCCACCTCAGGTTTGCCCAGGGGCCGCAGCCCTTTTATTGCCATGTCTTTTAGGGCATCAAAAGTAGCATCCGGATGATCTAAGGACCACCAGTTTACAGTTCTGCGTTCCTCTTGGGATCTCAATCCCTGGATAAATTGTTCTTTCAGCATTTTATTCTCATCGATAGCATTTAAATTATTAATCTGCTTAAGAGCTCTCAGGGCTCCTTGTAGTCGGCAAGCGTAGTCCCGGATGCTGTCATCTGGCTGTTGTGAACAGTGATAGAAGGCCATCCGGAGATCCGTTTCTGTGCGGTCTTCAAATATGGCATGCAGCTTAAGGAAGATCGCAGGTACCGACTCCTGATCAACGGTATCCCAAGTCTCCACTTCCCTCTCAGCAGCGCCAGTTAGCTGCCCTATTAGCACAGCAGCTTTTTGTCTCTCAGGCATGGAGTACATTTCTAGGATGCTGCATAACTTCCGCTTGAAGCCTGCTAATGTGCCTGGCTCACCGCTGTACTGGGGAAGCCATTTCGCCCCAGGCATATATGGGAGCGTTAGTGGCATGATCGGGACTACCGGGCTGGGTGCTGGACCTGCACCCCCATCTGGCGCTACAATACCAGGCGGTGCGGGATTGGGGCCTCCGGCCGGGGCCGCACTGTCAGCCGGTTGTTGTGACATCTTAGCGCCCCCTTGGTTAAACGGAGCCTACCGGTTTCAGATGCTGCTACTTCACAGGCACAGCAGTGGGAACAGGACCTTCGTCGCAGGCGCTCTGATGTCAGAGCGTTCACTTCCTGTTGCAGGACCTGCCGCTGAGTCAGAGCCGGGGGCGTGTCCAAGACTTTGCGCGCTCTTTCAGGTACGCCCACCTTCTTCTCCAGCGCCTTAGGGCGCGAATCTGGCGGCAAATATGGCGGTATTTGGCGCCAAACAATAGCAACAGTCTTTTTCATCAAAACACTCCACAGGCACACAGGGCTCGCAATGCTGCAAGTTTCGTATCCTGTTCGTGACGCCAAAGTTTTGTGTCGACCCGCCACCACAATTGTGGATTACCAGGGCAATGGGGTACTCAGAGCCGAGCCCATGGAAGTCTATGGGGTTTGTCACAGGTAGCGGTGGCTCGGTCTGTGGCCCTGGCGGTCTGGCGTATGTTGGGGGAATATTTACAGGGGATAGATATATTTACAGTTCGTGACGCGACCTGTAGTCTCTGGTAATTTGTACCAGCGCTGCTGTAGATCTCTGAGGGATGGTGAGGCAGCTAGATGTCGGGTCCCCTACAGGTGGGACTCTTCCCTCAGGTCGATGGTTATGGTGGGGTTGTGCAGGCATGCAATTAAATAACTCAGTCTCACACCGTCAGCGTCTTTCCATACCTTTTACTTGTAAGATGGTAAGGCAGGTCCCAGGGAGGCTGATGGGGTTGATGGAGGATGAGTTTTGAGGCAACGGCTGAGCAAGGCAGGGCCTCCTCTACTTTCCAATGATGATGAGTCCAACCAGCATAAAGCGTAGTTCACTCCTGAAACTTCAGCTATTTCAAAGCTGTACTGCCCGGTCAGTTTTGTGGTGGAGCCTTCCAGTGATGAAACTAGGTTCTTCTATGCTTGGCCTAGCTCAAAGTTCCTATTCCACCTGACCCCTGTTACGTACTGACACTTCAAGGGCTGCTTTCTGTTACCTAAGGTCCAGTAAGCCTCTGGTTTTTCTACCACTATGCGTGAAGCTATAGTGATGCTTCGGTCTCCAGTGACCGGTGACAATGTGCAGGATACTTCAATCCTAAAGCACTTCTGATTTCCTTCCACTGTGCCTTTCGACTTGCTCAAACTCTCAATCTCAGCACTGACTAGGCTAAGGTGAACTGGCTCACCTGTACTAGCCTCCACTACTGTACTGTCTCTCTGAATCGACAGGAATCTTGGTGCTCCAGACAGGCACTCCTTCTCTCTCCCTTCACCTCAGGAGACACTACTAGACTCTCTTGTGCTAAAAAAACCACACCCCTCTACACCCCTGCTGGGTGTGTCCGAAGTATATGTGATGTCATGTAGAGCCCTTAACCGTTACCTCTCCACTCATCCTCCCGGTTGTAGCGCCCGCGTCCCTGCCTGCTGCCAGACAGGGACGTCGCTCTCCTCACCTGTCCTCGGCGCCCTCCTTCCGCCCTGCTGGTCCCGCGCGCTCCTTCCCTGCTACTGGCCTTAGGGCGCGCGCCCGCACCCTCCCCCGCTCTTAAAGGAGCCGCGCGCATTTTCCAAATCAGTCTCCAGCTAATGCTGGAGGACTCCACCCTATATTAAGGGCTTCCTCCTTAATGTAGGTGCCCGAGCAATGTTGTTCCTGTGCAGTCTAACTCTGTTTCAGCCATCAGCTCCTGATTCCAGTTTCCTGCCTGTTACCTGTCGGCTTGCCTGTCTGCCATCCGTCTGCAGTTCCATCCAGAGGTTCGGACGTCATCTGCAGAGATCCCCGGCTCTTGCCTGCTCACCTAGGAGCGATCATCTGCCATCCGACTGCAGCTCCATCCGGAAGTTCGGACATCATCTGCAGAGATCCCCGGCTCTTGCCTGCTCACCTGGGAGCGATCATCTGCCATCCGACTGCAGCTCCATCCGGAAGTTCGGACATCATCTGCAGAGATCCCCGGCTCTTGCCTGCTCACCTGGGAGCGATCATCTGCCATCCGACTGCAGCCTACCTGGAGGCTCCACCATATCAGGTCGTATATACCTGCCTGTCTAGAGTCTGCCTGGTCACTTGCTGTGACAACCTGCCTGTTCCAGAGACTGCCTGGTCACTTGCCATGTCAACCTGCCTGTCCAGAGACTGCCTGGTCACTTGCCGTGACAACCTGCCTGTCCCAGAGACTTCCTGGTCACTTGCCGTGACAACCTGCCTGTCCCAGAGACTGCCTTGGTCACTTGCCGTGACAACCTGCCTGTCCCAGAGACTGCCTGGTCATTTCCGTGACAACCTGCCTGTCCCAGAGACTGCCTGGTCACTTGCCGTGACAACCTGCCTGTCCCAGAGACTGCCTTGGTCACTTGCCGTGACAACCTGCCTGTCCCAGAGACTGCCTTGGTCACTTGCCGTGACAACCTGCCTGTCCCAGAGACTGCCTTGGTCACTTGCCGTGACAACCTGCCTGTCCAGAGACTGCCTCGGTTACTTACCGTTACAACCTGCCTGCCCAGAGACTTCCTTGGTCACTTGCTGTGACAAACCTGCCTGTCCAGAAACGAAATATATCTCCTGCCGTGAATCCCTGCCCTTTTCCCAGGTGCCACCCGCTCTCTTACAAGTAAACTCTCTTGTATAATAAAGCTTTGTGGTTCCACCAACCTGACCTGTCTCGTCAGTAGTTCCACCCACCAGACCCGTTACAGTTTGCTCGGGCCATGGAACCCGGTGGCACCCAAACCCCTTCACTCCCGGAACTGTGTCATGAGCTGTCTCGCCAGAGGTCTCAACAGGAGGCCATCCTGGGTCACCTGCGGAACGTCAAATCCCGTCTGGACACTCTGAAATCATCAATAGCAACCATCGCTGGAGCCATGACTCATAATCCGTCAGTCCCGCTGATTCCCAATTCCGTGGTTTCCATTCCCGGACCCCGACTGTCAGCTCCTCCTAGGTTTGGAGGCGATCCTGCTCTGGCTCGGGGTTTCATTAATCTGTGCACCCTGCATTTTGAACTCCTGGCACACCAGTTTAACTCTGACCGGGCCAAAGTTGCCTTCATCATGTCCCATCTCACTGGAGAGGCCCTGGCCTGGCTTAACCCTCTCTGGGAGAGAGAGGATCCTCTGGTGTCTGACCTGCCTGCGTTTCTCTCGGCCTTCCGGAAGGTATTCGACGAACCTGGACGGAAGACTTCCTCTGCATCATCTCTGCTGCGTCTCCGTCAGGAGAGTTTCACCGTTGGTCAATATGCCATACGGTTCCGGACTTTAGCCTCAGAACTAGCTTGGGACAATGAAGCTCTAATTTCGGTCTTCTGGGAGGGTCTGTCCGGCCGTATTAAAGACGAACTTGCCGGTCGGGACATTCCAACCTCGCTTGATGATTTAATAAATCTTGCCAATCGAATTGATCTACGGTTCCAGGAACGAGCCAAAGAGATCACCCGTAAAAAAGAGTTTTCCCATCTTGCACCCTCGTGTCAGAGATCTATAACCTCTTCCGTTTCTCCTCAGGTGCACCCTGCTGAGCCTATGCAGGTCGACCAGACCAAGATGGTCAAAGCCCGTCAGGACTCACGCCGTGCCGAGAAAAGTTGCTTCTACTGCGGCAGTAAGGAGCACTGGATCCAAACCTGTCTGGAGAAGTCGGGAAAACGCCTGTGTCTAGGTTCGCTCGGAGAGGTCAATCTAGACAAAAATAAATCCTCTTCATCCCTGCTGCTGTCGGTTTCAATTCTGATCGGTAAGAACCGCCACTTCGAAATGGCCCAACTTGATTCTGGAGCAGCTGGGAATCTCGTGTCACAGGCTCTAGTAGAGAAGTATCACATTCCCACCAAACCTCTTGTTGAACCTGTATCTGTTGCTGCTGTGGATGGGGGCCTCCTACCTCGTCCCATCCGACTTATCACCGAAGTCATAACCCTGCAGGTGGGAATGTTGCATTCTGAGAGCATCTCGTTTCATGTTTTACCTGGACTCTCTCATGCTCTCTTACTAGGTCTGCCTTGGCTCCAAAAACATGCACCTGTGCTCGACTGGCAGAATGGAGAGGTTCTTCGCTGGGGACAGGACTGTCATAAAACATGTCTGGTGCCTGTTCATCCTGTCTATTCTTCTCCTACACCTGCTAATCTACCTGGACTCCCGATTCCATATTGGTCATTTGCTGATGTCTTCAATAAAAAGGAAGCAGAGACATTACCCCCGCAAAGACCATATGATTGCCCGATTGACCTGTTGCCCGGTACTACGCCTCCCCGTGGGCGTATTTACCCGTTGTCTGCTGCTGAGACCAGGTCGATGTCCGAATATATCGAGGAGAACTTAGCAAAGGGATTCATCCGGAAATCTACCTCCCCAGCGGGAGCAGGTTTCTTCTTCGTTAAAAAGAAAGACGGATCTCTCCGTCCCTGTATTGACTACAGAGGCCTAAATTCGATCACGGTGAAGAATAAGTACCCTCTTCCGCTCATTCCAGAACTGTTTGATCGTCTTAGAGGGGCTAGAGTCTTCACCAAACTAGATCTTCGTGGAGCATACAACCTGGTTCGTATCCGTCGAGGAGATGAATGGAAGACGGCATTCAACACCCGGGACGGCCACTACGAGTACTTGGTGATGCCCTTTGGTCTCTGTAATGCTCCAGCAGTCTTTCAGGAGTTGGTCAACGACATCTTCCGGGACCTCCTCTATTCCTGCGTTGTGGTGTACCTTGACGACATCTTGGTCTTCTCTCCGGATCTTCAGTCTCACCGGAGGGATGTTCGTCAGGTTCTGCTCAGGCTCAGGCAGAATCACCTCTTCGCCAAATATGAGAAGTGCCTCTTTGAGCAGACATCGCTTCCGTTTCTGGGCTACATCATTTCTCAGACAGGCCTACGAATGGATCCGGAGAAATTGTCTGCCATCGAGAAGTGGCCCCGACCGGAGGGGTTGAAGGCCATTCAGCGGTTCCTGGGATTTGCCAACTATTACCGTCTCTTCATACCGCACTTCTCTTCCAGGACTGCTCCAATCTCAGCGCTCACTCGCAAGGATGCTAACCCCAAACAGTGGACGCCCGAAGCAGAGGAGGCCTTCCTTTCTCTGAAACAGGCCTTCTCTTCCGCTCCAGTGCTGCATCGCCCGGATGGCAACAAGCAGTTCTTCCTGGAGGTGGACGCTTCCTCTGCTGGAGCCGGAGCGGTTCTTACCCAAAAATCGCCATCCGGGAGGATGGTATCCTGCGGTTTCTTCTCCAAACTCTTCTCCTCCTCCGAGCGCAACTACTCCATAGGAGATCGAGAGCTATTGGCCATTAAGTTGGCATTGGAGGAGTGGCGTTACCTACTCGAAGGGGCTCTTCATCCGGTAATCATCTACACGGACCACAAAAATCTGGCATACCTCCAGCAGGCACAGAGACTTAATCCTCGTCAAGCCCGGTGGTCCTTGTTTTTTGCCCGCTTCGATTTTCTTTTGCATTTTCGCCCAGCTGACAAAAACGTCAAGGCGGATGCCTTGTCTCGGTCTTTCCTGGTGTCGGATCTCGAAGATGAGCCTAAACATATCATCGATCCCGCCAGAGTGATGCAGGTGGCTCCCGTGAGTCTAAATCGTCTCCCTCCTGGTAAGACGTTCGTATCAGAAACCGATCGGAAGAGAATCCTACATTGGGGTCACTCGTCTAAACTCGCTGGCCACGCTGGTCAAAGAAAGACCCTCCAACTCATTACCCGGCATTATTGGTGGCCTACTCTGCACAAAGACGTAATAGACTTTGTTTCTGCCTGTGTTTCCTGTGCCCGCAACAAAGTTCCGAGACACCTGCCTACCGGCCGTCTTCTTCCGCTTCCTGTACCCGCTGCCCCCTGGCAGCATATAGCCATGGACTTCATAACAGATCTGCCCGTCTCTGCCGGTTGTACGGTCATTTGGGTGGTCGCTGACCGCTTTTCCAAGATGGCTCACTTCATTCCTCTGCCAGGTCTCCCGTCTGCACCCGAGTTGGCTAAAGACTTTATCCGCCACATCTTCCGTCTTCATGGTCTGCCTCGTCACATTGTGTCGGATCGTGGGGTTCAGTTCACCTCACGTTTCTGGAGAGCCACTTGTAAGTTGCTAGACGTCACCCTGGATTTTTCCTCCGCTTACCACCCACAGTCCAATGGACAAGTTGAACGAATAAATCAGAATTTGACCAGTTATCTTCGACATTTCGTTAATGCCCACCATTCTGACTGGGTGGAGCTCCTGCCTTGGGCCGAATTCTCCTACAATAATCATGAGAGCGAATCTTCCACCAAGTCTCCGTTTTTTGTAGTCTTCGGTCAGCACCCTCGGATCCCTGTCCCTGTTTCCATCTCTGTGGACAATCCAGCTGCGGAATCTCTAGTTAGAGAATTCTCCTCCATCTGGGAGAGTACCCGGTCCGCACTCATTCAGTCTTCCGAGCGCATGAAAAGACATGCTGACAAAAAACGTCTGGATCCTCCTCAATTCCGTCCTGGGGACAAAGTCTGGCTTTCGTCCAAATATGTTCGACTCAAAATTCCGTCCTACAAGTTAGGTCCTCGGTTCATCGGTCCTTTTGAGATCATCAGTCAGATCAATCCGGTGTCCTATAAATTGAAACTCCCGGCCAATTTGAGAATTCCTAATTCTTTTCATGTATCTCTCCTCAAACCTGTGGTTCTTAACTCTTTTTTTAAGTCTACAGGTACACCTCCTGCTCCAGTGTCTGCTGATGATGAATTTGAGGTAGAGAACATTCTGGCCACAAAAAGGGTAGGAAGAAAGACTTATTTTTTGGTGGATTGGAAGGGGTTTGGTCCTGAGGAGAGAACCTGGGAGCCTCGGAGAACATCCATGCCCCTCTTATCCTAGCTAAATTTCTTTCTGGCCTAAAGAGGGGGGGCCTAGAGGGGGGGTACTGTAGCGCCCGCGTCCCTGCCTGCTGCCAGACAGGGACGTCGCTCTCCTCACCTGTCCTCGGCGCCCTCCTTCCGCCCTGTAGGTCCCGCGCGCTCCTTCCCTGCTACTGGCCTTAGGGCGCGCGCCCGCACCCTCCCCCGCTCTTAAAGGAGCCGCGCGCATTTTCCAAATCAGTCTCCAGCCAATGCTGGAGGACTCCACCCTATATTAAGGGCTTCCTCCTTAATGTAGGTGCCCGAGCAATGTTGTTCCTGTGCAGTCTAACTCTGTTTCAGCCATCAGCTCCTGATTCCAGTTTCCTGCCTGTTACCTGTCGGCTTGCCTGTCTGCCATCCGTCTGCAGTTCCATCCAGAGGTTCGGACGTCATCTGCAGAGATCCCCGGCTCTTGCCTGCTCACCTAGGAGCGATCATCTGCCATCCGACTGCAGCTCCATCCGGAAGTTCGGACATCATCTGCAGAGATCCCGGCTCTTGCCTGCTCACCTGGGAGCGATCATCTGCCATCCGACTGCAGCTCCATCCGGAAGTTCGGACATCATCTGCAGAGATCCCCGGCTCTTGCCTGCTCACCTGGGAGCGATCATCTGCCATCCGACTGCAGCCTACCTGGAGGCTCCACCATATCAGGTCGTATATACCTGCCTGTCTAGAGTCTGCCTGGTCACTTGCTGTGACAACCTGCCTGTTCCAGAGACTGCCTGGTCACTTGCGATGTCAACCTGCCTGTCCAGAGACTGCCTGGTCACTTGCCGTGACAACCTGCCTGTCCCAGAGACTTCCTGGTCACTTGCCGTGACAACCTGCCTGTCCCAGAGACTGCCTTGGTCACTTGCCGTGACAACCTGCCTGTCCCAGAGACTGCCTGGTCACTTGCCGTGACAACCTGCCTGTCCCAGAGACTGCCTGGTCACTTGCCGTGACAACCTGCCTGTCCCAGAGACTGCCTTGGTCACTTGCCGTGACAACCTGCCTGTCCCAGAGACTGCCTTGGTCACTTGCCGTGACAACCTGCCTGTCCCAGAGACTGCCTTGGTCACTTGCCGTGACAACCTGCCTGTCCAGAGACTGCCTCGGTTACTTACCGTTACAACCTGCCTGCCCAGAGACTTCCTTGGTCACTTGCTGTGACAAACCTGCCTGTCCAGAAACTAAATATATCTCCTGCCGTGAATCCCTGCCCTTTTCCCAGGTGCCACCCGCTCTCTTACAAGTAAACTCTCTTGTATAATAAAGCTTTGTGGTTCCACCAACCTGACCTGTCTCGTCAGTAGTTCCACCCACCAGACCCGTTACACTGGTATTGTGTACCTTAAATACCAGGGCTACACACAAGCTAAACATTCCCAAATCCTGCAACAGTTCCTCATAGGACATGGTTTGCAGACCGGTCACCATTCTGGTGGCTCTCCTTTGAACTTGCTCCAGTTTGTTGATGTCTTTTTTAAAATGTGGTGCCCAAAACTGGACACAGTATTCCAGATGAGGTCTGACCAAAGAGGAGTAGAGGGCAATAATGACCTCACGTGATCTAGACTGTATGCTTCTGTTGATACATCCTAGAATTGTATTTGCCTTTTTTGCTGCTGCATCACACTGTTGACTCATGTTCAGTCTGTGATCAATTAGTATACCCAAGTCTTTTTCACATGTGCTGTTACTTAGCCCTATTCCTCCCATTTTTATATGCTTTTTTCATTTTTATTGCGCAGATGTAGTACTTTGCATTTTTCCCTGTTAAAAACCATTCTGTTAGTTGCTGCCCACTGCTCCAGTTTATTTATATCTTTTTGAATCCTCTCTCTCTCTTCTCAGGTATTAGCTATCCCTCCTAGCTTTGTGTCATCAGCAAATTTGATCAGTTTACCCTCAATTCCTTCATCTAAATCAATGATAAAGATGTTGAACAATACAGGGCCCAAAACAGAGCCTTGTGGTACCCCACTTGAGACATTCTTCCAACTGGATGTGCAGCCATTTACGACCACTCTTTGAGTCCAATCACTAAGCCAGTTATGAATCCACCTAACAGTTGCCTTGTCCATTCCATACTTAGTCATTTTTTCAATAAGGATTGTGTGAGATACTTTGTCAAATGCTTTGCTGAAGTCAAGATATACTACCAAGATAGGGACTTCTATCCCTACAGTCACAACATTATATTCACATTAGCTTTTCCTTCTTACAAAGAATACTGTGACTAACACTCATTCTGTTCTATGAGTGCAATCCCCATCCGGGGTGTTTTCCGTATAGTGACTGCTAAAAACTGTCAAGTCTGCTACCAGGAAAGAGCATAATTCTCCTTACCAAAAAATACAAAAATACTATAATATTTACATTTAGCTCTTCTTCTCTACAAAAGGTACTATCATATTTACACTAACTTATTTTCCTATAAAAGTGCTATCACTATGTGGAGCCCAGCTGCGTCTGGATTCATATCTCCCAGAAGGGTACACAGAAGGAATTCACCACTAGAGGTCTCAATATACATTCACACACCTTCACCCATCCCTAAGACCACCAGAGGGAGCTGTATAGACATATAAAAGGAGGGTGAAGACAGGAAAGTTCAGTCAGCTCAGAGCTCAGATTTGAGGGACTGCAGTCCAGTCAGTCAGATTAGAGAGACTGCAGAGCAGTTCAGTTCAGCAAAGTGGAGGCTAGTAAAGTGGAACTGAATCCATCCCAGTCTAGTCAGAGCTGAAACAAGCGAGAAGTCTGCAGACAGAGCAGACGAGTGGAGTTTGCAGCAAGGGACTCCAGAGCTCAAGTTAAGAGCCAGGAGCGTGCCGATGCTCAGAGAGCGGCGAAGAGGCGGCCCACCAACTGCCAGTGTGTGTAATTGTGTGAGGTCCCGGGTAGGCCGAAGTCGAGTGGAAAGAGAAGTACAAGGAGGCAGAGGAGCCTTAACGGCTCACCTCAACAAGTATTGACCGGACACCGGGGTCCGAGCCTATAGGGATCTCCACGACCCATTAGGAGAACACCGGAGTTCCTGGAGGACTACAAGTCCCAGGAGTACCACAGAGCTGATACGTAACTGGGCCAGGAGGACAGAGTCCAGCCGTGCACGGCAAACAGGGACTGTGTACTTCAAGAAAGGGTCCAACCACAAGGTCAGCCAGGTGCAGGACAGAGACTAAGTTAGGCCCAGCTACATGCAGGCCAGGACTTCATTACTAAAAGGCAAGGAACAGGAGGCCACACAGCTACTCAGTGGGAGACTCTGGATGTGCACCCTTCACCCTACAGTGCTCCGGGATGTGCCTGCAACATCTTCAGTAAAGGTACCAAAGTGACTTGTGTGTGTGTCCCTCTTCTTACTCCTAACTGCCGGGTCCCCTTCCGTCCTGCATCCCTACCCATCTACCTGCCCTGAAGGACTCAGCCTCACCTGTGGGAGGCCTAACACCTATAGCTGCACACCAACCCTTCAGTGGATCTGCACCGCAGCGCTGATCACCCTGTCCAAGTACCACAGGTGGCGTCACGAATCCCCATACCAACATTCAATTCCCCTGTAAATATCCCACATTAACGGGTGAGCGCCAGAGCCACGGACTGAGCTGTGTTGCCGCGACATCCCCCATAGAAGTCTATAGGCTCAGATCCGAGTTCCCATTGCTCTGGAGGGCGACTCAACTACATTAACACTTATTCTTCTTCTCTACTAGTACAAGCCCCGTCCGGGGTGTTCTCTAAGTAGCAACCATTGCTAAGTGGTTGCCACTGAATTTGGACTGCTCTGTCCCTGCAACAATACTTTTCTAAGTATTATTACTGTCAAAACATATTTACATTAAGTGATCTCTATTACCCAAAAACTATCACATACATTGTCTCCAAGTACTTTTCTATGGTTCTGCCATATAAAACTAGCCTGCTATGCAAAACACTTCAATATAAAACAATTCTTACTTCACTCTAAGCATGTGGTACAAATATAGTAACACTTTTATTAATACACAATCAATACAGTTATCAAATGAGGTAGATGGCAGATACTTTCCCAGCCAGGGTATCTTCAAGTGTCCTTGTACTTGTGGGGACCCGCTCAAAACCCCCAACGTTGGTCTTGGGTGGACTGCAAGACATAAGGCCCGCCCAGAAGACCCTGTCTTCAGCCACACCTAACGGGTTTTTCTTCGGATCTTTGGTTGCAATAATGGGACTTAAAACTTTTTCCTAAAGTACATCTAAAACCAAGATGGAGCACCTAAAGAGGTGCAAGAACTATTTACAAGAACAAGAGTTCTGGATCCGCCTACATCCATACTCTCGCAGTCTGTCAATAGTTAAGGTGCAATAAAACTTGGAACATTTTGCAAGACCCCTCTCCTGGGGTGAACTATGTACAGTCCTTCTCCTGAAGGGTAAAGGGCCCGTCTCACACAGCGATCTCGGTAGCGAGATCGTTGCTGAGTCACTAGTTTTGTGACGCAGCAGCGAGCTCACCAGCGATATCGCTGTGTGTGACATTCAGCGACGATCAGCCCCCCTGCCGGGTATCGCTGATCGTCGCTGAAATGTCTGGACATTTTTTTGATCGCTAGTCTCCCGCTGACAGGCACGCATCGCTGCGTGTGACAGGCGGGAGACCAGCGATCTGCTGGTAACCAAGGTACACAGCGGGTTTCCAGGTGCGGGGCTGTGCCTAGAAACCGCTGTGTACCTTGGATACCAGCGCCCTGATGCAGGGAGCTGGTATCCAAGGTACACAGCGGGTTTCCAGGCACCGCGCAGTGCTTGGAAACCCGCTGTGTACCTTGGATACCAGCTCCCTGCATCAGGGCGCTGGTATCCAAGGTACACTGCGGGTAACTAAGCGATGTTACCCGCAGTGTCGCTGTGCTGATCGCTGCCCTGAGCTGCCTGTTTGGCAGCTCAGCAGCGATCATGTAGCGATACACCAGCGATCCTGACAAGTGCATATCGTTGTCGGGATCGCTGGTGTATCATTATGTGCAGTAGCGATCTCGTTAGCGACTTAGCTGTGTGTGACATGTAGCGGCGATGTGGCCCCTGCGGAGATGTTGCTGATCGCTTATGAACGTTCTGAGCCATTTTTTGGTCATTGGTGTCCCGCTGGTGAGCCTGAATCGCTGAGTGTGACACCCTTCATGAACGACTTTACCAGCGTCGCAGGTGGGACTAGGTTTTCCCAACGACCGCAGAGGTCGTTATACAGATCGCTGATGAGTTGTGTTTGGAATCACAGATCGCTGATGAGTTGTGTTTGGAATCTAACTAACTAGCGATCACATAGCGATCGCACCAGTGATCTCGCCAGGTTAAGTCGTTATCGTGATCTCTAGTGCTATCGCTAAGTGTGGCAGTGCCTTTAAACACTAGAAAAATTTTAAAGCTTTCTTTACTTGCCTGAAGATCTATTCACTCTGACCTCCAGTTTGAGTGGATGCATTCTTCCTCTGTTGCTTCCATGAGAAAAGCTGCTTGCTATTCTCTTCTTTTGCAATGGGAGCTGTGGCATGTGAAGGCACTCCCTGTGTAAATGTAGCAGTAGCCCGCACAGCTACCTGAGTCACTTCCGTTACTTCTTTGGCAGAGGCTACCTGATTAGGTGCCGTAGATTGTGGCGCGTCTGCCACTGGTGTCGCTGTTGCGTTGGTTGAGACCGTCGCGTTTGCTGCCCCCTGGGGACGGCGTGGTGTAAACTTGTCTGGGATCCTGCGCACGTGGAGAGCGTACCATCCCCTCGCACCAAGATGGCGGGTGAAGGAGACGAGCTCTCCCGGGAACAGGTCCCGTTCTGGATGTCCCCGGATGAGATGGGTCTCAACATCCCTCCGGTTTACAAACAGATCAGGGGCTTTGCAGGAATCTTGAATGAAGCCGAATCCCCGCTCCAAGTCGAAGAACCCGGCCCCATTCCATGGGATTCAGATATTCTCGAGACCTCTCTCTGACCTTGCTCTTGCCTGCCAGATCTCTTTTCTGCAGGGCCCCCCATCCATTCTGCTCCGCTCTGGTCTTCCCATTCTAAGACCTCCGTTTTTTGTCTCACTAGCGCTGGCGGCTGCGGGATCGGGACCGGTTCTAGAATCCCCCCTGTGGAACGATGTTATTGTCCCAAGCGATGTCTAGCACTAACTGGCCTGCCTTAGGGGTTGGTGGCATCCCAATGGGGCCCAGCCAGTCATCCCACGACCCAGGGGCACTTTCCGTACCTGCACTCCTGGGTCCGGCGTCCTCTGATGTGGTCTCTGGTGACATGGTGGCATGGTCTGAGGGGACCGGTGACGAAGACACTGGGGATCCAGATCCGGTGGCAGCAGCTTCTGATGGTTCCGATACGGGAGCTTCAGGTACCGGTGATGAGAGGGCCCGTGCTTCCTCAGCTTGCTGTCTGGCGGCCTGCCTCTTCGTTTCCAGCAGCGCTTGCTTTCCCTCCAGACGCCGATCCAGCTCCTTGATCTCCTGCTCCACACCGGCCGGGTCAACCTTCTCTTGAGAGCCGGAGCCTGTCTCACCGGAGCCGGGGCAAAGCTTCTCTTGCTTCCCGCGCTCCTGAGGCCTCCCTCCGCTCTCCATTATGGCTGCTCGCTCTTGTGCCTTCTTCTTTCTCGCTCTCTTTCCCGCTTCGGAGCATAGCTCCACCCCCGAGGGGCGGTGTCATTTTCCTTTGCCGCCATACCATGCTAGGACAAGAACTCCCCTAGCGGTCGGCCACGATGCAGTTGCATAGAAATACAGGCAGGGGAGGTTTGCTACTGTTTTCGCTCTTCAGGTGCTGCCCACGATGGCACGCCTCTCTGCACACCTCATGGAGTAGCCATATCCGTCATCTTTACAGTCCAAATCACACATCAATTGGTTTAATCCTTAACACATTCTTCTAGGCGCAAAGGACCCTTATTCAAAGATCGGTTCATCCTGTTCGTGACGCCAAGATGGATCGCCCACCAGGGCAGTGGGATACTGGGTACCGGGCCGGTGTATGGAAGGGATGTGTCACAGCGGCAGTGACCCGGTCCGTGGCCCTGGGCGTCCAATGAAAGGGGTTTTATTTACAGGAGATGTTAGAGTTTGTAGTGTAGGTATTCATGACGCCACCTGTGGTATCTGGTCAATGGTGACCAGCACTTCGGTGCAGATCCTCTGTGATAGATGGTGAGATGCAGCAGAGTTGGTACAGTCTCCACAGATAAGACTATGGGATCCCAGGGCAGGTAGATATAGTAAAAGGTGGGAATGGTGCTGGGAGCTGTAGCTGAGTGCAATGGGTGACCCAGGAAGAAACTGAGAGACAGCCAGCGAGTTGCAGTTTCCAAAGCTTTACTCACAGTTCAAATGTGCACAGAAGCCCGCTTGGTGCCACGTCCTCCAGGTGAGGAGTCCAGCCAACTCCCAGATGGATGAAGAACACTAGCCCAAGGCTCCCTGTCAGTATATGCCTTCTCTGGCCGTCTCTCTGTGCTGTTTGTCCCGCTGTCTCTCCTTCCAGCACCCACACAGTGTCCCAGATCAGCAGCTGCGAATCCTCTAGGACAACGTCTTACTTCTGCGTTCCTCTTGATTCTATATAGTTACCTCTCCGGCGAAGATATTTGTGGTTATTGTCTGTGATCCCTATGTTATCACAGCAGTCGACTCGCTAGCTGAGTCATGAAGTTCTCCACTAGGCTAAGGGGTCGAGCTCCCTCTCTGCGACCTTGATTCTCCCAGCCGGCGTCCGCCAGTCCTGGAATGGGCCCATCTGTAGCTCTCGGCTCGGCCGTGTACCTCTCTAAGAATCCCTTTTCTCCTCCAGAGAACCTCTCTTCCTCTGAGCAGTTCCCTAGGACTGGAGCCTGCTCCACAATCCTATCTCCGTCCCCTCTCCCCACAGGGAGAGCTCTCTCGAACACGTCTGCTCTCTTCCTCCCCTAAGGGGGAACTCCCTTTCACTTCCTTCTAACTCCTGCTCTGACCCACAAGCTCCACTCACCATCTACACTCTTTGCTAGCTGAGGCGTGCTAAGTGAACTCATCTAGTGTGAGTGATGGATGCAGTGTTGACAGAGCCAGGTGTAATGTCTCCACCTTACCTGAGAGTTGAAATATCACATCCCTGGATGAGATGCAATACCTCTGTGGCGACTGGACCCACAGGGGCGCCACAGGTGATTCTCGCAATGCATCCCTGGGAACGGAACTTGGCGGCAACTTCGCTGAGGAGCTTGAAGACTCCGGGGGCCGACAGAGGGTGAGTATATCAATATTTTTTATTTTAATTCTATAACATATTGACAGGAATATGGTACCCAGGGCCTGGAGGAGAGTCTCCTCTCCTCCAGGCCCTGGGTACCATCAGCACATGAAGCGCTCACTTCACGCATGGTGGGCATAGCCACATGCGTAAAGTGAGCGTTTAAATGCAATCCTATGGCGACGTAATCGCCGCGATTATGCCAAAAGAATGGACTTGCTGCTTATTTTTACGCTAAGCAATTACGCTTCTCAAAAATACACAGCATGTGCACAGCAATGTGTAATCCTATAGGATTGCATGGGATGCGTTTTGTAACCGTTTTTTAAGCGATTACGCCGCTTATCAAGAAAAGAACACTGTCCCTACTGTGAAACATGGAGGAGGCTCTGTTATGTTCCAGGGCTTCTTTGCTGCATCTGGCACAGGGTGTCTAGAATCTGTGCAGAGTACAATGAAATCTCAAGACTATCAAGGGATTCTAGAGAGAAATGTGCTGCCCAGTGTCAGAAAGCTTGGTCTCAGTCGCAGGTCATGGGTCTTGCAACATGATAATGACCCAAAACCAAAACACACAGCGAAAAACACCCAAGAATGGCTAAGAGGAAAACATTGGACTATTCTGAAGTGGCCTTTATGAGCCCTGACCTAAACCCTGTTGAGCATCTTTGGAAAGACTGAAACATGCCAACTGCAAAAGGCAACCTTCAAACATGAGACAACAGGAGCAGTTTGCTCTTGAGGAGTCGGCCAAAATACCTGTCGAGAGCTGCAGAAGTCTCATTGACAGTTACAGGAATCGTTTGATTGCAGTGATTGCCTCAAAAGGTTGTACAACAAAATATTTAGTTATGGGTACCATCATTTCTGTCCAGGCCAATTTCATGAGTTTTACTTTTTTTAATTCTGTGGAAGCATGGCTGAAAAGCAATGTCTGACTTTCATTTGTTCATTTTCAAAGATTTTTGATCTATTATTACTTTTGTCAGATTCAAGTTATTTCTGTCACCTTTGTGGGTTTTTTCTGTCATTAAATGAGGGGTACCAACAATTTTGACCACGTGTGTATATACAGTACATAGCAGATAGAGATAAGATACTATAGTGTCCCTATTGATTCATCCTTCAGGAAATGTCACAGTCTACCGTAAGATGCAGCGTGAAAAAGAATTGTGAGCTGATCTGTGCGGTGATTGCTGCATTATGAGGCCACACTTGTGACAACAGGCGGATCATTGGACCGATGCAAAAGGGATGTCCCAACTGAGCAAGTTATGACCTCTCCACCACAGAGACATCCACTAATTCTAAGAACGGGCCTCTGATATGGTTTATTGTACTGCAGTGATGCCCAGTCTATATGGAAAAGGCTCTTAAAAAATACCCACTAAAAGTCATCTCTTCAAGCCCTCTTGGGAGCCCATCGATCCTGAGAAATATGGGGAGTGATTGATACTGAAGTGTTTCCTGTACAGTGATATTCCCTGTCACCCACCATGCAAGGACTGGCATTGACCTTATTCACTTCAGTGGAGTCATACTGCAGGTCTGTGCACACGCACACTGGGTGGCTGGGGAGACATTGTGCCGAAAATAACAGTGACAGGTCCATTTCTTATTAATGGGACTGCTGGACATAGCCAAGTACGTCCGCCATCTCCAGAAGTCCCATACCAGAAAAATGGAACAGTGTTGGCCATTGCAGAATTCAAATAGGCACTTCAGAGCCCAGTTCCTGGTTGATGGGACCCCCAACAATTAACAAGTTATTTGTTAAGATGGGACAACGTCTTTAAACAGAGATTGTCAGCCAAAACTGACAGCATAAACTAAGCACACACCCCTGTGGGGGAAATAGCCCCTATAATAACAGCACCTTTAGTATTAGAATCATTGCCTCCATTCTGCAGAAACTGAAGTTCATTTGAATAGGCTAATTAGGGCACTCGATGCATCCTGGGTGTGGCCAATAGGATGAGTTCACTGCCCCTCCCACTGATTTTGCATATCCCCGCCTCTCTCACTGGTGATTGACAGCATTGGCCTGCCTGTTCTTTCTCTGCAGACAGGGTTCACTCCAGCTTCAGGCCATCCGATGCTGATAATCACCAGAGATGGGGGCATGCAAAACCAGTGAGCGGAAAATGCCAAAAATACCTTCCTCGTTGCTGTGAAAGACTTTCTTGGAATTCATTGCCAAAGCCTCGCCCCAACTCATGACATCAACATGAGCCACCTTTGGCTTTCAGTACGAGTTCACAACTTTATTTTTAGTTTTTCCAGTTTTGAAAGGCTTCTAGCCGTTATTAGCTTCAGTTAAAGGGGTTGTCTGGTCTAAAATAAAAAGTCTGCACTCACTCTGCAGACTTTTGATATACAGTGATTTAAAGTAACTCTAACCTCAAAGATAACAATAAACTTGGGAAAGCAAAAGAAGTCTTTCTCTATCTAACATCAATGTTCTGTTCACAACGGTGGTGCGTCAAGACGTGGGAGCCTTCACGTAAGTTCTCTCTCTGCAAATCTGGGTTTTGACCTCAAGTCTCTCTCTATCGTAGTCTATCAAAGCCTGTTGAACCTCCAATGCACCAACCGGCCCCCTCCCAACCTGAGGCCCTAATCCTAGCCAACCCCGGTATCGTAGACAATAGCTGAAAGAGACAGCCCTGCTCACACGCACTGTCCTTCCACAGTTGTAGGCACGCCCTGCCTGTTGCAGTCTCCTCACGGATCTTCACGGCTTGACCGTTGCCAGAAGTCTCTCAGGATTGGAACGGAGTGGACTAGGCCTTGGCTCATGACGGTCGATATCAGGTCTGTTGAGCTTTACTGGCGTGGGACACGGATCCTGGTCCCGACTAGGATAGGCTGAACTCTTGAGTCCTCCTGTGTGGAATTCGGGCCTTGTCAGGCAATGGCCGACACCTTGATGGCATAGACTCTCCGCTTCAGCTTGATCAGATCCGGCACACAAAGTCGCTCCCCCTGCAAATCTTACAGCATAATTTGGTTCTATTTGATTTCACTTGGCCAGCTTATGGCAGTCTCTACTGATTAATGGCACATCCTTCAAGGGCTCTACAGGGATTTCACTGCTTCTTATTATGGTGGGATAGGACATTTGTGTGGAGGTTGGAAAATGATTGTCAATGGTGCTTGAAAACCAAGGAACGATGGAAGTAAAAATGTCTGTGCAGCAAGCCGTGCAGAGCTGAGTCAAGTTTTTTTTTATAGTAATCAGACACTATACAGTGGCATACGGAAGGTGATATGGGAATTCATTGATGAGTTATGTATGTGCATACCATAAACAAATGACAGTGCTGTTTCTCAATTTTCACCATAGTCAAATAATATGGTTCCAATTGTAGCAGCAGTGTTGATGTTGCTGGTGGCAAGTGTCCTATTTTTCTACTTCTAATTTCTGCCTCACCCACAGTATTATCAGTACTGTCCTGATAGTGGCCCTGATAGAGAGGAAATACCTATGGTGCCTCTAAGAACCAGTTGAGAAGTCCTCCTCCTCTTCTGGGACCCTGCGCAGCTGACTGGCTGCGCATGTGGTATGTAGTCCGCCCAAGGGCCCTGGTATAGTGGCATTATGTTACGCCCATAACCCGCACGCCGTCCTACTCACTGCAGTCACCGCTCTATTTCTCCTCGTGTCAGGCTGTCTCGCTGAGTTGCCTCTTGCAGCACTCCTACAAATTCCTGCTGTCTCCACCTGGCTATAGGGAGGAGCTGCTTGTCTCTACAGGAATTTGACTGCTGTGCTCTGCAGAGTTTAGGTTCCCTGGTCGATCTGCTGCACCTCCTTCCACTGTTTGCTTTAACTAGCTGCAGTCCATACCTAGTGTTCTGTCTAGTGTATGTTTGTATCAACTTTCTTGTTACCGACCCGGCTCGTATACCCGTTTAGTCTGACCTCAACTTTGTATTCTGAATCTGTGCTGCGTGTCCTGACCTTGGTCTGTCTGACTACGTCCCTGCCTGTGCCCTGTATACCATGTATCTGTGCCTTGACCCGTTGGTCAACTGCATCAGGTCCGGTCACTGCTCTGGAGTGGCACTTGATGACTACCCTTCAGCCCAAGTCTAACCTCACCATAAGAGGCTCTAGTGAAGACCAGGTAGCCTCTTAGTCACGCCTCTCCAGGGTACGCCCGGCCAGTGGCACAGTAGGTCCACACCCACCGCGATCACATGCAAAAAATGCCTCAGTGCTTTACCAGTCTACAAGAATTAGTGATATGTGATCCGATAAGAGTATGGGAAACTATTTTTCCAAGGTACCAGTGGGTACCTTTTCCTATAGGAACCCTGTGCACCTGCTCTTGTGGCACATTTCCCCACCCCACTCCCGGAATGGGTCAGTGACTCATTAGGAACCTTTCCTTGAGGTTGAGTGGGATCAATCCCTGTGGTTTCTGATGATACTGGTGCAGGAGATCATTTCCATTGCAGGCAGATGAAAGGGGTTTAGGTTCTATGACCATTGGGTCTTTCTTCTGCCAGACGACATTACTGCCTTATTCTCAGAACCTCAAAAGCTGGAATAGCCAATGGTGTCAATTTCCCTCTCTCTACACAAAACACTTTCCAGCTGTTCAAAGGAAATGGAAAGTATGTCACTCTGACATCGACATTTCCTTTTCCTAACTCTTACATTACAATGGCACAAAAAGTGAAGATCATAAAAGTGCTCGAGCCAATGTTGTGTCACCCGGGCTTAGACGGGATTCATTTATATGATCACATTAGTAGAAAAATAGGATCTGCATGCCATTCTCCCAGGCACTGTCTTGCTTCATCTGGTCACTAAATTACCCTGTGAAGATCTTGGGGCCAATTCATCAAGGAACTGATGGCAGTTTTCTTGGGTTAATCTGCTTGAAAAGTTGCAACCTTTTTGTGCAACACATAGCTGTGCTAAAAATCGACTTTTGTCATTTGGCAAGGCGCATGGCCAAGTGTGCATAACGAATTCATCAAAACTCATGCCACAAAAGTGGAGTAAATTACAAAAATAAGTGCACCAGCCCGATTGTTGTACATTTCTTACAATGGCGCACAGCAGCTGAAAGATGCACCAAATTAATTTAGTGATGCCCACCTATCAAATAATTTGTCACGTCTTCCTGCAGCACGCACTATCAAGACTGACATACAGTTGCCCGTCTTGATGAATCAGGGGCCTATATGTATTATTTACATAGGCTCGGTATTCCCTATTTATGTGGGTCTTGAGCGGCATTGTTATTGCACTAAGGGGCAATGTTGTTTTTGTACTGCGTGACATTTTTATTTACCCCTCCACATGGTATAATCAAAAAACACATTTATGGAAAGGGGTGGTGAGTTGGGCTTGAATTTATAGATGAGCAAATCGGTTCTCAGGACCCTGGTCCAAAGGCCACATCAGTATTCCCAGGCCACCAGAAAGGAGCCCTGCAAACCGCCTCCACCTCGGCTCCACTTTTGATTAGTTGGCCTGGCACAACGTCTTGCGTGCAACAAGCCATAATAATAATATCATGCCACGCTAGCTAATCAAAAGAGGAGCCTAATATGCCAGCTGGTAAGAGGGGGTTGGCAGGTCTCCTGTCCGTCACCCACAAAATACTGTTGCGGCTGCAGGAAATCGCAGTCTTGCGAATTGCAAAGTGAAAGTGCTATAGGTAAGGCACACAGAAGACTTAGGTTTCCATTTTCATTTTCTTCTATAACCCTTCCCCCACATTGTATGGCATTAAAAAAAAGAACAAACTCGCACTTTGGACGTCTATTACTCATGTGATCTGTGTGCAAAGGTGAATTACAAGAAACCTGAGCCCAGATGAGTCGGTCAGCGCCACACCCTATTGAGTAAGCAACGTAAGACCTCTCAGGTAAACAAGACATTGAAATTACCATTTTGACAACCCCTTTCCATTTACCCTTATAAGGGCTCGTGCAGACGGCTATATTTTCAGTCCGAGTGTGATCCGACAAAACATCCGATCACACTCGGACCAATGTTATTCTATGGGGCCGTGCAAATTTCTTATTTTTTTCCTTGGACCGAATCTGTCCAAGGAAAAAAAAATAAAAATTGCAGAAATTTGCATACAGTATTCGGATCAAACTCAGGCGTGCAAGTCAATGAGTCTGTGGCAAAAATCAGACCGAACTTTGATGACACAAATTTTGGCGCAACTTAGATTTGCCAAAAAAATGTTGAGAATTTTGCTGTTTTCACACCAGTCCTGGTCATCTTCTCCAAAATGAGTGTAGCATGGTCAGGAGGGGATGTGGCTAAGGCAACCAATCTAATTAATAGAAAGCTACTCCGCTTTGTCTCAAACCGTCAAAAATTGTCATTGGAGTTAGCTTTTAAAACGGTCTCATAAAATAAAATAAAGCTTAAAGGGTTTGTCTGGCCTTGTGGATCCTCACATCACGCAGTGCACGCTATCAGGATTCTCCAGTGCCGGGAGAGCGCGGTCATGTGATTTGAATACTTCCAGTCACATTCCGACTAGACATATACAGCCTTGCTCAATAGACTTGTGTTGAGCAAAGGCTCGCATGTCTAGTTTTCATGTGACAGCATGTATGCAAATTGCTTACTTGAGGTCCAGCGCCCCCCCAGCTATACGTATATAGCCATTTTTTTGTCCCTTACACTTTACAGCACGTTGAAAAATGTTGATATTTCTGGCTATATGGTCAGGTTCTTGGTCAGTTGTGCAGTGGACGGTGAGTTTAAGTTACACTAACACATTCCCACAGATCAATGACACACTACATAGCTCATGACTTTGGGTTTTGATGAATGGTTTATTTTTTTGGGTAGTTTTTAGTTTTTATTTATTTTTTAATGACTTTTTAGTAGTTTTTTTTTACAAAAATAAAATAAATAAGCCTGCAGAGTATTACTTTGTATGGTAGAGATCAGCGGGATAGCTGCTAGCCGAATGATCGACCACCCATAGTTCAGCCAACAACTATGTTGTGTGGTCTTCTTAGGTCGACCTCTCGAACCGTCCTCCTCAATCAATTGGCAGTTATGTCTTGCGCCACTTTCCTCAACTTAATGGAGTCCAGTTTGCTCAACCCAATGTTCACGTCAAACTTGGTATCCTGGTGCAGTTGTGACAGCATGGTGTAACGCTGGTTTTCTGTGCCTCTGCTGTCCTCTTTTATGTTTTCAATGTCATTACTAGAAAGTCCCAGTTCTCGAACAAATCTCTCAAATTTATTTGCGGGAACCCGATCCACAAAAATATTGAAAACACTGTTAATGGCTGTAAAGATAAGAAGGAAACGTGTTGTGAGATGGCGGCTTTAATCACACACTGATATCAGCACAATGGTTTGCATACATAGTTTTACCAGAGCAAGTCTGTGCATTAGAGGGACTTCACACGAGCATTAGCCACAATGGTCAGACTCTATCTTTTGCATTGAAGCATCTAATGAGCGTGTCCAAAGATCATTATGAAGGAAGGGGAGCTGTGACATTCCCTATTGGTGGATCCTGTGTTGCGTAGAGAGCGTCTCTTATGATTGTCCTAAAATAAAAACCTTTCCATTCTGGACCTGTCTCCCGATGCTGTGATTCTTGGGTCTGGTAAGCAAATTTTTTCGCTCGTCAGATCAGTTTTTGGGCAGATGAGACAAATTTCAAAAATATATACACAGTAGACTAATATTGGCCAAGTCTGCTGATATTGGTGGGTTTGGCCGGCAGTCTAATGTGTATGGGGGCACCGGCCGGCTGATGGTCGGTGAGATGTCAGTTGTACATGTCCTATTTTGGACTGCCAATCGCACTGTTCTCTATGAGATAAGCCGCCATCTGACTTGTCAGTTGTGTATGGGAGAGTTGGCTCAGATAGCTATTGGCTGAACAATCGGCCAAAGCAACGTTCTGTCGACAACCATCAAATGTGTATGACCAATTTTACTGCCAGGGATTCCACCACAGAGTACAGTACATCTATGTGAGTCCCACTAGTGAGAAATCCTACTCATCGGTGGAGCCTTTTGACCTGAGATTATAAAATCGGACCCCCACTAACCTCTTAAAGGGCTTTTCCAGTTTAGGAAACTAGTTTTTGTGCACCCTATTATAGATCTTTAAATTAATAGAAGGGGGTCTTCTATTCCAGACCCTCATTTCTTGGCCAGAGTGGAGAACATTACAAAGAGCTTTTCTCACTCTCGAGGACCTGACCTGTCCTGACTTACACAGACAAGATATTAATTTGAATGGACATTGCGTAATGCGTAGTTTCCCCTGTGGTGGTGCTAAGGGAAAATCAAGCACTTACTGCCTGTGTTTTCCACAGATTGCAGATGATCATTGGGGTTCCAACATGGGTACTGCGATCAGCCTATTGTCAAGAGACCCTGCTAACATGTAGGGATTGTCCTTTTCAGGTAAAACTGCTGGATTGTTTGTAGGGATTGTCCTTTTCAAGTAAAACTGCTGGATTGTTTGTAGGGATTGTCCTTTTCAGGTAAAACTGCTGGATTGTTTGTAGAGATTGTCCTTTTCAGGTAAAACTGCTGGATTGTTTGTAGGGATTGTTCTTTCAATGTAAAACTGCTGGATTGTTTGTAGGGATTGTCCTTTCAAGGTAAAACTGCTGGTTTGGAGGTTTCAAGTTAAATCTGCCCTTCCAGATGCAATTAAAGACTGCGATAAGAGCCTAATAGTACATATACACATTTGTAGGACTGGATTAAACTAAAACTATAGGAGAGATTTGAAAATTAGGAAGAAGGCTTGAAATGCAAGCACAATTTTCATTCTCAGCCTACCTTCATTTCTTTCATTTTCTGTGATGTTTTCCTTCAGGCGAAGCGTCGGTGATAGGAAAGGTGTCTCTGTGTCCCCCGTTGAAGCCTCATCACATTTTAAAGACACAGTTAATATCTGCCAGTTAAATATAGTTTGCATGTCTCAGTCAGTGTACACAAACATGTCAGAGCTTATATCTATGTGCCGGAGATAAATATATAATCAACCGAAATAAGCAGTATATATGGCTTATAAAGCAAGAAGAGAGAGGGTGGGACGGGGTAAGACATAATACATTAAGGGAGATTTATGAACCAAGATTAGAAACTGCAGAAAAAATATGGCGAGCATAATTAGTGACAAAATGTATTATAACTTTTTTTTTAGCACTGCTTTGCTTTCTTGGAAATTTTAGAGAAAAAGGGATAAGGGAAGATGACAAATGTGTCATAAATTGAAGTAATGAATTTCCCCCAATATATTCTGCAGCATTTTGATAATTTTGGCGCAACTTACACTTTTGTAGACATCCTAAATCATGCGCTATACAATATTAGTGATAAATCTCTTATAATGTTTCTCTGTGCAAATAAGGGAAGGACAGCCACAGATATATATGGTGAAGATTCTGCCAACCTTATGGCCAATGTGGATGTAAAATGATAATTTATTATTATTTATTATTTTATTAATTAATGTGTTAATAAGATAATTAAAGAGTAACTAAACTTTTTTAATTTAATTATTCATCTCGCGCAGCGGTGCTGAAAGTGCTGCTTTATCTGCCTAGTTTATGCTGATTTAGTAGCTGCTTTGAATTGAAACTCTAGCAAGGATCCCTACTCAGACACTATTTGCAAACATATGGGGAAAGGGAGATGAAGCTTAACCAGTTCAAGACTGGTCCATTAACCCCTTTTCCTGACCAAGCTTGTTTTGGTGTTTTTTTTTTTCTTATATGCGATGTAAAAAGCTATAAAACAATATTTGTTTTTTGGATTTTTTTTTGTCTTTTGTTCATGATATATGGGATTCCATTTTTAGATTACTTTTTCTTTTGTTGATATTGGGCGATATTGGTGGAAAAATAAAAAAAATACTTTAAATAAAAAATAAATGTCTGTTTTTGACATTTTTTTTTAATAACCGCAAAGAATCACTAAAAGACCCAGACCCCAGTCCAGAGCCTCTCATCTAGCCAAATCAGATCTCTCCTACTTTGCACTGACGAGGACCAACAGTCCGAAACACCGTGTCTGCAAATGGAGATTCTGATTTGGCTTTTATCCTAAGTCATATTACAAGACTCGTTAAAGGGTTGATTGTGACTTGTAGGATCGCTACTTCCAATAGGTGGCGCTATAGAGTACAAAGAGGTCTTCTCTTTGTTTGAAGAGGCAATTTGCATATTAAAAGATATGTAAAATTTGTATGTATATATATATATATATATATATATATATATATTGGACACTTTCTTTTTTATTTTACTTGGACACGGCTAGTAAATGCAGCAATTTAGAATGACTGGCATTTTTATTTATTTTTTAATTTTCAATTATTTTACACATTGTGCCCCTCATAATTCAGAAAAGATCTTTGGAATGGGGGAGGGGCATTTTAATTTTGAAATATTTATATTTTCATGTGATTTCCTCTGTAACTGAGGCTGGCATATTAGCCCCAGTTACAGGGGACATGCAGCCTGCTTTCTTCATAGTACAGCGGTCTGGGTCTCCTATGACCAGCAGCTTCTCCCTCATTATACACAGTGCTGTGTTTGGAGGGCACGCAGCTACTAAAACAGCATAAACTCGGAAGCTAAAACAGCACTTTTCGCCTGATGTTGGAGACAGAAGGAAGCAAAATTAGGTAATGTAGTCTATTACAAAAATTCATCACTTTGCAAAAGCTGATCACTCATTAAATAAACAACAATAATAAAAAGTTTAGGTACTTTTTAAATCTTTTCTATTGTTTAGTTACTATTTATACAATCACCAAAGGTAATTTCCTTTATTGGAAATTGCGAGCGATGGGAGTGGTGCATGAAGCTAAATGTGATCAGCAGAGTCTTCCATATGCTACAAGGACAGGTAAAGGCATATATGCATGCATTTGGTGTCCAAGCTAGTGTGACACCTGCGTACCATGTCCTGTGTAAATGCAAAGTACACCACTTGCATAAAAAAAAGAAAAAAGGAGACAACACGTGGTAGAAGAATAAATATAGCAGCAGCGGGGCATTTGCACTTACCTTTGGAATCCATCTTGATCCTGAAAAATTTTTTTTAAAAAGTCAAAATTAGTTGGAATTTATCTACAATGACACAAAATAGAAAGAAAGAGGCTGAAACCTGAGCCAAAGGGTGAAGGCACCACACAAGGCTGCTGGGGGCCGGTAGAGGAAAGGGGTGAAACAGGAGGAGATGTAAAGAGTGGACAGGGAGCGGAAAGGCAGCATTGTGGGCTGTGATGAAGCAGAGAAGACCCCGCCTGTCCTCCTTGATGTTTCGCAAAGTTCCGGTACGGTTTACTATACAAAGATTTCACTTTCTAATGTAGACTCAGCTCTTTTAGACGTGGGAGTGGGGTGGCTTATTTCTGCTGTGTCACGATGGCTATAGGTGGACAGGGGTAATTGTTGGTGGGGGGACTGATCATGGGTATGACCCCCACAATTTATGGAGAAAAAATTTTTGGGCAGTCGAAATTTGTAGCTCTTATGAGGTACTGTCATTAGGAGCAGGTTGGAAAGTTAAGTCACGTGCGGTGCAGTATGATATTCCTGAGCAAAAGAGAAAAAATGGTGGAAAATAAAGAGTATTTGCATTATTTTTACGGCTGACCTTCGGAGTTCCAATTACCCCTTACATCGTGAAACATGGAGCATAATATGTGGATTAGTCTGGGGTTTCCTGAGCCAAACCTGACAGCATCATGAACATGATATGAGGCTGTTGAGTGCAGGATCGGAGTCCCGAGGTCAGTCCGTGCATTATGGTCCTTACATGGGCCGTGTTTCGCGAATGTCTGAATTTGACCTAATATTGTAATATAAGTTTGTTAATAAAATGGCTGCTGTGGCCAATTTAATTAAATGTAAGTGTCAAATCTTTTATTCAGGAATGAGTCAGAGACGGTAAAGGGGATCCTTTGTTGGTTGGTGAGGGATGGGATGGAGGTTTGAAAAAATCTAATGGATTGAAGGGTCGAATTCTATTTTATAGGTACATATTACGCTCTACTTAGTCCAGGACACATCTGCAACCTGTGGAACTATGACTCCATGACTGGCAGGCAGTGCTGAGGGTTGTAGTTTATTAACAGCAGGGGAGCTGCAGGCTGTAGTCCATTGGTTTACACTATTTCATACCACAGAGGTTTGAACCTACACTTACTTTCGATGGACTTCCTAATCCAGAAGAACCAGACACAGACGCCAGCCAGCAAGAGGAAGAGAATTACCCCAACAGGCACCAGGATGGCGACTGAAAAAGAATAGCAAAATTAGATATCGCGTATGTCAGGTGGAAAACAATCTGGACCTATAAGACTTCAGTTATATGAGATTTATTCACTGGATGACAAGTAGCTGCTGATTTAAGCTGCCGATACTGTGCCACCTCCTGCTAGGGGAGGGAGAGAGGGAGCTGCCTCGTTCATAGTCTGGACACAGAGCTATTCATATAGAACAAAGGTGGCACGGATATAAGGGTTTGGCTACATGCGGAGGAATGGCTCAATGTAGTTGAGCTACTGGTTGGTGCTTTAGATGCTGTGAGAGTTCCTGCTCGGAGAGGGGAGAGGGAGCTGCCTCGCTCATAGTCTGGACACAGAGTAACATCCAATTACGTCTGGGTCTTGTTTTATATCTTTTGTTGTGGAGACAATTTTGTGGTTACAACGTGTACATATTTTTATTGAACTTCAGCAAAAGGAAGACAAATATCATTACTAGAAG
Organism: Oophaga sylvatica; assembly: GCA_033576555.1. Classification (NCBI taxonomy): domain Eukaryota; kingdom Metazoa; phylum Chordata; class Amphibia; order Anura; family Dendrobatidae; genus Oophaga; species Oophaga sylvatica. The sequence continues at coordinate 525,590,561 of JARQOD010000004.1, read as the reverse complement.
ACAATAAGGAGGAGCTTACCTAGATTGCTGCCAGTTTCTGGAGGTGCACATTGTGTGTCCATTGTGGAATTACAGGGTGCCTGTTTCACCTCATTTGGTGGACAACTGAAGGACAAAGAAAACGCTAGATCATGATGAGCACATATCTATTATAAGTTCATAGCTCAGCTTGAAAACAATTTGCAAATATTTTAGATTACAGTCATCTAAACCCGTCATTACCCAATTACTGTGGGATCACTGATGGTCACATGGTATTTGGGGGCTCCCATCTTTCTCGTGATGGCAGATGTTGGGAATTATGAAGTATCAGAGAGGAACCATATGCCATAAGATGCAGTATTCATGCTCCTTGGGCATCATTCAGAAGTCTGATTTTCGCCTACGAATGTTATCCGTGGTTATCACTGATAGCACTCATACCTGTGATAGTTTATGGCAGGGTTCCCCAACTCCAGTCCTCAAGGCCCACCAACAGGTCATGTTTTCAGGATTTTCTTTGTATTGCACAGGTGATGCAATTATCACCTGGGCAATACTAAGGAAATCCTGAAAACATGACCTGTTGGTGGGCCTTGAGGACTGGAGTTGGGGAATCCTGGTTTATGGGACCATGGACGAGCAGTCTTCAGAAAATCAGGGAGACATGTCTGATTTTGACCTGAGTGTCAGTTCAAAATTGGCAATGCAAGTCTGTGGGTCCATGAAAAAAAAAATCGGACTGCACTTGGATGACATGACGTCTGAGTGCAGACATAGGAGATGGTGGAGATATTTTTTTCTTCACGTATGAGAAAAACAGAACACTCAGGACCAGACTCTGATCAAAATAATCGGTCCGTTTTTCTCGTGTGTGAGAATAACAGACGTCTGAATGAGGCCTTATCTTTGGATAGCAGACAAGTATCCCCAAAAAAGGAGTGATAATGTCACAATTTGATCAAATAAGTGTCACCTAGAGGTCTATTATGAAGCTAAATATCCTCTAATTTTCTCTTGGTGTTTAGTGCATGCGGATAAGCGGCCCACGTGCCACGCTGAGCCCTCACCTGGTTGTGCATTTTTGGCAGATCTCGCAGGACTCATCAGGAGGGCAGAAAGTTCCTTCCTTGCACTGGCACACGGTGTTCTTTGTGATGGTGCATGGAGACCCTCTCTTTGATCTGTAAATGACAGTAGTGATTAGGAATGACCAGAAGGAGGCTGGCTGGTATTGTTGTGAGTGCGGGGTGTATTCGGAAGGGGTGAAAACAAGCCACTCCTTCTTGACCAGGTTAGATGTCATGTGTGCATTGCCACGAAGATCGTCGCGGTTGCACATTTTGACTTCTCACAGCTGAGCTGCTGTTTCTTTGTGTTTGGCAGCTAGGGAGTTAATTCTGTCTGTGCTCGGTTCTGGGACTGGGTGCAGTTTCTCCCGGCTGCAATTGATTATTTGTTGATTGGTTTCCTTTAAATTCCTGGTTGTCTGCTTGGGGAGTTGCCAGTGAAACCTTCATGCAGACCACAGATAGGAATGAATCTGTATAGACTAGTTGTGAGCTCCTTAGTTGTTCTAAGCTCAACTTGGTTAGAGTTTATTTCCCAGACCATTTATGTTCCTTCGGTGTTTGAGTGTGTATGCAAGCGAGTGTTATCCTGTCTGTCTTATATGTCTAATCTGTGTATTTAGCTAAGATCAGCCCATATCCCTTTGGTGGTAGTCAGGATCCTTCTTAGGATTGATTACAGGGTTCAGGGTCTGATAGGAGACAGGGTTATGTTGGAGACTTGGACCTCTGAACCATTATCAGTACCTCCAAGGTGAGGGATTAGTTAGGACCCCAGTTTAGGGTCAGGTTAGATCCCGGTCCACCTCTTTCCTGTTTCAGCTCATCAAGTCCTCAAGATTAACCCTGAGTTCAGCAGATATCGTGTCAGGTAAATCTATTTTATACTTACATGCTGATGTTGCTATACTAGTTGTTGTATAGAGTGTTGTTCCTGTATTAATAGTTTACTGACATTGTATACATATCATTAGACAGCGTGACATTTTCACTGGCCATAAAAATTATCTCCAGTTACCATGGAACCAGTAGCCCAGCTGGCTCTGCAGTTGCAGGGATTATCCATGGAGCTGACGGACATTAAGTCCAAAGTTTTGTCTCCCCTGGAGCAAACCAGAGTTGAACCTAAGGTTGCTCTCCCGGACAGGTTCACTGGTGGGCGAGACAAATTTTTCACCTTCCGGGAGGCATGTAAATTGTATTTTCGGCTTCGGCCTCGATCATCAGGGAGTGAGGAGCAGAGAGTGGGAATTGTTATCTCACTTCTGCAAGGGGACCCTCAATCCTGGGCATTTTCCCTTCCTCCGGGATCCCCGTCTCTACTGTCTGTAGATCAATTTTTTCCTGCCCTGGGATTGGTATATGATGACCCAGATCGGGTCTCTCTTGCTGAGACAAAATTACGTAAGATACAGCAGGGAGATCGTCCGGCAGAGGAATTTGCTTCTGAGTTTCGTAGATGGGCCACAGATACTCAGTGGAATGACCCAGCTCTTAGGAGCCAGTTTTGTCATGGGCTTTCTGATAAATTAAAAGACGTTTTGGCTCAGTATGAGTCTCCTCCTTCTCTGGAGGCTGCTATGGCCTTAGCTATCCGTACTGATAGACGGCTTCGGGAGAGGGGTGAGGTAACCCCACTCCCTGTTGTTTCTCCACCTACCACTAAAGTCCCTTATGTTGAGGTTCCCCTTGTCTGTTCGAATGAGCCTATGCAGTTGGGAGGGACATCATTTCGTAGGAGGGGATTGGCGGTACGCCGCAGGACTAGAAGATGTTTTTTCTGCGGGAAAGAGGGACATTTTGTTGGAGAATGTCCATCCCGTGCCTTGTTGAGCCAAAAGTCGCCGGAAAACTGTTAATCCCAGGTTGTGTGATGGACGACAACCTGGGAGTATGTATTTCATCCGCCAGTTCTTCTCAGTTCCTTGTACCAGTGGAGGTGGTAGTTGGTACGAGAGTGGAGAGATTGTCTGTTCTTCTTGATAGTGGTTCCGGGGCTAATCTGGTTGACGCTCAGTTTGCTCAGGCTCAAGGTATGCATCTGAGTGTATTGGTCAAACCGATCCCTATATTCTCCATTGACGCCAGGCCTCTCGGCCAAGGTAGCTTTGTTCATGAGGTTCATAACATTGACCTTCGGGTAGGGGCAATACATAGGGAACAATTATCTTGTTATGTGTTGGAGGGTCTACCTACTCCCATTGTGTTGGGACTTCCTTGGTTGGTTAAACATAACCCTGTGATTAATTGGCAGTCCAGAGAAATAAGCCAATGGGGTGAGTTTTGCAAAAGCAACTGCATGAACACAGTCATCAGTGCGGTCGTGCCTAGTACATTGCCTCCTTTTTTGGAGGATTTTGGGGATGTTTTCTCTGAGGAGGGGTGTCAGGAGTTGCCTCCTCATCGCGTGTATGACTGCTCTATTAATCTCCTTCCTGATGCTAAGTTGCCTAAAGCTAGGTTGTATAATCTTTCTGGTCCTGAGAGGCAGGCTATGAAAGATTATATTTCTGAAAGTCTGGCCAAAGGGCATATTAGACCTTCATCTTCCCCAGTAGCCGCGGGGTTCTTCTTTGTGAAGAAGAAAGATGGAGGCCTACGCCCTTGCTTGGATTTCCGCGAACTTAATCGGATTACTGTTTGAGATCCGTATCCACTCCCTCTTATTCCTGATCTCTTCAATCAAATTGTTGGCGCCAAATGGTTTTCTAAATTGGATCTCAGGGGGGCGTATAATCTGATTAGGATAAAAGAGGGGGATGAGTGGAAAACGGCGTTTAACACGCCGGAGGGACATTATGAGAACCTAGTCATGCCTTTTGGTCTGACTACTGCACCAGCAGTATTCCAACATTTTGTTAATGACATTTTTCGTCACCTTGTGGGGCTGTTTGTGGTTGTATATTTGGACGACATTTTAATTTACTCGCCAGATCTTGTGTCTCATCAGGAGCATGTGAGACAGGTGTTGCAGATCTTGCGAGACAATAAATTATACGCCAAACTGGAGAAGTGTGTATTTGCCGTACAGGAACTTCAGTTTTTGGGTTTTTTGGTGTCAGCCTCCGGTTTCCGTATGGACCCTGAAAAGGTGAGAGCAGTGCTTGAATGGGATCAGCCAGGGGATCTTAAGGCTCTGCAGCGTTTTTTGGGGTTTGCTAACTACTACCGGAAATTTATTTGTAATTTCTCATCTGTCGTCAAACCTCTCACTGACATGACAAGAAAAGGGACGGATTTTTCTAAATGGTCGGACAAAGCTTGCCAAGCCTTTTCCTCTTTGAAGAAATGTTTTGCTTCGGCACCCGTTCTCATCCAACCAGATGCATCTCAGCCGTTCATTGTGGAGGTGGATGCGTCTGACGTAGGGGTGGGTGCTATATTGTCCCAGGGTCCGTCCCCTGGTAAATGGCATCCGTGCGCTTTCTTTTCTAAGAAATTGTCGTCCGCCGAAAGGAATTATGATATCGGCAATAGGGAACTTTTGGCCATTAAGTTAGCTTTTGAAGAATGGCGTCACTTTTTGGAGGGGGCAGTCCACCAGGTCACCGTTATTACTGATCACAAGAACCTGTTGTATTTGGAATCTGCTAAGCGTCTGAATTCCAGACAAGCTCGATGGTCGTTGTTTTTTACCAGGTTTAATTTTGTCGTCACTTATCGCCCGGGGTCTAAGAATGTAAAGGCTGATGCCTTGTCTCGCAGTTTCCCAGGGGCCGGGAAAACGGATGACCCGAGTCCTATCCTTCAGGAGGGGGTGGTAGTGTCGGCTGTATTTTCTGAGCTTGAGGAGGAGGTGTTAGAGGCTCAGGGGGACGCCCCTGCAGGACCTCCAGGGAGACTGTTTGTCCCAAATCTGTTGAGACAAAAGGCTATTGAGGCACATCATAATTCTGCTCTAGCAGGACATCCAGGGAGTAAGGCTACTTTAGATCTCCTTTCTCGCCGGTTTTGGTGGCCTAATGCTAATAAAGATGTTATAACTTTTGTCGCGTCATGTGGGGTGTGTGCTCGCTCTAAAACCCCTCATACCCGTCCGTCTGGGACCCTTTTACCCTTGAAACTTCCGGAGCGTCCATGGACTCATTTATCTATGGACTTCATTACGGACCTTCCTCCGTCGTCAGGGAATACTGTCATACTGGTGGTTGTTGACAGGTTCAGTAAGATGGCACATTTCGTTGCTCTTCCTGCACTCCCTAATGCTAAAACTCTGGCGCAGGTGTTCATTAGGGAGATCGTTAGACTTCATGGGTTGCCTTCTGATGTGGTGTCAGATAGGGGGTCTCAGTTTGTGTCCAAATTTTGGAGGGCATTTTGTTTACGTCGGGGGATGCAATTGTCATTTTCCTCGGCTTTTCATCCGCAGACCAATGGTCAGACAGAGCGTCTGAATCAGAGCTTAGAGACATATCTCCGGTGTTTTGTCTCAGAGAACCAAGAGGACTGGTCTTCTTTCTTACCTCTGGCAGAGTTCGCTCTTAACAACAGGCGGAGCGAGTCCACTGGTAAGTCCCCGTTTTTTGGGGCATATGGTTTTCATCCCAGTTTTGTACTTTCAATGGGGGGGGCCCTTCTGGGGTTCCTGAGGAGGAGCGTTTCTCGTCGTCACTTGCTTCTGTGTGGAGAGGTGTATTGAATAATCTGAGTGCGATGGGGAACCGTTACAAACGTATGGCTGATAGGAGGAGAGTTTCTGGTCCAGATCTGAATGTGAACGATCTGGTATGGTTGTCTACCAGGAATATAAAACTTAAAGTGCCCTCCTGGAAACTGGGTCCCAGATTCATCGGGCCGTACAGGATCAGTTCCATAATTAATCCTGTGGCATTTCGTCTGGACCTCCCTCCTACGTTTAAAATTCATAATGTGTTCCACAAGTCATTACTTAAAATGTATGTGGCACCAGTCATACCGTCACCTCTACCTCCTCCTCCTGTGTTGGTCAATGGTAACTTGGAATTTCAAGTATCAAAGATCATTGACTCACGTCTGAATCGCCGGTCCCTTCAGTACTTGGTGCATTGGAAGGGGTATGGTCCAGAGGAGAGGACGTGGGTCCCTGCGTCTGATGTTAACGCAGATCGTTTGGTTCGGACCTTCCACAGAACTCACCCGGGCAGGCCTGGCCCTGAGGGTCCGGAGGCCCCTCGTAGAAGGGGGGGTACTGTCATGTGTGCATTGCCACGAAGATCGTCGCGGTTGCACATTTTGACTTCTCACAGCTGAGCTGCTGTTTCTTTGTGTTTGGCAGCTAGGGAGTTAATTCTGTCTGTGCTCGGTTCTGGGACTGGGTGCAGTTTCTCCCGGCTGCAATTGATTATTTGTTGATTGGTTTCCTTTAAATTCCTGGTTGTCTGCTTGGGGAGTTGCCAGTGAAACCTTCATGCAGACCACAGATAGGAATGAATCTGTATAGACTTTAGTTGTGAGCTCCTTAGTTGTTCTAAGCTCAACTTGGTTAGAGTTTATTTCCCAGACCATTTATTTTCCTTTGGTGTTTGAGTGTTTATGCAAGCGAGTGTTATCCTGTCTGTCTTATATGTCTAATCTGTGTATTTAGCTAAGATCAGCCCATATCCCTTTGGTGGTAGTCAGGATCCTTCTTAGGATTGATTACAGGGTTCAGGGTCTGATAGGAGACAGGGTTAGGTTGGAGACTTGGACCTCTGAACCATTATCAGTACCTCCAAGGTGAGGGATTAGTTAGGACCCCAGTTTAGGGTCAGGTTAGATCCCGGTCCACCTCTTTCCTGTTTCAGCTCATCAAGTCCTCAAGATTAACCCTGAGTTCAGCAGATATCGTGTCAGGTAAATCTATTCTATACTTACATGCTGATGTTGCTATACTAGTTGTTGTATAGAGTGTTGTTCCTGTATTAATAGTTTACTGACATTGTATACATATCATTAGACAGCGTGACATTAGAACAGCAATGTTAATCTTTAGCTTTGGTCAAGGAAAGCCTTGGTTAACCTAGATCTTCTTCACTTATCATCACAAACAATAGAAACAAATAATAGAAACAAATGCTAGAAACAAATAATAAGTCACTACTATTAATGTTGGATATATGCCTATAATCGTACTGGTCTTCATAGCTGGTTGTCACTCTGACAATGCACTTTTACATCTCAGTACTAGTATGTAGGCTGGAAAATCCCTTGCTTCCTGAATACGCTGTCTACCAGAAAGGTCTAGTAAGTGAATGTGGTTTAGTTAATAAATAAGCCACAGCTAGGTGATTTCTTGCTGGTACAGTATGTCCTTAAACAAAGAGCCTAATTCCTGCATATCTCCGACTGAAATCCCCACAGGGGAGCCGCCCTAAAAGAGGACCTGTAATTTGCTAAAAAAAAAAAGAGTTCTATAGCGTTTAAAACTCCCTGAGCTCCCCTGATTCTGCAGATCTTTTCTGTTTTGCACTACGTCACTCCATTACAGAGATATTCACATTTGTTGCTTTTGGAGCGCACTATGTGAAATCTCTAAATACAAACCAACTGGTCCTTTCTTCTATCGTCTTTGGGGGGCATGGGCTTTCACTTTTCCCTCCCAGAAGCAATGTGATTGGAAGCATCTGGGAGGGAGGGTAGAAAGCTCATGCAATCAGAGAAGACTGAAGAAAGGCCAAGTTGTTCTTCAAAGCAGAGATTTCACATAGTGCACTCCGGATGCAACAAATGTGAATATTTCTGCAATGGGGCAACACAGCACAAAACGGAAAAGAGCAACAGAATCAGGGGAGCTCAGGGGTTTTTAAAAGGTATTTAACTCATAGAAGAGCTTCACATGTTTAGCATGCTACCACACTACATTAAAAGAAGAGGACTCATTGACCTCACCACAAAAAAGACATATACAAAATATACAGTATATCTCTATATAACAAAGGAACTACTGGAGAGAGGTAGCTCACCTGCACGGCACACTGTACATGGAAGGCAGGACGTCAGACCAGTCAGGTGCTCGCTGTATGTATGTCCAGGATAACATGAGGCACAAGTACCCAGAGAGTCCGGGCTGGTACAGTGATTCAATACATAAAAACCTACAAAAGAAACAAAAGATTATAAGGGTTATTAACCCTACCACATTGGACATTCTGGTACTCATTGATATAAACAAGGTCACTAATGCAAAATGTCATGTCCTAGTAATTTTTTTCTTATTTTCTTTTATTATATTTTGTCTCATTTTCCAAATAATACTGAAAAATATATAAAGAAATCTTCTACATGTGTCCAAAGAACTCAGTCATATCCACCTCTCCTCCTCCTTACAGTCCTGTGTATGACTGAAGATAACTGACTGCAGCAGGAGCCTCTCCCTTCTACTCTATTGCAAAGAACCAACCTTGGGCCTCTTCCTTACTGATCCTGAACTAGCGCTCTGTATAGCGTAATTGAAAGCACTGTCAGTGCCTCCTTCTCTGGACCCAGTGATCATGTGATCGCTGGGTGTAGGGATAAAGTAGGAGCTGTTGGCTCCTCGGAGTCTTAAGGGTATGCCACACTAAACAATATCGCTAACGGGATCGCTAAAAAACGTCACTATTTAGCGATCCCGTTAGCGATATTGTTCAGTGCGGCAGCTTCCAGCGACGAGCTTCCTGCTGTGATCTCGCTCGTCGCTGGAATCGTTCCGGACCCTATTTCATCGCTGGCGCTCCCGCTGGGTAAGTATCTAATCGCTGTGTGGCACCTTTTCTTAGCGATTTAGCGGTACTTTTGTACCGCTAAAGTCGTTAAGAAGATCGCTAACGGCGATAGCGTCGTTAACTATATCGCTAAATGCGTTAGCATTTAGCGATATAGAAACAATCCCGCTAGCGATCTCATTAGTATGCAACGCTAACGAGATCGCTAGCGGGATTGCTTAGTGTGGCAGTACCTTTAGTTGGCTCTGCTATACATCCAGAAGGGTGAGTTTTCACTGTAACTGGGGTAAACATACCAGCCTCAGTTACAAAGGAAATCAGATAAAAAAAAATAGTTAAATGTTGAAATGTTATTAACTAAATAACTAAAAAGCAGAAAATAAATTAATAAACAGTCGCTGCCAATCCACATAGTTGTTTCTTGTCCCACCCAAAGTAAAATGTATCTGATAATATAAATATTTGTTACGGAAGTGGGAGCAAATTTTTAAATGTATTTTAGTGGTCCTAAAAAATAAAATGTGAGTGACGGACACATATTTCCTCTATTTTACCACTGATATCAGTAAAAATATAGAAAAGAGAATATAAAATAAACACATAAAAATTAGGCCCCAGGAAAAAAAAGATGCAAAAATGAGATCAATAGCCGAATAACAAAAAACTGTACAGCTCTTTAAACCGCAGTTCCGAAAAAAAATAAACAAAATTGTAGGTAGTAATTGTAATTGTAGGAAGGTAATTGGCCCGGTCCTGAACTGGTTAATGCAATGAGACGGATGCAGAAGGATGTTGTAAAGTTCAAGGCTTTATTCTAAGGGAAATGTTCTTAGAACCGAAATGTGTTAGCAGAAAACTATGCGAACAATCTTTGATACTGGAAAAATATCCGAAATGTGGCTCCTTGCCACCCTGAAAACCTTTCCAACGTGACCGCTCTGCTGTACACAGCCGCACCCTGGTAGAGTGGCGTGATGTGTTCTGACATAAGACTTGTTGCCATACCAACTGGAAATGAATGACTTACCGTAGGTTCTGATTTAGAACCACTTGTCTAAAGGCAGTCCTAGCTGATAGTTCTACCCCTTCATTCTAGTGACTGGTGGGGTTCTCGTATCCACAGCCTCCCCCAAATATCATTGTCAGATGTCCAAATTATGTAACAGCCAGAGACTAAATTCTAAATCTTTGCTTGCCAGAGCCCACCACTAAGGGGGAGCTTAGACTTAGATTAGTACAGCTTTGTTGCCCCCCTATTTGCCCATATCTCAGATGGCAGTACCACATGTAGTGTCCTGACAGCTGCCCACGGATAAATCAATGTACCCATCCTGATTATCACTTAATTTCCCCAGGATTTGTCACACAACGGCATGACTTGACTTGGGGACATGTTGCAATGTTGAGTTGCCGCGAGGCATCTTGATGATGCCATCATACCAGATTGCCAGAAGGAGTACCAAGATGCCCAACATAGGCCAGTATAATTCCCCCAAAAGCTACACAGACCCATATAGTGGTGCACAGAGTACGCCATGGCTCTGGTTTACAGACCCTAGAGCCGGCCATACAGAATAGATATCTGTCAGTTGAATAAGAGCTACCTCCCTGGATTACCCCATACGCAGGAACGATCGGCGGAGCACTCCTGTGTTCTCCATGATGTAGCAGTTGGTTATCTGTGTGCCGATCAGATGCTGAAATTACGACAACCGGATCCTTCTCTTCCGACAAATGAAGTTGGGTGGCCCCCCATCCACATTACATGTTTGTCTGACTATCATCTAATGTGTATGGGGGTCCTTTAGGCGCCTAAAGGTGGCACACAACAAATATCAGTTTGGTCTATGAGCTCTGCATCTGCCCCTGTGCGTCTCGCCAGAAATGTTACTCTAGTCAGTGACTGGAGAAACACTTCTGTAGTAAGAACTTCTGCCATTATTGCTGAATTTGATGAGCGGGCATAGCCACGCACAGTCCCGCAATGGTTTCTCTAGTCTTTAGCGCCACGCTTTTTGGTGGAGCTGTTGCCAACTGGCATGAAAATGCCTAAAGTCTCAAAATATTTGCAACTTTCATAGTGTTTTATGGCAGTTTTCTGGAGAAAATCCCTTAATGAATCTCCCCCAGAGTGTGTATCCCTCTTATATATTCTAGATTTAGCAGGTTTTGCAGCAGAACCTCTCTTCATTAGATCCTACTCTGAAAACCGGATGAACTAGGTCAGGAAATTCCCGTCTTTCCAGTCCATAGTCTAAATTCCCCTGATAAAGACGCAATTTCCTCACTGTACAGATCACAAGGCACTGGGGAGGGGTGAGTGCGAAATATGCCATTTCACCAGCTAAAACCAGTATTTCATCCTGGGGTCTTCCAGGTGATCTCAGTGCGGATAGATCCCTTAGGGGCTCCAGTTGTGCATATGCGGACTAAGGGAAGGCAATAAGTACAGACAAGTTCCCCTGTTTTTCTAGCTGTGAATAGACTTCCATACTTTTCTTCAAGGGGTTCTACGGAATTAGAAAAAACTTGGCTTCTTTCTTCTGAAAACAGTGCCCCACACGTTTCTAGGTTGTGTGAGGTATTGCAGCTCTTCTGTAATATCACTCACAACCTATAGACAGGGGCATATCTGTAGGGGATGCAGAGGTAGCAGCTGCCTGCCGAGGAGGGCCAAAGACCCCTTGGCCACAAAAGACACCAATATTACAAAAAAGTGGGGCATGGGGTCTAGAAAAGATTTTGCACGGGAGCCCAAAAGATTCAAGTTAAAGTTAGTCTGTTAACACAAAGTGACTGTTCAAACCAAGCACATGTGCCCGGTGCACCCTTGGCGTGACCAATCAGTTCAGTGTTCCTTCGGACCTGCAAGTTTTGCAGTCATCTCTGCCCCATCTTCTTTGATTGACAGCTGTTTTTACAGAGGTGGGTAGAGATAGATATTAAACAAGTAGTTGGGAAGGTACACTGAACTGTTGGGTCACACCAAGGGTGCACCGAATTCTTGTGCTTGGTTTGAACAGTCATTTTGTGCTGACAGACTCCGGTTCAACCTTTTTATCCCATATAAAAAATGGTGGCCTCCTCCATCTAATTTCATACTATGGAGTTACTCTCTCCTAGAGGCACCACTTGGCAGCATATGGGGCACTTTGGGGGTGCAGTGACTCCGTAGTACCTCTATTGAGTCCACAAGGCCAAAATCTACAACCATTTTTATAGTGATATTATAATTTTTGGATGATTTTTATTCACTTTGCAGGTAGTTATAACACTAATGACCAAAACATCGGGGGTTTTCCAGGCTTCTTGGAAATAGAACAAAAATAAATCTAGCCGTTTGGATTTCACCATTCGTGCACTTCTCCTTTCTTTGACTCTGCTTGCTGCAATCTTAGTCCCGTGCAGCTGCAAGTCCACGCAAGATGTTGCATTCATAGTGCCCAATTGTCGCATGACCTCACCGTCCTTATGTGACGTTATAACCAGGGGGGCAGGCAGCGGCAGAAGACTCATTTTCATTATTAGATTTATTTATCATTTTTTACCCCTTCCCTAGACCACCAGGAATCATAAATATGCCATTCTCCAACCAGAATCCCGACATTACCAGTATTTACTGCTCCAGACCACCAGGTATACAATCCGCACCAATTTAGGACCCTAGACCACTGGGGATCCTAAAATAAACCTGTAAATGCTAACATTACCAGTTTCACTGCTCCACTCCACCAGGTATACTATCCTAAACCCTTCACTGCCCTAGACCACCATGGATACTAAAATGAATCCCCAACAAGCCCAGAATATTGTGAGTCCTAACTTTAACCCCTCCATTGCCAACAACCCTACAATGGATTCTGACATTAATCTAAATGACTCAAGACCACCAGTGATATTGAGATTAACATCCTTCCTGGCCTAGACCTGAATGCTTTATAATACGATTTTCCTGGATTTTATAAGTTACATTATTTTTGAGGTTATAAATTTTAAAAATAAGTTGAAATTACCTGGAGGACATCTCAGACACCGAATGTTTCCATTCGTGTAGTAAATTTCATCAGGATCAAAGTCAGTTCTACCAGAAAGCGGGAATGTGTGTGCCAGACCCTGCGGGAAAGACGTATCAGCGTTAGGTTTTTACATTCAACGTATATTATATTAAAAACTAACTTATTACATTTTGGACTACATGTTATAATAGGATGGTAGCATCACCCTCACCATTTAACAACCTGTATTTCCCATTTATGTGTTAGTAAGTTTCTGCTAATGTTCTGAAATCTCGGTTACCAAAAAAAAAAAAAAATATCAGAGCTGTGAGAGGGAGGAGGGAGCTGCACTGATGTGACATCGCATCAGGAAGAATCTGTCCACTAGCAGAAGGAAGGCTATGTATTGGCTGTAGTATTTATAGTACACCAGTATGTAAACGGGTAACACTCATTATTGATTCTTACACACTGGTAGTACTATATCTGATTTAACTAGCATGCCTAGATTAAAGGGCTTTGCCGAACATTAAATATTATTTCGTATTCACAGGACCTTTGGGACCCCCAGCAATCTTGAGAATGGCCCTCTGCAGAGCCATTTGTTGAATGGAGTAGAGGTGCCCATTCTAGAACTCTGCTCCTATAATTGTCTACGGGACTTCTATTTCCGGCAGTCCCATAGACAATGAATGGAGCCAAGTACAAGAATGGTTTCCACTTGGATACTCTGTGGCAGCCAAACCAGGGCAGTGTGAACCCCCTAAACAGACACTTGAATGCCGGCAACCTGGCTGTCTGTTGTAATCACTAGGCTCCTGGTGTGATATACATCATTCATGTATCAATACGTTTTGGGGGCTGTAATCACAGGGGGCACCTAGGTTGTCGACATTAGAGTGCCAACCAAAGATGATCGCAATCCCTTGGTCCGGCTCGCACGGTGTGCCGAAATGGTTGCCAAACTAGGGTAGGGTGAATATTTTTGCTCTCCTCTAATTAAACCCCTTTTTCTACAGTTTCTCTCTTCTTAAAGTCGTATCTATGTATTTTGTTCCATTGTGGGAAAAACAAATACCAGGGAGAAGACAGGCTTGTTACTAATCGAGACCAGAAGTCGTAATACTGCATTCCTAGACTTCACTCCTCACGGTTGAGGAGTTTCAAAACTCTAAGCTTCAGAATGGAATGGTTACGGCTAAATTTCACAATAAATTGACTTGTAAAATAACACAATGATGATGAATAAAGAACGAAAAATGAATAAATAACGTGTAGTATTAAACTGTACGGTAATTTTTAAGGTAAATCAAATTGTACTGGCCACTCTCATCCATCACTCTACGTCATCCGTGTCAGATAACCAAACAACAAGGTCATTTTTAATATTTAAATAAATGTATTGTCCTCCTTTACTAAATTATCTAGAAATGTACTTAAAGGGGTCCGCCAGTAAAAAATAAACCTGCACAGTAAAGCAGCCTGGAGAAAGAAACAAAGAATTCACACTAGTAGACTGGAAGTGGTGGCATCATGACCACCAATGAACTGATAGATGAGGCCACCAACTGGCTGAAGGACCAGTTGACTCGTGGTTGGGATGCCATGCTTTCCGGTGTGGCGAGACTACCAGGGTGGTGGCACTGAAGCAGGAAACAGATTCATGGGGTATGTTCTTTAGGCCACATTCACACGTTCAGTATTTAGTCAGTATTTTACCTCAGTATTTGGTCAGTATTTTACCTCAGTATTTGGTCAGTACTTTACCTCAGTAATCGGTCAGTATTTTACCTCAGTATTTGGTCAGTACTTTACCTCAGTATTTGGTCAGTACTTTACCTCAGTATTCGGTCAGTATTTTACCTCAGTATTTGGTCAGTACTTTACCTCAGTATTTGGTCAGTACTTTACCTCAGTATTCGGTCAGTATTTTACCTCAGTATTTGGTCAGTACTTTACCTCAGTATTCGGTCAGTATTTTACCTCAGTATTTGGTCAATACTTTACCTCAGTATTTGGTCAGTACTTTACCTCAGTATTTGGTCAGTATTTTACCTCAGTATTTAGTCAGTATTTTACCTCAGTATTTGTAAGCCAAAACCAGGAGAGGAACAATAACAATCAAAGGAAAATTATCATAGAAACACATCACCACTTCTGTATTTATCACCCACTCCTGGTTTTGGCTTACAAGTACTGAGGTAAAATACTGACCAAATACTGATCGTGTGAACGTGACCTCCATCTTTCTTCAGGCTGGGTCCTGGCTTTGCCTTTAAATGTGCAGTCAGCCAGCCCCTTCACACACAGTGCCTACACAGGAAAGACTGATCTATGTCGTGCCAAAGTGGACGGGCTATGAAAGCCTATCTATATCATGATGGCGTCACAGGTTTCCATCTATGACACGGGACTCGGGAGGAAGGTGCTATCCTTGTCATCCATGCTTTCACCTATGAACTGATCATTATCATTTGTGGCCTGTAATCACTAATATGTATGATCTGTATGTTTGAGAAAAGCTGGGATAACCTAATGTTTCCTCCTATCTCCAGCCCTACGGACTTAAATAAATGCAAATGAAATCTGAAAAATTTTGAGAAAAATTAGCAAAAAAAAAATAAATATATAAATGTTCCTTTCAGGTGATGTCTCCAGGAATTCAGCGATATATTACAATGACACCTGCTGCTAATCGCATGGGAATGCTTCATTGCCTGCCATTCTCATGTTATAGGGGTTTTATCACCATAAAAGTAAAAGGCCGTGATGGGAAGGAGGTTACCATATACATCTTGCCTAAACTCGTGTAGATTAAAGCAAAAAAAAAGAAAAGAAAATTAGAAATCCTCGTACCTACTGCTATAGGAGAAACTAAACAATCAAAAGCTATGCCGACATATTGGGATAGGTGTTAATTTAATAATTGCTGGTGGATCCCTTGCTATCCCAAGAACAGGGACTTTACATCCCACGATCATGTCTGGTTGGAGTAGAGGTGCGCATTCTCGACCACCGCTCAATTCAGTGTCTATGGGACTGACTTCTGTTCTCAGCGATCTGCAAATTATCCCCCATCCTATGAATATGGGGTAACGTTCAATTATGGGAAAATCCTTTAAAAAGACTCTCCCTATCTTGTCTGGTGGTCATTGCGGCCATATTGGTTTTACATTGAAGATCGCAATTACAAAACCTGATCGAAGATTATCTAATAATCCATGAGTTTATGACCGGATTATGATTATGTAATGAATTTTGCAATGGCGCTCGATTTAAAGGATGAGTCAAGATCAAAGGAAACTCAGCTTAATTTTCCATGAGGAAGCCTTCCAGACTGCACATTAAACAAGCCTAAGAGGTTACCTTCAGCAGGAAAATGCAGGGTATACTAAACTTGTGTCACCCCTGCATTTTTTTATTATCGCTACCTACATTAAATTACCTAAAATCCTGAATATATTTAATGACAACCTGGCGTACAGACTTTTCAGCACCTCTTTCAAGTTTGCGGTGACATTATCAACGTTCCCAATCTAGGGACACTTTATTCCCATTCCCGATCGTGGCCAGGACTTCACCAATCCAGACCAGAAAGGCTTATTTGTGCAAGTCCCATCTCTGTTTGGCCTGGAATACTGAAATTTCCTGAGACCGTTTCCAAAAAATCAGAAAAGTCCTGGCAAATGCCATACCGTAGGCATGTACAAAATAGGTACATGTACCGGGCATGTTTCTGAAGTTTCATTTCTAAGTGCGTAATAAAAAATGACTCAACTTATTTTTCTCCTTCTAGACCAGGAAGAAAAGTTTCCGGTATGTTGTAATATATAACTGAAAGCATGAACCTGGTACACAACCAACTTACACCAATTGCCTGGAACACCACCTCTTCCCCGAAAAAAACCAACCCAAAATCTGAGATATGTCCATTATTTATCTGATTTGTAGATCAGTGACAATAAAATGGCTAGCACTGTGATACATCGTTGTTGAATGCTGGCGCTGCCATTTTTCTTTTTACTGTTTAAAGTTCGGAATATTTTTTTTTTTTCATTCAAGAAAAACAAACTGATGGGAAAACGGTCCAAAAATGAATGAAAATCGGACCAAAAATGGATAGCACATAATAATAAAAAAAATAAATTTTAATTTCCCAGCAATCATGCCAATTATAATGTTATATAATTTTTGGTGAATTATGCACGGCTAATAATAAGAAATCTAATGAATTCCGATAATAACCGGGAGTCGGCCACATGCGTACTACCCTGGGAGTGGCGAGATTGTGCCGCCACTAGTGTTGAGCATTCCGATACTGCAAATATAGGGTATCGGCCGATATTGGCTGTATCGGAATTCCGATTCCGAGTTCCGATATTTTCGTCATATCGGATACCGGAATCGGGATGTCACTGTCACTGTCAGTGTCCGTCTGTCGGGTCTGTCAGGAGTCAGCGGCACTTACCCGGCAGAAGATCTCCGGCGGTCACGTCCTGGACTGCTTCATGGCCGCCATCCTCTTCTCCCCGGCGGTCACATGCAGTTTCTCGCGATAACTGCAGTGACTGCTGGGTAATCCCGGCCGTAAAGCAGTCAGTCCGATGACGTCACCGCTGGGGAAGCAGGTAATCAGCTGTGCTGCGTTGCAATGACAGGCTCTGCCTGTCATTGCGATGTAGCAGAGTTGGATCGTCGTGGGACTGTCGTTACTATGGACTGCGTCGGACAGGTGGTATACTGTTGGTTTGTTTTTTTTCTTTTTTTACAGGAGATCGATGGCGTCGCAGGAATGAGAGTATAATAAAAGAAATGAAAACTGTGTTGTCTCTTTTATTTCATTAAAAGACTTTTTTCTTGCTTTGTCTTTTTTTTATGCATTTAATAACTTTGGGATTAATAATGGATCGGTGTCTTATTGACGCCTCTCCATTATTAACTGGGCTTATTGTCACCGTGCAATCAACGGTGACATTAACCCCTTATTACCCCGCTTGCCACCGCTACAGGGCAAGTGGGAAGAGCCGGGTAAAGTGCCACAATTGGCACATCTTTTGATGCGCCAAATGTGGGGCTGCTGTAGCCTGGTATTATCAGGCTGTTGAGGGCCAAAATCCATGGGCCTTGACAGTCTTTTAATACCAGGCCGCAGCAGTCTGCATTTTACTTGGCTGGTTAACAAAGATAGGGGGGATCCCCACGCCGTTTTTTTTTTCGAGGGGATCCCCTATTTTTGTTAACCAGCCAAGCTAAGCAGACTGCTGTGGCCTGGTATTATCAGGCTTGCAAGGTCCATGGATATTGGATCCTTACCAGCCTGAAAAACCAGGCCTCAGCGGTCTGCTTCATCTGGCTGGTTAACAAAAATAGGGGGGACCCCACGCTAATTTTTTTCGAGGGGATCCCCTATTTTTGTTAATCAGCCAAGATATGCAGACTGCTGTGGCCTGGTATTATCAGGCTGGCAAGGTCCATGGATCTTGGCTCCTTAACAGCCTGAAAATCCAGGCCTCAGCGGTCTGCTTCATCTGGCTGGTTAACAAAAATAGGGGGGACCCCACGCCATTTTTTTTTCGAAGGGAACCCCTATTTTTGTTAATCAGTTCCCTCTGACGTCACTGATTGTGTCCCTGGCTGACCTGAAGTGAAAGTGGAAAGCAATCAATTAAGCTTTCCACTTAAGGGCCCGTCTCACATAGCGATATCGCTACCGAGATCGCTGCTGAGTCACTAGTTTTGTGACGCAGCAGCGAGCTCACCAGCGATATCGCTGTGTGTGACATTCAGCGACGATCAGCCCCCCTGCCGGGTATCGCTGATCGTCGCTGAAATGTCAGGACCTTTGATCGCTGGTTTCCCGCCTGTCACACGCAGCGATGCGTGCCTGTCAGAGGGAAACCAGCGATCAAAAAAAGGTCCTGACATTTCTGCGACGATCAGCGATACCCGGCAGGGGGGCTGATCGTCGCTGAATGTCACACACAGCGATATCGCTGGTGAGCTCGCTGCTGCGTCACAAAACTAGTGACTCAGCAGCGATCTCGGTAGCGATATCGCTATGTGAGACGGGCCCTTAAGCGATGTTACCCGCAGTGTCGCTGTCCCAGATCGCTGCCTGAGCTGCCTGTTTGGCAGCTCAGCAGCGATCATGTAGCGATACACCAGCGATCCTGACAAGTGCATATCGTTGTCGGGATCGCTGGTGTATCGTTATGTGACACCCAGCCTTTACTCTCCTGTCAGGCAGGAGAGGAACTCATTCATTTGGGGTTTACTGTGAGGCTGCAGCATTAGCTGCGGTCCCTGCAGTAAACATTAACCCTTTCTGAAGGATTACACCGTGGGACCTGACTGTGCATGGGATAGGTAAGAATAATTTTGCTTTTTTATTTTATTTTTATTACAGGAAATGGTTTTTGCAGTAAAATAAAAGATGGTCAAAAACATGTGTCTTTATTTCATTAAAATGATTTTTAATTAAAGTGTGTGTGTTTTATTTTTATTTCATGCAATAGGATTAATAATTGATAGTTGTCTAATTGACAGCTCTCAATTATTAACCTGGCTTAAGGTCACCTTTCAATAGCAAGGTGGCTTTAACCCCATATTAACCCATTCGCCACCGCTACAGGGCAATGGGAATAGACGGGCAAAGTGCCAGAAAGGGCGAATCTAATTATAGATTTGTCTTTCCTGGGGTGTCTGGGGGCAGATGTTAGTAGCCGGGGGGGGGCAAAAATAATGGTCCCTCTCTGGGCTATTATTATCTGCCCCCACTCACTGGCTTTGTCTGTCTGGTTGCGAAAATAGGGCGGGAGCCCACGCATTTTTTTTCAGCAATTTTACACCTCATATATATATATACATGTCATTGAATTTGTGACACATATATATATATATTTATATTTGTAGTTCATACACTTCTACATAGTATAATAGCCGCTAATTCAATTGCCGGCTTTTGTGAAAATGCAGAACCCGACATGAAATGACACTTGGTGTACATAGGGTTAACCATGTCTTTTCATGTCCTTTGCTATCTAATTTGCACAAACAATTAAATCAGACTATGTGTGCAAAATTTCACACCTGTAGGGGTTAATTAAAGGTGTAAATTCGTTGTAAAAAAAACGGACTTTTTGCTACGAATTTACACCTTTAATTAACCCCTAGAGGTGTGAAATTTTGCACACATAGTCTGATTTAATTGTTTGTGCAAATTAGATAGCAAAGGACATGAAAAGAAATGTTTAACCCTATGTACACCAAGTGTCATTTCATGTCGGGTGCTTCTGTCTTTTCACTGAAGCCGGCTTTACCCGGCAATTGAATCAAAGGATATTTTACTATGTAGAAGTGTATAAACTATACATATATGTATATATATATGTCACAATGACATGTATATATATATATATGTATTCTATGTGTGTATATTTAGTGTTTACAAGGAAAGAATGGGGTTTTTTTAGTTGCGATATTTTGTTCCCATAGACTTACATGGGACTTCCGGTATCGGTATCGGGTATCGCCGATATTTTAGTGATATCGGCGATACCATTCCGATTCCGATACTTTAGCATATCGGAAAGTATCGCTCAACTCTAGCCGCCACACACTAAATATAAACTGCGCATTTTCTGGAGTGGCGCCATATGGACACACTAAATATTCGCCCTGAAATCCCGTACAATTAGTGTGCTCACGATGCAACCTTTCTAATTATAAACTGTTCTGTATCATCCGAAGCATTGCAGATGAGTTCTCCTACTGCAAAAATCATGGAGAGCTAATTTGCATATTATTTCCCAGAGGGCATTGCCTGTTAGGCTGCCTATGCCAGCTGGATATTGGTGAAAGACGACCGGAAGACTCTGAGATCTCAGCGTACACACAAATTATTGGGCAGTTTTTTACCGGTTGAGAACACACTCATCGGTTGGTGACGGTTTAAAGCCTCAGTCATTCTGGATGGAGATCATTGCTATGATTGTGTCCCCGTACTGCAGGTAAGATGTCGGCAGCACATCCCCGTGTACTGGAGGAGAAGTGCTTCTGGGAATGATGATTCAATGGCCAGTAGGAAAGATCTACTCAGCCGCCCGATAAGTGTTTTGCTCATTCGTCGGCGGCATGCCAAGGATCGTGAAGGCTCGTTTGAAGCTTATTTCCCCTTGTAAGTATTCACTATTGACAGATAAAGTGTCCATATTGGATGGGGCTTACTGCAAACCAATCATACGGGACATAGCTAATACCTTAATATAGGGTATGACTTCTCATGAATAATGCATGAAGGCACCTGAAAATGAAAAATCTCCAACAAGCTCCCAACTATTATGGGTCTTCAAGAGGTATTGTCAAGTTTCCCAATAGCTGGAGATCTACCCTGTGGGACCCCCATTGATCCCTAGAAAGGGGCTCTAAAGAGTCCTGTGTGAATGGAGCGGAGGTCAATCATGTGTCCTGCTGATCCATTAATTCTTATGGTTGTGCCCAAGACCACCCGAGCACAGCAATCTCCGGCGGTCCCATTAAGAATAAATGGAGCGGAGTGCACATGATCAACCTCCGCTCAGTTCACAAAGGACAATTTAGAACTGTGGTTACCGGGATCAGTGGGGGTCCCAGCGGTCGGACATCCAGCAATTGGGAGTTATCCCCTATTCCATGTATAGAGGATAACATTCAAAATTGGGATTACCCCTTTAATATTGTTGGACTTATATGGGCCAAAGTGAAATTATAGCCCCCCACCCCCGGGCTCCAGAATCTGGGTGTGACTACAACCCAGGCACCTACTACAGCTTTGCCCCTGTGTACAACATAGATATGAAATACAGTCATGCGCATCAGCCCTCAGTGTATGATACTGCCATTTTATCTCCTGTCTACAGACAGAAAGCGAAAACATTCCCTCCTTATACCACCTATTTTCATGGTTTAAGACGCTGCATTTTTACCATTAATAATTAATGACGCAAATGATAAAATATGAAAAAAAATTGAAATAAAAATATTTTAAAAATCTAAAATAATTAAAAAAAAAATATTTGTATTATTTGTTTTTAATTTGTGTATTTGACTTACGGTAGGATCACCACCTTTTTTTCTCTTACTTACGGTATATAGTGCGGAAAAAAATAATCAACCATTGTAGCATAAATTAGCAATTAAAATAAAAGCACATTTTTACTCCTATTTATATAATGTAGAAAGCAATAATCAGCCATTGTAGCATGAATTACCACACAATTACCATAAATGCACTTTTTTTTCTGATCCGTGGCTAAACAGATGCATCAGTTTGGTTCTGTGTAATTTAGGGAGAATTTATATATATTATTGAATACATTTTGAAATGTTTTATAGATGATTTGTAGAATGTTTATAGTAAATAATCGACGGATTAGGTTTCTTACAGTTCTATACTACCTGAAAAATTAATAATTATATTTTATGGACTCTAAGACGCACTTGCTATAAAGTCACTGCGATTGACTTCTGTACTGGGAGAATGTGAAACCAAGTTATAATGAATTAAATAAAGTTTAATATATATATATATATATATATATATATTAGAATATAAATATATATATATATATTTTTTTTTTTTTTCCCCAGGAAAATAAAAATGTAAAAGTATGTAATCTCTTACCAAAAGGAAGAATAAGGCCAGGGTCATTGCCAGAAATTGCAATTTGGTTTTCGCCCCTTGTGGGGCCATGAGCAGATAATCCAAAGAATTCAGAGTCCAGGAGAAAGAAATGTAGAAGTTGAGTTGAGGTGAAGTTGAGTCCTCGCGTATCTTAACATTATAGATCTACTCAGGCTTCTGTGCAAGAATTTATAGCTAACGCAGGCCCCGCCTCCTGACGTACAGAGGATCTCATCCAAAATGTAGGAGCTCCCACTAGGGGCAGTAGGTGGAATTACAATAACTTTAAAAAGACTAGTTATTGAAATATTCTCCATATATTACCAGCATTTCTCCCAAGAACTAAACCTTTGTACACCCTCCTAGGTTGTGTGCAATTGTGTTGTCAGTGTATGCTTAGCACTTGGTGATATGATGTGTAATTAGGACATTGTTCACATTGCTTTGATTTGCACACCATACCACCATGTTTTAGTTTGGGGGGGGGTCTATTTTTAGGTCTGTATATATTGAAGGGTTTGGTTTGTGCAAGATTTCCTCATTTCTACCACAATCTATTTCGGGCAGGTTTTCTTAGACTGCAGATTCGATTCCACAAAAAAGACGTTTATTACGCTCCGAAGTCTCTCCAGACCCCAAATCATAGGAAATAAAGGGTCGAAAAGGGGGTTAAAAATAGTCCAAATAAATAGAAAGAAGGAGGGCACCACTCAATGTTAAGGGATCCACCTGTAGTCTGTATAAACACACAATGAAGATAAAGGGAGAAAAAAGCTACAGACCATAACAGGGATCACCAAAAATGCAAAAATATTTTATTGGACACAAAAGAACACCATGTAAAAACATTTAAAAAGTCATACCATGACATAGAAACTACATATGATCGCCCACAATAGAGCTACAAGTCCCCCAAGGTGTAAACGTAGAACAACAAATAAGATGGACACTATCTTATACACACACAATAGCAACATGCTGTACAAGATGGAAATGGATGACACCTGTATAAATGACAACAAAACAAAAAAAAAAACTTAAGGTGAATACCTAATAAGTGGCAGATAAACCTGTTATAAACAGCAATAATAGAAGGCAGATAGCACCAATAATACAAAGGTATATAGTAAAACAACCCTCCAAAGGATAAGTCAGGTATAAAAAAGACAAAAAAAAATAATAATTATTAAGCAAGCATACCACTATCACTAATCTGGGTCAACAAAAGGGATCTAATGATCCATAATGCTGATAGTAAAGTGCTATAGTGTCCAACTAGATAGATGTTAAATGAGCATAAAAGTGCAAATAGCAAGAACTGTCCAGAAACAAAGTTCTATAACAAGAGAGTAATCACCCAGTAAAGATGTATGAGTCTGGGTTGCATAATACCAGGTCCATTGACAATATGTGGAAAGTTCTTGCCAGCAAAATGCCACCAAGGGGAACCGAATAGAGGGTCGCCACAATGAGTGGCTTCGTCAAATAATAATTATTATAATTATAATTATTTGTACTAAATGTCCACCTTGGGGTCTGTATGTGGGGGAGACCGGGCAAAAACTGAGAACAAGGATGAATTCTCATCGCCACACAATAAGAGAAAAAAGAATGGATCTACCTGTGGCCAAACACTTTTGTATGCCCGGTCATAGCATGATGGACATGAAATTACTTGTTTTAAAAGGAAAGATGTATATCTTCGTACCGTGTTAGCCAGTAGATAGAAAAATATTTAGACTTGAGAGTCCTCAGTGGTTGATACCTTTTAATGGCTAACTGAAAAGATGGTAACGAAAGCTTGCAATTTGTTACCATCTTTTCAGTTAGCCATTAAAAGGTATCAACCACTGAGGACTCTCAAGTCTAAATATTGTTTTAAAAGGTAATTTCAAGTCTCAGAGAGACTGAAAGGTCTGGGAATATAAACTCATGACAAACTTTTACACACTCAGAACAGGAATGAATGTGTCGCATGGATTTATGTCTTTTTACATCAATTAAGGAATTTGCTCTTCAGACCTTGTGGGGGCATCACAAACAATACCAGACTCCAATCAGAGGGCAATATAACTTTCACACTCCTTATCTATGAACTGTTCCAATATTTATGTTTATCCGTCTCCCATAATGACAGTTCTGCTTCACGTCACTTGTCTTATCTTATTGCGTTATTTCTGTGCTGCTTTGTGTATAAATATGTGATTCTTCAGATGTTGTATTAGTCTATGCCTGAGGAAGAGACCTGCGTAGTCTCGAAAGCTGCAATTTGTTACCATCTTTTTAGTTAGCCATTAAAAGGTATCAACCACTGAGGACTCTCAACTCTAAATATTTTTCTATAAGGGTACAGTCAGACTGCCGCGAGGATCACATTGCCATCCTTGAACTGGCCATCGGCTCTCCTGACCTGAGCATGGCAGCACACGCATATCTATGCAGCTGTCATGCTTTGGTGAGGAGAGCTGACAGCCAGTCCGATAATTGTGATGCGATCCTCGAGTGAGTAACACGGCAGTCTGCCTGCACCCCAATAATTAGCCCTACAAAGAATCCAGTAAAATAGCTCAAATCAAATCCCACAAATCAATCTACGGAATCTGAAGTTTTTGGGAAAAATTAACCCCTTAATTACCCTAGCTTTTTTCGGTTTTGCGTTTTCATTTTTCGCTCCCCTTCTTCCCAGAGCCATAACTTTTTTTTTTTTCCGTCAATATAGCCGTGTGAGAGCTTATTTTTTTGCGGGACAAGTTGTGCTTTTCAACGACATCATCATTGGTTTCATTATGTCGTGTACTCGAAAACAGGAAAAAAATTCCAAGTGCGGTGAAATTGCAAAAAAGTGCAATTCCACATTTGTTTTTTTTTTGTTTGGCTTTTTTTGCTAGGTTCACTAAATGCTAAAACTGACCTGCCATTATGATTTTCCAGGTCATTATGAGTTCAGAGACACCAAACATCTTTTTTATCTAAGTGGTGAAAAAAAATTCCAAAGTTTGCTGAAAAAAAATAAAAAATTTGAGCCATTTTCCGATACCGAAGTGTCTCCATTATTTTTTGCGCACCAAGCTGACGTTTTTAAGGATACCATTTATGTGCAGATACGATCTTTTGATCGCCCGTTATTGCATTTTAATGCAATGCCGCGGAGACCAAAAAACTGTAATTCTGGCGTTTCGATTTTTTTCCCGCTACGCCGTTTAGCAGTTGGGTTAATCCTTTTTTTTATTGATAGATCGGGCAATTCTGAACTCAGCGATATCTAATATGTGTATGTTTGATTTTTTTTATTGTTTTATTTTTAATGGGGTGAAAGGGGGGTAATTTAAACTTTTATATTTTTTATTTTTTTCATTTTTTTTAAAACATTTTTTTTTTTAATTTTGGCATGCTTCAATAGCCTCCGTGGGAGGCTAGAAGCATCCACTACATGATCGGCTCTGCTGCATAAAGGCGTTGAGCAGATTGCCTATATACAGCAGAATTACAGCATTGCTATGAGCGCCGACCACCGGGTGGTGCTCATAGCAATTCCTCATCAACAACCATAGAGGTTTCTATGAGACCTCAGGTTGTTATGGCAATGCATGGCTGACCCCCGATCATGTGACGGGGGTCGGCGATGCGTGTCTTTCCGGCCCGGTGGCCTGAAGTGCTGGTAAAAACCCTGCTGTCAGCATTTGACAGCGGATTTAACTTGTTAATAGGCGTGGATGGATCACGATTCCACATGCGCCCATTGCGGGCACATGTCAGTTGTTGAAAAGAGCTGTCATGTGTGCATTGCCACGAAGATCGTCGCGGTTGCACATTTTGACTTCTCACAGCTGATCTGCTGTTTCTTTGTGTTTGGCAGCTAGGGAGTTAATTCTGTCTGTGCTCGGTGCTGGGACTGGGTGCAGTTTCTCCCGGCTGCAATTGATTATTTGTTGATTGGTTTCCTTTAAATTCCTGGTTGTCTGCTTGGGGAGTTGCCAGTGAAACCTTCATGCAGACCACAGATAGGAATGAATCTGTATAGACTTTAGTTGTGAGCTCCTTAGTTGTTCTAAGCTCAACTTGGTTAGAGTTTATTTCCCAGACCATTTATGTTCCTTTGGTGTTTGAGTGTGTATGCAAGCGAGTGTTATCCTGTCTGTCTTATATGTCTAATCTGTGTATTTAGCTGAGATCAGCCCATATCCCTTTGGTGGTAGTCAGGATCCTTCTTAGGACTGATTACAGGGTTCAGGGTCTGATAGGAGACAGGGTTAGGTTGGAAGTAGAGAAAGCAAGTCGACAGCACTCTCAGGAAGAGGGGCGCACGTACCAGATCCAAGGAACCAACTTGGAGAAGACGTATCAAGGCAGGAAGAACAGCGCTCCATCCAGGTGAGTATTGTAGAAAAAAGCTTTATTTCAGGCCATCACAAAAACACAACGTTTCGACCTAAAGCGGTCTTTTTCAAGTGTAAACCCAGGTTAAAAGGGGCGGTCTTAAATAGTAAAGGCACAGAGATCATGCCCAATCAAATCATAATACACGCCCACCATAATAAACATATACAGAATAACAACACCATATAAAACCCTATTAACAGTGTATATAAACGATCAGACATAAGGAAAACATATAGTATAACATAATCCAAAAAACAGTGAACATGAACACACATTTTGATACTATTAAACCATAAGTAAATACATAAATGGAATAGTGTTGATCCGTTGTCATGGAAACTATAGGCCGATTGAAACCACCCACAGTGCATACTCGATCACTGCAGCCAATCCGGTGTGTATCGCAAAGTGGCGCCAGGGTAGGTATAAACCTACCCAACCGTACAAGACACAGGACCATCAGCTACTTCTCCAATCACAGATAACGTCTCTGAAAAGGAAAACGCTGGCAACGTCATCAATCCGCGACCTACTAAAGGAGGAGAAAGAGACACGTCATAGGACAAGGCAGCACACACGTGAGGGGTATGTTTTGTGACGTATCCACGTCTCCGCCCACCTTGTAGTCATGGCTACCAAGACGCATATCAACTGCAGCAAAAAGTGTGCGCATATGTACATATATAGGCAGAGGATGACGCAGCTCGAGCGATATTTGTTCACAACTAATATCTAAGTACCAATCGATGACAAATCCATAACCAGGTTCATGAACGTACCCACTACAAATGACATCAAAGACGCATACAGCAGCAGCATCCCACTAGATTTATAATAAAGTATATAATATGCCCATAGCGCAAAACCAAAATTGACAAACATACTATCCCACCTATACAGTGAAACCATAACCTATACAGTGAAACCATAACCAATGTAGGGATTGAACCACTGAGAAGACTGTTTAAAAAATATTCATATATACAATAGAAATTAAAATAGGATCGCTAAATCCCACCGAATAGCCAGAGGTTCCATAAGAAGGTCATGACCGATGTGCCAATAGGTAATTAATGTATTTATATATTATTGAGGTTGAACTCTATATTTAAACCAGCCGGTTGAAGAGTTCCCAATTTATGTATCCACCTCAATTCTTTTCTCCTCAAAAGTCTAGCCCTATCACCGCCCCTTCTAAGCACCGGTACACTATCAATTACTCAATGAGTGTATATAAATACATTAATTACCTATTGGCACATCGGTCATGACCTTCTTATAGAACCTCTGGCTATTCGGTGGGATTTAGCGATCCTATTTTAATTTCTATTGTATATATGAATATTTTTTAACAGTCTTCTCAGTGGTTCAATCCCTACATTGGTTATGGTTTCACTGTATAGGTTATGGTTTCACTGTATAGGTGGGATAGTATGTTTGTCAATTTTGGTTTTGCGCTATGGGCATATTATATACTTTATTATAAATCTAGTGGGATGCTGCTGCTGTATGCGTCTTTGATGTCATTTGTAGTGGGTACGTTCATGAACCTGGTTATGGATTTGTCATCGATTGGTACTTAGATATTAGTTGTGAACAAATATCGCTCGAGCTGCGTCATCCTCTGCCTATATATGTACATATGCGCACACTTTTTGCTGCAGTTGATATGCGTCTTGGTAGCCATGACTACAAGGTGGGCGGAGACGTGGATACGTCACAAAACATACCCCTCACGTGTGTGCTGCCTTGTCCTATGACGTGTCTCTTTCTCCTCCTTTAGTAGGTCGCGGATTGATGACGTTGCCAGCGTTTTCCTTTTCAGAGACGTTATCTGTGATTGGAGAAGTAGCTGATGGTCCTGTGTCTTGTACGGTTGGGTAGGTTTATACCTACCCTGGCGCCACTTTGCGATACACACCGGATTGGCTGCAGTGATCGAGTATACACTGTGGGTGGTTTCAATCGGCCTATAGTTTCCATGACAACGGATCAACACTATTCCATTTATGTATTTACTTATGGTTTAATAGTATCAAAATGTGTGTTCATGTTCACTGTTTTTTGGATTATGTTATACTATATGTTTTCCTTATGTCTGATCGTTTATATACACTGTTAATAGGGTTTTATATGGTGTTGTTATTCTGTATATGTTTATTATGGTGGGCGTGTATTATGATTTGATTGGGCATGATCTCTGTGCCTTTACTATTTAAGACCGCCCCTTTTAACCTGGGTTTACACTTGAAAAAGACCGCTTTAGGTCGAAACGTTGTGTTTTTGTGATGGCCTGAAATAAAGCTTTTTTCTACAATACTCACCTGGATGGAGCGCTGTTCTTCCTGCCTTGAGGGTTAGGTTGGAGACTTGGACCTCTGAACCATTATCAGTACCTCCAAGGTGAGGGATTAGTTAGGACCCCAGTTTAGGGTCAGGTTAGATCCCGGTCCACCTCTTTCCTGTTTCAGCTCATCAAGTCCTCAAGATTAACCCTGAGTTCAGCAGAGATCGTGTCAGGTAAATCTATTCTATACTTACATGCTGATGTTGCTATACTAGTTGTTGTATAGAGTGTGGTTCCTGTATTAATAGTTTACTGACATTGTATACATATCATTAGACAGCGTGACATTTTCACTGGCCATAAAAATTATCTCCAGTTACCATGGATCCAGTAGCCCAGCTGGCTCTGCAGTTGCAGGGATTATCCATGGAGCTGACGGACATTAAGTCCAAAGTTTTGTCTCCCCTGGAGCAAACCAGAGTTGAACCTAAAGTAGCTCTCCCGGACAGGTTCACTGGTGGGCGAGACAAATTTTTCACCTTCCGGGAGGCATGTAAATTGTATTTTCGGCTTCGGCCTCGATCATCAGGGAGTGATGAGCAGAGAGTGGGAATTGTTATCTCACTTCTGCAAGGGGACCCTCAATCCTGGGCATTTTCCCTTCCTCCGGGATCCCCGGCTGTCACGCTGTATAGCAGATATATATATATATATATATGTGATGTCAGTAATCTATATCAAAAGGGCAACATACTATATAACATGCGCATAGATATATGATAACATAGAATTACCTGACAGAAAGTCCAGTGGGTCAATACGGAATCCGTTATACGCTGTCTCCGGCTAGAGGGTGACCGGGGTCTATGCTGACCCTAAACTGGGGTCCTAACTAATCCCTCTACCTGGAGGTACTGTTAAAGGTACAGAGGTCCAGGCCACCAGCGTAAACCCTGTCTCCTATCAATCCCTGCCAACTGTAATCTAGTCCTAAGAAGGACCCTGATTACCACCAAAGGGAATGAACAGGTAACGGTTAATGAACAGAAAGACATACAAGAAAGACAAGGAATAAAGTAAATAAAGTCTTACATACAACACTCACACACAGTAGGAACACCTAAGGTCTCAGAGATAAACTATAAGCTATAAGAGTAAAAACAACTAAGGAGCTCTTAGCTTAAATATTCTCAGAACCGATCCAGTCTGCTAGACTACATGAATGCTTTCACCGGCATCTAACACCCAGACTGGCAGGTATATGAAGGAATCTAATTAGAACATAATCAAAAGCAGCCGGGCGAGGCTGGACCTAGTCTTAGCAAAGAGCTAGGTAAAATTAACTCTCTCATTACCAAACACAAAGAAACAGCAACTCAGCTGTGAGAAGTCAGAGTGTGTAATCGCGACGATCCTCGTGGCGATACACCCATGACAGTACCCCCCCCTCTACAAGGGGACTCCGGACCCTCAGGGCCAGGTCTGCCCGGGTGAGTTGTGTGAAAGGTCCGAACCAATCGATCTGCGTTAACATCAGACGCAGGGACCCACGTCCTCTCCTCAGGACCATACCCCTTCCAATGAACCAAGTACTGAAGGGATCGGCGACTGAGACGTGAGTCAATGATTTTCGACCCATGAAATTCCACGTTATCATTGACCACCACTGAAGGAGGAGGTAGAGGTGACGGTATGACTGGTGCCACATACTTTTTAAGTAATGACTTGTGAAACACATTATGAATTTTAAACGTAGGAGGGAGGTCCAGACGAAATGCCACAGGATTAATTATGGAACTGATCCTGTACGGCCCGATGAATCTGGGACCCAACCTCCAGGAGGAAACTTTAAGTTTTATATTCCTGGTAGACAACCAAACTAGATCGTTCACCTTCAGATCTAGACCAGAAACTCTCCCCCTATCAGCCATCCGTTTGTAACGGTTCCCCGTAACCTTCAGTCTTAACCGATCTGGAACTATCAGTCTCCCTGGAAGTCCCACAGGGGCGTCCCCCTGAGCCCCAATACCTCCCCCTCAAGCTCAGAGCATACAGCTGACACTACAACTCCCTCCTGAGGAATAGGAAC
The DNA here is from genome assembly GCA_033576555.1 of Oophaga sylvatica. Lineage (NCBI taxonomy): Eukaryota > Metazoa > Chordata > Amphibia > Anura > Dendrobatidae > Oophaga > Oophaga sylvatica. The sequence goes on along the minus strand of JARQOD010000004.1, from coordinate 525,559,439 downwards.
CGGATCATCCGTCTTCCCGGCCCCTGGGAAAGTACGAGATAAGGCATCAGGAAGCAACTTTATTGAGCAGTCATATGCGCGATGAGGAGGTAACTCTTTACACCCCTCCTCTGAGAACATCTCCCCAAAGTCCTCCAGAAAAGGAGACAAAGTCCTAGGCACAACCGCACCGATGACCGTGCTCATGCAGTTATTCCTGCAAAATTCACCCCACTGGCTTATCTTTCTGGATTGCCAATCAATCACTGGGTTATGTTTAGCCAACCAAGGAAGTCCCAACACAATAGGAGTAGGTAGACCTTCCAACACATAACAAGACAATTGCTCTTTATGTATTGCCCCTACTCGAAGATCTATGTTATGAACAGCTTGTACCAAGCTACCTTGACCGAGAGGTCTAGAATCAATAGAGACTATAGGGACCGGTTTGGCCAATACACTCAGTTGCATACCATGCACCTGGGCAAACCGAGCGTCCACCAGATTAGCCCCGGACCCACTATCAAGAAAAACAGAAATCCTCTCAGTTCTAGTACCAATCACCACCTCCGCAGGCACGAGAAACTGAGAGGGATTTGGGGACGAAATACACACTCCCAGGTTAACTCCTTTGCTCAAAGAGGCCCGGGATGGACACCCCCCAACAAAATGTCCCTCTCACCCGCAAAAGAAACACCTTCTAGTCTTGCGGTGCACCGCCGATTCCCTCCTACAAAAAGATGTCCCTCCCAACTGCATGGGTTCCTCAGAACAGACCAGGGGAACCTCAGTATAAGGGACTTTAGTAGTAGGTGGAGTCATCACGGGAGGCGGAGTTACCTCGCGTCTTCCCCGAATTCGTCTATCAATGCGAATAGCGAGGGCCATAGCAGCCTCCAGTGATGGAGGAGAATCATACTGAGCCAACACATCCTTTAATTTGTCAGACAACCCTTGACAAAACTGGCTCCTAAGAGCTGGGTCATTCCACTGAGTATCTGTTGCCCATCTACGGAACTCAGAAGAATATTCCTCCGCTGGACGATTTCCTTGCCGTATTTTACGTAACTTTGTTTCAGCAAGGGAAACACGATCCGGATCATCATATACCAGACCCAGGGCAGTAAAAAATCGATCCACTGACTGGAGATCTGGGGAGCCTGGAGGAATAGAGAACGCCCAAGATTGAGGGTCCCCTTGTAAGAGCGAGATAACAATTCCCACCCTCTGCTCTTCACTCCCAGATCACCGAGGCCGCAACCGAAAGTACAATTTACATGCCTCCCGGAAAGTAAAAAATTTGTCCCGCCCACCAGTGAACCTGTCCGGGAGAGCAACCTTAGGTTCAGATCTGGTTTGCTCCGGGGGGGACAAAACCTTGGACTTAATGTCTGCAAACTCCATGGACAACCCCTGCAACTGCCGGGCCAGCTGGGCTACTGGATCCATGACAGCTGGGGAGAATCTTTAGTATGGGCCGGTGAAAATGTCACGCTGTATAGCAGATATATATATATATGTGATGTCAGTAATCTATATCAAAAGGGCAACATACTATATAACATGCGCATAGATATATGATAACATAGAATTACCTGACAGAAAGTCCAGTGGGTCAATACGGAATCCGTTATACGCTGTCTCCGGCTAGAGGGTGACCGGGGTCTATGCTGACCCTAAACTGGGGTCCTAACTAATCCCTCTACCTGGAGGTACTGTTAAAGGTACAGAGGTCCAGGCCACCAGCGTAAACCCTGTCTCCTATCAATCCCTGCCAACTGTAATCTAGTCCTAAGAAGGACCCTGATTACCACCAAAGGGAATGAACAGGTAACGGTTAATGAACAGAAAGACATACAAGAAAGACAAGGAATAAAGTAAATAAAGTCTTACATACAACACTCACACACAGTAGGAACACCTAAGGTCTCAGAGATAAACTATAAGCTATAAGAGTAAAAACAACTAAGGAGCTCTTAGCTTAAATATTCTCAGAACCGATCCAGTCTGCTAGACTACATGAATGCTTTCACCGGCATCTAACACCCAGACTGGCAGGTATATGAAGGAATCTAATTAGAACATAATCAAAAGCAGCCGGGCGAGGCTGGACCTAGTCTTAGCAAAGAGCTAGGTAAAATTAACTCTCTCATTACCAAACACAAAGAAACAGCAACTCAGCTGTGAGAAGTCAGAGTGTGTAATCGCGACGATCCTCGTGGCGATACACCCATGACACCGGCTCTACTGTCTGTAGATCAATTTTTTACTGCCCTGGGATTGGTATATGATGACCCAGATCGGGTCTCTCTTGCTGAGACAAAATTACGTAAGATACAGCAGGGAGATCGTCCTGCAGAGGAATTTGCTTCTGAGTTTCGTAGATGGGCCACAGATACTCAGTGGAATGACCCAGCTCTTAGGAGCCAGTTTTGTCATGGGCTTTCTGATAAATTAAAAGACGTTTTGGCTCAGTATGAGTCTCCTCATTCACTGGAGGCTGCTATGGCCTTAGCTATCCGTACTGATAGACGGCTTCGGGAGAGGGGTGAGGTAACCCCACTCCCTGTTGTTTCTCCACCTACCACTAAAGTCCCTTATGTTGAGGTTCCCCTTGTCTGTTCGGATGAGCCTATGCAGTTGGGAGGGACATCATTTCGTAGGAGGGGATTGGCGGTACGCCGCAGGACTAGAAGATGTTTTTTCTGCGGGAAAGAGGGACATTTTGTTGGAGAATGTCCATCCCGTGCCTTGTTGAGCCAAAAGTCGCCGGAAAACTGTTAATCCCAGGTTGTGTGGTGGACGACAACCTGGGAGTATGTATTTCATCCGCCAGTTCTTCTCAGTTCCTTGTACCAGTGGAGGTGGTAGTTGGTACGAGAGTGGAGAGATTGTCTGTTCTTCTTGATAGTGGTTCCGGGGCTAATCTGGTTGACGCTCAGTTTGCTCAGGCTCAAGGTATGCATCTGAGTGTATTGGTCAAACCGATCCCTATATTCTCCATTGACGCCAGGCCTCTCGGCCAAGGTAGCTTTGTTCATGAGGTTCATAACATTGACCTTCGGGTAGGGGCAATACATAGGGAACAATTATCTTGTTATGTGTTGGAGGGTCTACCTACTCCCATTGTGTTGGGACTTCCTTGGTTGGTTAAACATAACCCTGTGATTAATTGGCAGTCCAGAGAAATAAGCCAATGGGGTGAGTTTTGCAAAAGCAACTGCATGAACACAGTCATCAGTGCGGTCGTGCCTAGTACATTGCCTCCTTTTTTGGAGGATTTTGGGGATGTTTTCTCTGAGGAGGGGTGTCAGGAGTTGCCTCCTCATCGCGTGTATGACTGCTCTATTAATCTCCTTCCTGATGCTAAGTTGCCTAAAGCTAGGTTGTATAATCTTTCTGGTCCTGAGAGGCAGGCTATGAAAGATTATATTTCTGAAAGTCTGGCCAAAGGGCATATTAGACCTTCATCTTCCCCAGTAGCCGCGGGGTTCTTCTTTGTGAAGAAGAAAGATGGAGGCCTACGCCCTTGCTTGGATTTCCGCGAACTTAATCGGATTACTGTTCGAGATCCGTATCCACTCCCTCTTATTCCTGATCTCTTCAATCAAATTGTTGGCGCCAAATGGTTCTCTAAATTGGATCTCAGGGGGCGTATAATCTGATTAGGATAAAAGAGGGGGATGAGTGGAAAACGGCGTTTAACACGCCGGAGGGACATTATGAAAACCTTGTCATGCCTTTTGGTCTGACTACTGCACCAGCAGTATTCCAACATTTTGTTAATGACATTTTTCGTCACCTTGTGGGGCTGTTTGTGGTTGTATATTTGGACGACATTTTAATTTACTCGCCAGATCTTGTGTCTCATCAGGAGCATGTGAGACAGGTGTTGCAGATCTTGCGAGACAATAAACTATACGCCAAACTGGAGAAGTGTGTATTTGCCGTACAGGAACTTCAGTTTTTGGGTTTTTTGGTGTCAGCCTCCGGTTTCCGTATGGACCCTGAAAAGGTGAGAGCAGTGCTTGAATGGGATCAGTCAGGGGATCTTAAGGCTCTGCAGCGTTTTTTGGGGTTTGCTAACTACTACCGGAAATTTATTTGTAATTTCTCATCTGTCGTCAAACCTCTCACTATATATTTAATAAACTCTGCACTCAACTTGAATGATTAATTGTGTCTTTATTAAAGTTCAGTGATGTCAAACGTTTCGGTCCTATTGGACCTTCATCAGTAACTGTACAAAAACAATATAAGGAAATTTAACAGCTGTTTATGGGAACAATATTTCCCAAATTAAATTACAAAAAACAAAGTATATACATGGGGTGTGATAGATCAAAATGGAAAAAGTTTCGGAAGTGGCAATATTGGTTCAGTCAAAAATCTTATATTATGAGAGCAAAACCATACATACCGTGTATCACAAAATGAAAGTGTTTACTAGGTAAACAGAATATCCTATAATACCAGAAAAAATGAATAATGTTTATGGACCCTAATATTAATACCCATTGTGCACGTGTGGGCAGTGCTGACTTGTGGCTTACCCTGCGGTTTTGGTGCGGTTCCTGCCGTTAATTAGTGAAACTGTAGATTGATGTCTGGGGTTAAATATAAGTATAATACCCCTTATTATTAGCAAAAGCAATCGGAATGAAGACACATACCGTGAGTGACCAAAGAAAAGGGCATCCGCTGTATTAAGTATAAACCTCTAGTGGCTAGGGTATGAAAATCAATGTCCCATACGTGTGCAGTAGATATAACCGAAGGGTTACCGCTTATAGGGCTGTTAAGTTGTTGTCCGAGCATATGCTGCGGCCTGCGAGGAGATATAGCACATGTAATGTGATATCTGTGGACGCCATCAATGGATGGTCATCTAGCAATATATTGATCTTACCCGGGGGTAGCAGTAAAGTGCGGTGTCCACCGCTGTATTCGTGCAGTGTGAGCTACCTGGAATGGGTTCTTATGGGCGCCGGTGTCCCGTGTCCACGTGTATGACTTCCTGGTTCCGGTGAAGCCGGAAGTGACGTGACCGGATGTGCTTGGTGCGTTCCATTTGCGTTCCAAATCCACATAGGTGGGGGAATGTGCTTACAGGCGGCGCATGCTCAGTGAGAAACAATGGAGTGAGATCGTAGATACAGTCTCTTAAGTGCCAGTATAAGACGAAACATTGATAGGTGAAGAATATTAAGTGCCCAAACATTCCGGCGATCAATATAGGCGGCTCTGAAGAAAGAGAGAAAGGATAATTAGAAATTATTTCAATACATTAAATGAATGTTAACACATCATAATCCCTATTGAGACCCTTGGGAGTGAGTGTTTCTAGAGTGTGAATCCAATATGATTCACGTCTCTTAAGTAGTGAGATTCGGTCGCCACCACGTCTTAGAGGGGGTACATGGTCAATAACCTGAAACTTCAGTTGTGAAATAGTATGTCCTTTTTCATGAAAATGATGTGGTACTGGGAGTAGTAGATTTGCACAGCGTATTGTGGATTTGTGCTTTGAGATTCTTTCTTTCACTGGAAGGGTGGTTTCACCAACATAGAGTAATCCGCAGGGGCACTTAATGAGATATATGACAAACGATGTGTCACATGTGAAAAATTCTTTGATGTGAAATGTCTTCCCTGTATGCGGATGGTGGAAACGATCACCTTTAAGGACATTGCTGCACTGAGCACAGTGCAGACAGGGATACGTCCCCATTTTGGGGCGAGAAATGAACCTTTGTTTAACAGGTATTAGGGGACCAATATCGGCTCGAATTAGGCTATCCCTAAGGTTAGATGGTCTTCTGAAACAGGGTAAAAACGGTTCTTGAAATTCTGGAATGTGAGGATGAGCCGTAGATAGGAGATGCCAATGTCGTTTGATTGTTTTGTGGAGTAAATATGCAAAGGGATGATATGAATGTACAAAAGGGATACGTTTGTTCTCCCTGTTCAATCGTATTGGAGGAATATGGTTTTTAGATTTTTCTAAGAGTAAGGATGGGTATCCCCTCTTAGAAAATTTCTGGGTCATATCCTGAAGGCGAGTTTCACGAAGAGTGTCGTTCGTGACTATACGTTTAACTCGTTGGAACTGTGAGATAGGAATGGATTTCTTAACTGATGGAGGATGGAAACTGGAAAAATGTAAAATGCTATTTTTATCCGTGGATTTGACAAAAAGATCAGTGGTAATATGTCCATCGATGTCTTTCAATATCATGGTGTCCAGGAAATTAATTTTATATAAGTCATGGGTCATGGTGAAAGTGATGCCTGGCCATGTTGTATTGAGAAATGAGAAGAATTGTTGTAGAGACTCCAACGTGCCGTTCCATAGACAAAAAACGTCGTCGATATAACGTTTCCACAAAAATACATGTTGTATGTAAAGTGGATGTTTATAGATATGTGTAGCTTCAAAATCAGCCATGTATGTATTGGCATACGGGGGTGCCACGTTGGAGCCCATGGCGGTACCACGAATCTGTAGATAGAATGAATTCTGGAACAAAAAGAAGTTATTAAACAAAATAACTGTTAGTAATTCAATGACTAAGTTGATTTGATCCTCGTCCCAGCCCTCCATGGTTAGAAAACGATGTACTGAATTGATTCCATTGATATGAGGGATCGAGGTGTAAAGGTCCTTTACATCCATAGTAACAAGTATGGTATCTGATGGTATATTACCTAGTTTCTGTATTTCTTTAAGGAAACCTCCTGTATCTAGTAAGAATGAGGGAGCTTTTTGTGTGATTGGTGTTAGTATTTTTTCTAAAAACTTTGCAATTGGTGAAAGGACTGAATTGGTTGAAGCGACTATGGGTCTGCCCGGTGGATTCTGTAAGTTCTTATGGATCTTTGGGATCGTATAAAACACCGGAATAGTGGGATTTTGACTGCGTAAGTAGTCGCTTGTTTTTGAATCTATGATCCCCAAATTGGAATATTTGGTAACGATAGTCTCTATTTTGTTTTGAATCTCACTAGTAGGGTCTCTAGGTAGTTTTTGATAAATGGAAGTGTCAGATAATTGTCGGTGTATTTCTGCTATGTATTGTGATCGATCCATTACCTCCAAGGCCCCACCTTTATCAGCAGGTTTAAATATGAGGGATTGATCGTTTTGGAGAGATGTTAACGCTTGTCTCTCTATTTGCGTCATGTTGGGAGGATAAAATAGTTTGCCTTGTTCAATATCCTTGCGTAATTGTTGGAATGATGATTGGACAAACTCTATAAATGTCTCGACTGCATGTGAGCCCTGGGGTGGGCGGAATGTACTCTTATTATGCAGTCCTAAGTTAAGTATGGATAATGCCTGGTTGGGTGCTTGGGGTCTAGAGTTAAAGTTATCAGTTGCAGAAAAATACACTTTCAAACGCAAAGTACGAAAGAACCGCTGTAGGTCCATATCAAGGTCAAAAGTTTTGTACTTATAGGCAGGACAAAATGATAATCCCTTTTGTAGTATTTGGTATTCAGCAATACCAAGGGACCTAGAAGAAATGTTAATCACCAGCGATTCTGTACCTGTGAGCGGGTGACTCGCATTTGGTCCGTGTTGTATCTTCCGTCCTGAGCCCCGTCTGGTCTTCTTCTGGGAAAACGCCGACGTTGTCCTAAAAAAGGAGTTGTAGAAGGGGCAAAGGGACCACGTTCTTGTTCGGACCCCGAGGTAGAATAGTCTGTAGATGAGCGCTGGCTGCGTGGCTGTGGTCGTCTGTAGGAGGAGTTGTCCTGCCATCTGTACACTCTGTTGGATTCGTAGTCTGCAGTATCTCTGGAGAACTTGCTTCTTTTACGGTTCTCAGTGTCTCGAGTGTGTTGATCTATGCGTCCTTGGATTTGAGTCTTCAGTGTCTGTAATTCTTCAGAGGTTCCGGTTGTTGATAGCTGGGTTTCGATGTTCTGGATGGCTGCTGTATTAGCTTCTATGGCTTTGTGCAGGTGCTCCAAAGTGAGTGTCATAAGGTCAAAGGAACATTTATTTAGTATCTGTATATAACGGGCACAAAAATCTGGAGAATCGCTGAAAAGAGTGGGGCGTAGTGGAACCCGTAAGCCCCTAGGGATCCTTTTCACCCGAAGGTACTCTGATAAAGTGGCACTATGTAATTTAAGGTTAACCTGGTGCCTAAGTGCGCGTTCTAGATCCCGTCCGCGTGTTTCGCGGGGTGGTGCTTTAAGAAAATCTGTAGAGAAATGTGACTGAGCCAAAATTGCTGTGGTTTCTTCCAAATTGTAGGAAAAAGTAGTGGTAGACATGCCCACTAGTGACGTGCTACTCGTAAGGGGAAAAACCTAATTTGAAGGGATACGTGTGCACAGTCACTTATTTTGGTGCCAGAGTAAGTTCCCAAACCATACTATATATTTAATAAACTCTGCACTCAACTTGAATGATTAATTGTGTCTTTATTAAAGTTCAGTGATGTCAAACGTTTCGGTCCTATTGGACCTTCATCAGTAACTGTACAAAAACAATATAAGGAAATTTAACAGCTGTTTATGGGAACAATATTTCCCAAATTAAATTACAAAAAACAAAGTATATACATGGGGTGTGATAGATCAAAATGGAAAAAGTTTCGGAAGTGGCAATATTGGTTCAGTCAAAAATCTTATATTATGAGAGCAAAACCATACATACCGTGTATCACAAAATGAAAGTGTTTACTAGGTAAACAGAATATCCTATAATACCAGAAAAAATGAATAATGTTTATGGACCCTAATATTAATACCCATTGTGCACGTGTGGGCAGTGCTGACTTGTGGCTTACCCTGCGGTTTTGGTGCGGTTCCTGCCGTTAATTAGTGAAACTGTAGATTGATGTCTGGGGTTAAATATAAGTATAATACCCCTTATTATTAGCAAAAGCAATCGGAATGAAGACACATACCGTGAGTGACCAAAGAAAAGGGCATCCGCTGTATTAAGTATAAACCTCTAGTGGCTAGGGTATGAAAATCAATGTCCCATACGTGTGCAGTAGATATAACCGAAGGGTTACCGCTTATAGGGCTGTTAAGTTGTTGTCCGAGCATATGCTGCGGCCTGCGAGGAGATATAGCACATGTAATGTGATATCTGTGGACGCCATCAATGGATGGTCATCTAGCAATATATTGATCTTACCCGGGGGTAGCAGTAAAGCGCGGTGTCCACCGCTGTATTCGTGCAGTGTGAGCTACCTGGAATGGGTTCTTATGGGCGCCGGTGTCCCGTGTCCACGTGTATGACTTCCTGGTTCCGGTGAAGCCGGAAGTGACGTGACCGGATGTGCTTGGTGCGTTCCATTTGCGTTCCAAATCCACATAGGTGGGGGAATGTGCTTACAGGCGGCGCATGCTCAGTGAGAAACAATGGAGTGAGATCGTAGATACAGTCTCTTAAGTGCCAGTATAAGACGAAACATTGATAGGTGAAGAATATTAAGTGCCCAAACATTCCGGCGATCAATATAGGCGGCTCTGAAGAAAGAGAGAAAGCATAATTAGAAATTATTTCAATACATTAAATGAATGTTAACACATCATAATCCCTATTGAGACCCTTGGGAGTGAGTGTTTCTAGAGTGTGAATCCAATATGATTCACGTCTCTTAAGTAGTGAGATTCGGTCGCCACCACGTCTTAGAGGGGGTACATGGTCAATAACCTGAAACTTCAGTTGTGAAATAGTATGTCCTTTTTCATGAAAATGATGTGGTACTGGGAGTAGTAGATTTGCACAGCGTATTGTGGATTTGTGCTTTGAGATTCTTTCTTTCACTGGAAGGGTGGTTTCACCAACATAGAGTAATCCGCAGGGGCACTTAATGAGATATATGACAAACGATGTGTCACATGTGAAAAATTCTTTGATGTGAAATGTCTTCCCTGTATGCGGATGGTGGAAACGATCACCTTTAAGGACATTGCTGCACTGAGCACAGTGCAGACAGGGATACGTCCCCATTTTGGGGCGAGAAATGAACCTTTGTTTAACAGGTATTAGGGGACCAATATCGGCTCGAATTAGGCTATCCCTAAGGTTAGATGGTCTTCTGAAACAGGGTAAAAACGGTTCTTGAAATTCTGGAATGTGAGGATGAGCCGTAGATAGGAGATGCCAATGTCGTTTGATTGTTTTGTGGAGTAAATATGCAAAGGGATGATATGAATGTACAAAAGGGATACGTTTGTTCTCCCTGTTCAATCGTATTGGAGGAATATGGTTTTTAGATTTTTCTAAGAGTAAGGATGGGTATCCCCTCTTAGAAAATTTCTGGGTCATATCCTGAAGGCGAGTTTCACGAAGAGTGTCGTTCGTGACTATACGTTTAACTCGTTGGAACTGTGAGATAGGAATGGATTTCTTAACTGATGGAGGATGGAAACTGGAAAAATGTAAAATGCTATTTTTATCCGTGGATTTGACAAAAAGATCAGTGGTAATATGTCCATCGATGTCTTTCAATATCATGGTGTCCAGGAAATTAATTTTATATAAGTCATGGGTCATGGTGAAAGTGATGCCTGGCCATGTTGTATTGAGAAATGAGAAGAATTGTTGTAGAGACTCCAACGTGCCGTTCCATAGACAAAAAACGTCGTCGATATAACGTTTCCACAAAAATACATGTTGTATGTAAAGTGGATGTTTATAGATATGTGTAGCTTCAAAATCAGCCATGTATGTATTGGCATACGGGGGTGCCACGTTGGAGCCCATGGCGGTACCACGAATCTGTAGATAGAATGAATTCTGGAACAAAAAGAAGTTATTAAACAAAATAACTGTTAGTAATTCAATGACTAAGTTGATTTGATCCTCGTCCCAGCCCTCCATGGTTAGAAAACGATGTACTGAATTGATTCCATTGATATGAGGGATCGAGGTGTAAAGGTCCTTTACATCCATAGTAACAAGTATGGTATCTGATGGTATATTACCTAGTTTCTGTATTTCTTTAAGGAAACCTCCTGTATCTAGTAAGAATGAGGGAGCTTTTTGTGTGATTGGTGTTAGTATTTTTTCTAAAAACTTTGCAATTGGTGAAAGGACTGAATTGGTTGAAGCGACTATGGGTCTGCCCGGTGGATTCTGTAAGTTCTTATGGATCTTTGGGATCGTATAAAACACCGGAATAGTGGGATTTTGACTGCGTAAGTAGTCGCTTGTTTTTGAATCTATGATCCCCAAATTGGAATATTTGGTAACGATAGTCTCTATTTTGTTTTGAATCTCACTAGTAGGGTCTCTAGGTAGTTTTTGATAAATGGAAGTGTCAGATAATTGTCGGTGTATTTCTGCTATGTATTGTGATCGATCCATTACCACCAAGGCCCCACCTTTATCAGCAGGTTTAAATATGAGGGATTGATCGTTTTGGAGAGATGTTAACGCTTGTCTCTCTATTTGCGTCATGTTGGGAGGATAAAATAGTTTGCCTTGTTCAATATCCTTGCGTAATTGTTGGAATGATGATTGGACAAACTCTATAAATGTCTCGACTGCATGTGAGCCCTGGGGTGGGCGGAATGTACTCTTATTATGCAGTCCTAAGTTAAGTATGGATAATGCCTGGTTGGGTGCTTGGGGTCTAGAGTTAAAGTTATCAGTTGCAGAAAAATACACTTTCAAACGCAAAGTACGAAAGAACCGCTGTAGGTCCATATCAAGGTCAAAAGTTTTGTACTTATAGGCAGGACAAAATGATAATCCCTTTTGTAGTATTTGGTATTCAGCAATACCAAGGGACCTAGAAGAAATGTTAATCACCAGCGATTCTGTACCTGTGAGCGGGTGACTCGCATTTGGTCCGTGTTGTATCTTCCGTCCTGAGCCCGTCTGGTCTTCTTCTGGGAAAACGCCGACGTTGTCCTAAAAAAGGAGTTGTAGAAGGGGCAAAGGGACCACGTTCTTGTTCGGACCCCGAGGTAGAATAGTCTGTAGATGAGCGCTGGCTGCGTGGCTGTGGTCGTCTGTAGGAGGAGTTGTCCTGCCATCTGTACACTCTGTTGGATTCGTAGTCTGCAGTATCTCTGGAGAACTTGCTTCTTTTACGGTTCTCAGTGTCTCGAGTGTGTTGATCTATGCGTCCTTGGATTTGAGTCTTCAGTGTCTGTAATTCTTCAGAGGTTCCGGTTGTTGATAGCTGGGTTTCGATGTTCTGGATGGCTGCTGTATTAGCTTCTATGGCTTTGTGCAGGTGCTCCAAAGTGAGTGTCATAAGGTCAAAGGAACATTTATTTAGTATCTGTATATAACGGGCACAAAAATCTGGGAAATCGCTGAAAAGAGTGGGGCGTAGTGGAACCCGTAAGCCCCTAGGGATCCTTTTCACCCGAAGGTACTCTGATAAAGTGGCACTATGTAATTTAAGGTTAACCTGGTGCCTAAATGCGCGTTCTAGATCCCGTCCGCGTGTTTCGCGGGGTGGTGCTTTAAGAAAATCTGTAGAGAAATGTGACTGAGCCAAAATTGCTGTGGTTTCTTCCAAATTGTAGGAAAAAGTAGTGGTAGACATGCCCACTAGTGACGTGCTACTCGTAAGGGGAAAAACCTAATTTGAAGGGATACGTGTGCACAGTCACTTATTTTGGTGCCAGAGTAAGTTCCCAAACCATACTATATATTTAATAAACTCTGCACTCAACTTGAATGATTAATTGTGTCTTTATTAAAGTTCAGTGATGTCAAACGTTTCGGTCCTATTGGACCTTCATCAGTAACTGTACAAAAACAATATAAGGAAATTTAACAGCTGTTTATGGGAACAATATTTCCCAAATTAAATTACAAAAAACAAAGTATATACATGGGGTGTGATAGATCAAAATGGAAAAAGTTTCGGAAGTGGCAATATTGGTTCAGTCAAAAATCTTATATTATGAGAGCAAAACCATACATACCGTGTATCACAAAATGAAAGTGTTTACTAGGTAAACAGAATATCCTATAATACCAGAAAAAATGAATAATGTTTATGGACCCTAATATTAATACCCATTGTGCACGTGTGGGCAGTGCTGACTTGTGGCTTACCCTGCGGTTTTGGTGCGGTTCCTGCCGTTAATTAGTGAAACTGTAGATTGATGTCTGGGGTTAAATATAAGTATAATACCCCTTATTATTAGCAAAAGCAATCGGAATGAAGACACATACCGTGAGTGACCAAAGAAAAGGGCATCCGCTGTATTAAGTATAAACCTCTAGTGGCTAGGGTATGAAAATCAATGTCCCATACGTGTGCAGTAGATATAACCGAAGGGTTACCGCTTATAGGGCTGTTAAGTTGTTGTCCGAGCATATGCTGCGGCCTGCGAGGAGATATAGCACATGTAATGTGATATCTGTGGACGCCATCAATGGATGGTCATCTAGCAATATATTGATCTTACCCGGGGGTAGCAGTAAAGCGCGGTGTCCACCGCTGTATTCGTGCAGTGTGAGCTACCTGGAATGGGTTCTTATGGGCGCCGGTGTCCCGTGTCCACGTGTATGACTTCCTGGTTCCGGTGAAGCCGGAAGTGACGTGACCGGATGTGCTTGGTGCGTTCCATTTGCGTTCCAAATCCACATAGGTGGGGAATGTGCTTACAGGCGGCGCATGCTCAGTGAGAAACAATGGAGTGAGATCGTAGATACAGTCTCTTAAGTGCCAGTATAAGACGAAACATTGATAGGTGAAGAATATTAAGTGCCCAAACATTCCGGCGATCAATATAGGCGGCTCTGAAGAAAGAGAGAAAGCATAATTAGAAATTATTTCAATACATTAAATGAATGTTAACACATCATAATCCCTATTGAGACCCTTGGGAGTGAGTGTTTCTAGAGTGTGAATCCAATATGATTCACGTCTCTTAAGTAGTGAGATTCGGTCGCCACCACGTCTTAGAGGGGGTACATGGTCAATAACCTGAAACTTCAGTTGTGAAATAGTATGTCCTTTTTCATGAAAATGATGTGGTACTGGGAGTAGTAGATTTGCACAGCGTATTGTGGATTTGTGCTTTGAGATTCTTTCTTTCACTGGAAGGGTGGTTTCACCAACATAGAGTAATCCGCAGGGGCACTTAATGAGATATATGACAAACGATGTGTCACATGTGAAAAATTCTTTGATGTGAAATGTCTTCCCTGTATGCGGATGGTGGAAACGATCACCTTTAAGGACATTGCTGCACTGAGCACAGTGCAGACAGGGATACGTCCCCATTTTGGGGCGAGAAATGAACCTTTGTTTAACAGTATTAGGGGGCCAAAATCGGGCCCAATTTAGGCATCCCTAAGGTTAGATGGGGGTTTTGGGAAAAAGGGTAAAACGGTTTTAATTTTTTTTTTTTGTTTTTTTTTTTTTTTTTTTTTTTTTTTTTTTTTTTTTTTATATTTTTATTTTTTTTTTTTTTTTTTTTTTTATTTTATTTTTATTTTTTTTTTTTTTTTTTTTTTTTTTTTTTTTTTTTTTTTTTTTTTTTTTTTTTATTTTTTTTTTTTTTTTTTTTTTTTTTTTTTTTTTTTTTTTTTTTTTTTTTATTTTTTTTTTTTTTTTTTTTTTTTTTTTTTTTTTTTTTTTTTTTTTTTTTTTTTTTTTTTTTTTTTTTTTTTTTTTTTTTTTTTTTTTTTTTTTTTTTTTTTTTTTTTTTTTTTTTTTTTTTTTTTTTTTTTTTTTTTTTTTTTTTTTTTTTTTTTTTTTTTTTTTTTTTTTTTTTTTTTTTTTTTTTTTTTTTTTTTTTTTTTTTTTTTTTTTTTTTTTTTTTTTTTTTTTTTTTTTTTTTTTTTTTTTTTTTATTTTTTTTTTTTTTTTTTTTTTTTTTTTTTTTTTTTTTTTTTTTTTTTTTTTTTTTTTTTTTTTTTTTTTTTTTTTTTTTTTTTTTTTTTTTTTTTTTTTTTTTTTTTTTTTTTTTTTTTTTTTTTTTTTTTTTTTTTTTTTTTTTTTTTTTTTTTTTTTGTTTTTTTTTTTTTTTTTTTTTTTTTTTTTTTTTTTTTTTTTTTTTTTTTTTTTTTTTTTTTTTTTTTTTTTTTTTTTTTTTTTTTTTTTTTTTTTTTTTTTTTTTTTTTTTTTTTTTTTTTTTTTTTTTTTTTTTTTTTTTTTTTTTTTTTTTTTTTTTTTTTTTTTTTTTTTTTTTTTTTTTTTTTTTTTTTTTTTTTTTTTTTTTTTTTTTTTTTTTTTTTTTTTTTTTTTTTTTTTTTTTTTTTTTTTTTTTTTTTTTTTTTTTTTTTTTTTTTTTTTTTTTTTTTTTTTTTTTTTTTTTTTTTTTTTTTTTTTTTTTTTTTTTTTTTTTTTTTTTTTTTTTTTTTTTTTTTTTTTTTTTTTTTTTTTTTTTTTTTATTTTTTTTTTTTTTTTTTTTTTTTTTTTTTTTTTTTTTTTTTTTTTTTTTTTTTTTTTTTTTTTTTTTTTTTTTTTTTTTTTTTTTTTTTTTTTTTTGTTTTTTTTTTTTTTTTTTTTTTTTTTTTTTTTTTTTTTTTTTTTTTTTTTTTTTTTTTTTTTTTTTTTTTTTTTTTTTTTTTTTTTTTTTTTTTTTTTTTTTTTTTTTTTTTTTTTTTTTTTTTTTTTTTTTTTTTTTTTTTTTTTTTTTTTTTTTTTTTTTTTTTTTTTTTTTTTTTTTTTTTTGTTTTTTTTTTTTTTTTTTTTTTTTTTTTTTTTTTTTTTTTTTTTTTTTTTTTTTTTTTTTTTTTTTTTTTTTTTTTTTTTTTTTTTTTTTTTTTTTTTTTTTTTTTTTTTTTTTTTTTTTTTTTTTTTTTTTTTTTTTTTTTTTTTTTTTTTTTTTTTTTTTTTTTTTTTTTTTTTTTTTTTTTTTTTTTTTTTTTTTTTTTTTTTTTTTTTTTTTTTTTTTTTTTTTTTTTTTTTTTTTTATTTTTTTTTTTTTTTTTTTTTTTTTTTTTTTTTTTTTTTTTTTTTTTTTTTTTTTTTTTTTTTTTTTTTTTTTTTTTTTTTTTTTTTTTTTTTTTTTTTTTTTTTTTTTTTTTTTTTTTTTTTTTTTTTTTTTTTTTTTTTTTTTTTTTTTTTTTTTTTTTTTATTTTTTTTTTTTTTTTTTTTTTTTTTTTTTTTTTTTTTTTTTTTTTTTTTTTTTTTTTTTTTTTTTTTTTTTTTTTTTTTTTTTTTTTTTTTTTTTTTTTTTTTTTTTTTTTTTTTTTTTTTTTTTTTTTTTTTTTTTTTTTTTTTTTTTTTTTTTTTTTTTTTTTTTTTTTTTTTTTTTTTTTTTTTTTTTTTTTTTTTTTTTTTTTTTTTTTTTTTTTTTTTTTTTTTTTTTTTTTTTTTTTTTTTTTTTTTTTTTTTTTTTTTTTTTTTTTTTTTTTTTTTTTTTTTTTTTTTTTTTTTTTTTTTTTTTTTTTTTTTTTTTTTTTTTTTTTTTTTTTTTTTTTTTTTTTTTTTTTTTTTTTTTTTTTTTTTTTTTTTTTTTTTTTTTTTTTTTTTTTTTTTTTTTTTTTTTTTTTTTTTTTTTTTTTTTTTTTTTTTTTTTTTTTTTTTTTTTTTTTTTTTGAAATTCTGGAATGTGAGGATGAGCCGTAGATAGGAGATGCCAATGTCGTTTGATTGTTTTGTGGAGTAAATATGCAAAGGGATGATATGAATGTACAAAAGGGATACGTTTGTTCTCCCTGTTCAATCGTATTGGAGGAATATGGTTTTTAGATTTTTCTAAGAGTAAGGATGGGTATCCCCTCTTAGAAAATTTCTGGGTCATATCCTGAAGGCGAGTTTCACGAAGAGTGTCGTTCGTGACTATACGTTTAACTCGTTGGAACTGTGAGATAGGAATGGATTTCTTAACTGATGGAGGATGGAAACTGGAAAAATGTAAAATGCTATTTTTATCCGTGGATTTGACAAAAAGATCAGTGGTAATATGTCCATCGATGTCTTTCAATATCATGGTGTCCAGGAAATTAATTTTATAAAGTCATGGGTCATGGTGAAAGTGATGCCTGGCCATGTTGTATTGAGAAATGAGAAGAATTGTTGTAGAGACTCCAACGTGCCGTTCCATAGACAAAAAACGTCGTCGATATAACGTTTCCACAAAAATACATGTTGTATGTAAAGTGGATGTTTATAGATATGTGTAGCTTCAAAATCAGCCATGTATGTATTGGCATACGGGGGTGCCACGTTGGAGCCCATGGCGGTACCACGAATCTGTAGATAGAATGAATTCTGGAACAAAAAGAAGTTATTAAACAAAATAACTGTTAGTAATTCAATGACTAAGTTGATTTGATCCTCGTCCCAGCCCTCCATGGTTAGAAAACGATGTACTGAATTGATTCCATTGATATGAGGGATCGAGGTGTAAAGGTCCTTTACATCCATAGTAACAAGTATGGTATCTGATGGTATATTACCTAGTTTCTGTATTTCTTTAAGGAAACCTCCTGTATCTAGTAAGAATGAGGGAGCTTTTTGTGTGATTGGTGTTAGTATTTTTTCTAAAAACTTTGCAATTGGTGAAAGGACTGAATTGGTTGAAGCGACTATGGGTCTGCCCGGTGGATTCTGTAAGTTCTTATGGATCTTTGGGATCGTATAAAACACCGGAATAGTGGGATTTTGACTGCGTAAGTAGTCGCTTGTTTTTGAATCTATGATCCCCAAATTGGAATATTTGGTAACGATAGTCTCTATTTTGTTTTGAATCTCACTAGTAGGGTCTCTAGGTAGTTTTTGATAAATGGAAGTGTCAGATAATTGTCGGTGTATTTCTGCTATGTATTGTGATCGATCCATTACCACCAAGGCCCCACCTTTATCAGCAGGTTTAAATATGAGGGATTGATCGTTTTGGAGAGATGTTAACGCTTGTCTCTCTATTTGCGTCATGTTGGGAGGATAAAATAGTTTGCCTTGTTCAATATCCTTGCGTAATTGTTGGAATGATGATTGGACAAACTCTATAAATGTCTCGACTGCATGTGAGCCCTGGGGTGGGCGGAATGTACTCTTATTATGCAGTCCTAAGTTAAGTATGGATAATGCCTGGTTGGGTGCTTGGGGTCTAGAGTTAAAGTTATCAGTTGCAGAAAAATACACTTTCAAACGCAAAGTACGAAAGAACCGCTGTAGGTCCATATCAAGGTCAAAAGTTTTGTACTTATAGGCAGGACAAAATGATAATCCCTTTTGTAGTATTTGGTATTCAGCAATACCAAGGGACCTAGAAGAAATGTTAATCACCAGCGATTCTGTACCTGTGAGCGGGTGACTCGCATTTGGTCCGTGTTGTATCTTCCGTCCTGAGCCCCGTCTGGTCTTCTTCTGGGAAAACGCCGACGTTGTCCTAAAAAAGGAGTTGTAGAAGGGGCAAAGGGACCACGTTCTTGTTCGGACCCCGAGGTAGAATAGTCTGTAGATGAGCGCTGGCTGCGTGGCTGTGGTCGTCTGTAGGAGGAGTTGTCCTGCCATCTGTACACTCTGTTGGATTCGTAGTCTGCAGTATCTCTGGAGAACTTGCTTCTTTTACGGTTCTCAGTGTCTCGAGTGTGTTGATCTATGCGTCCTTGGATTTGAGTCTTCAGTGTCTGTAATTCTTCAGAGGTTCCGGTTGTTGATAGCTGGGTTTCGATGTTCTGGATGGCTGCTGTATTAGCTTCTATGGCTTTGTGCAGGTGCTCCAAAGTGAGTGTCATAAGGTCAAAGGAACATTTATTTAGTATCTGTATATAACGGGCACAAAAATCTGGAGAATCGCTGAAAAGAGTGGGGCGTAGTGGAACCCGTAAGCCCCTAGGGATCCTTTTCACCCGAAGGTACTCTGATAAAGTGGCACTATGTAATTTAAGGTTAACCTGGTGCCTAAGTGCGCGTTCTAGATCCCGTCCGCGTGTTTCGCGGGGTGGTGCTTTAAGAAAATCTGTAGAGAAATGTGACTGAGCCAAAATTGCTGTGGTTTTCTTCCAAATTGTAGGAAAAAGTAGTGGTAGACATGCCCACTAGTGACGTGCTACTCGTAAGGGGAAAAACCTAATTTGAAGGGATACGTGTGCACAGTCACTTATTTTGGTGCCAGAGTAAGTTCCCAAACCATACTATATATTTAATAAACTCTGCACTCAACTTGAATGATTAATTGTGTCTTTATTAAAGTTCAGTGATGTCAAACGTTTCGGTCCTATTGGACCTTCATCAGTAACTGTACAAAAACAATATAAGGAAATTTAACAGCTGTTTATGGGAACAATATTTCCCAAATTAAATTACAAAAAACAAAGTATATACATGGGGTGTGATAGATCAAAATGGAAAAAGTTTCGGAAGTGGCAATATTGGTTCAGTCAAAAATCTTATATTATGAGAGCAAAACCATACATACCGTGTATCACAAAATGAAAGTGTTTACTAGGTAAACAGAATATCCTATAATACCAGAAAAAATGAATAATGTTTATGGACCCTAATATTAATACCCATTGTGCACGTGTGGGCAGTGCTGACTTGTGGCTTACCCTGCGGTTTTGGTGCGGTTCCTGCCGTTAATTAGTGAAACTGTAGATTGATGTCTGGGGTTAAATATAAGTATAATACCCCTTATTATTAGCAAAAGCAATCGGAATGAAGACACATACCGTGAGTGACCAAAGAAAAGGGCATCCGCTGTATTAAGTATAAACCTCTAGTGGCTAGGGTATGAAAATCAATGTCCCATACGTGTGCAGTAGATATAACCGAAGGGTTACCGCTTATAGGGCTGTTAAGTTGTTGTCCGAGCATATGCTGCGGCCTGCGAGGAGATATAGCACATGTAATGTGATATCTGTGGACGCCATCAATGGATGGTCATCTAGCAATATATTGATCTTACCCGGGGGTAGCAGTAAAGCGCGGTGTCCACCGCTGTATTCGTGCAGTGTGAGCTACCTGGAATGGGTTCTTATGGGCGCCGGTGTCCCGTGTCCACGTGTATGACTTCCTGGTTCCGGTGAAGCCGGAAGTGACGTGACCGGATGTGCTTGGTGCGTTCCATTTGCGTTCCAAATCCACATAGGTGGGGGAATGTGCTTACAGGCGGCGCATGCTCAGTGAGAAACAATGGAGTGAGATCGTAGATACAGTCTCTTAAGTGCCAGTATAAGACGAAACATTGATAGGTGAAGAATATTAAGTGCCCAAACATTCCGGCGATCAATATAGGCGGCTCTGAAGAAAGAGAGAAAGCATAATTAGAAATTATTTCAATACATTAAATGAATGTTAACACATCATAATCCCTATTGAGACCCTTGGGAGTGAGTGTTTCTAGAGTGTGAATCCAATATGATTCACGTCTCTTAAGTAGTGAGATTCGGTCGCCACCACGTCTTAGAGGGGTACATGGTCAATAACCTGAAACTTCAGTTGTGAAATAGTATGTCCTTTTTCATGAAAATGATGTGGTACTGGGAGTAGTAGATTTGCACAGCGTATTGTGGATTTGTGCTTTGAGATTCTTTCTTTCACTGGAAGGGTGGTTTCACCAACATAGAGTAATCCGCAGGGGCACTTAATGAGATATATGACAAACGATGTGTCACCTGTGAAAAATTCTTTGATGTGAAATGTCTTCCCTGTATGCGGATGGTGGAAACGATCACCTTTAAGGACATTGCTGCACTGAGCACAGTGCAGACAGGGATACGTCCCCATTTTGGGGCGAGAAATGAACCTTTGTTTAACAGGTATTAGGGGACCAATATCGGCTCGAATTAGGCTATCCCTAAGGTTAGATGGTCTTCTGAAACAGGGTAAAAACGGTTCTTGAAATTCTGGAATGTGAGGATGAGCCGTAGATAGGAGATGCCAATGTCGTTTGATTGTTTTGTGGAGTAAATATGCAAAGGGATGATATGAATGTACAAAAGGGATACGTTTGTTCTCCCTGTTCAATCGTATTGGAGGAATATGGTTTTTAGATTTTTCTAAGAGTAAGGATGGGTATCCCCTCTTAGAAAATTTCTGGGTCATATCCTGAAGGCGAGTTTCACGAAGAGTGTCGTTCGTGACTATACGTTTAACTCGTTGGAACTGTGAGATAGGAATGGATTTCTTAACTGATGGAGGATGGAAACTGGAAAAATGTAAAATGCTATTTTTATCCGTGGATTTGACAAAAAGATCAGTGGTAATATGTCCATCGATGTCTTTCAATATCATGGTGTCCAGGAAATTAATTTTATATAAGTCATGGGTCATGGTGAAAGTGATGCCTGGCCATGTTGTATTGAGAAATGAGAAGAATTGTTGTAGAGACTCCAACGTGCCGTTCCATAGACAAAAAACGTCGTCGATATAACGTTTCCACAAAAATACATGTTGTATGTAAAGTGGATGTTTATAGATATGTGTAGCTTCAAAATCAGCCATGTATGTATTGGCATACGGGGGTGCCACGTTGGAGCCCATGGCGGTACCACGAATCTGTAGATAGAATGAATTCTGGAACAAAAAGAAGTTATTAAACAAAATAACTGTTAGTAATTCAATGACTAAGTTGATTTGATCCTCGTCCCAGCCCTCCATGGTTAGAAAACGATGTACTGAATTGATTCCATTGATATGAGGGATCGAGGTGTAAAGGTCCTTTACATCCATAGTAACAAGTATGGTATCTGATGGTATATTACCTAGTTTCTGTATTTCTTTAAGGAAACCTCCTGTATCTAGTAAGAATGAGGGAGCTTTTTGTGTGATTGGTGTTAGTATTTTTTCTAAAAACTTTGCAATTGGTGAAAGGACTGAATTGGTTGAAGCGACTATGGGTCTGCCCGGTGGATTCTGTAAGTTCTTATGGATCTTGGGATCGTATAAAACACCGGAATAGTGGGATTTTGACTGCGTAAGTAGTCGCTTGTTTTTGAATCTATGATCCCCAAATTGGAATATTTGGTAACGATAGTCTCTATTTTGTTTTGAATCTCACTAGTAGGGTCTCTAGGTAGTTTTTGATAAATGGAAGTGTCAGATAATTGTCGGTGTATTTCTGCTATGTATTGTGATCGATCCATTACCACCAAGGCCCCACCTTTATCAGCAGGTTTAAATATGAGGGATTGATCGTTTTGGAGAGATGTTAACGCTTGTCTCTCTATTTGCGTCATGTTGGGAGGATAAAATAGTTTGCCTTGTTCAATATCCTACGAATCCAACAGAGTGTACAGATGGCAGGACAACTCCTCCTACAGACGACCACAGCCACGCAGCCAGCGCTCATCTACAGACTATTCTACCTCGGGGTCCGAACAAGAACGTGGTCCCTTTGCCCCTTCTACAACTCCTTTTTTAGGACAACGTCGGCGTTTTCCCAGAAGAAGACCAGACGGGGCTCAGGACGGAAGATACAACACGGACCAAATGCGAGTCACCCGCTCACAGGTACAGAATCGCTGGTGATTAACATTTCTTCTAGGTCCCTTGGTATTGCTGAATACCAAATACTACAAAAGGGATTATCATTTTGTCCTGCCTATAAGTACAAAACTTTTGACCTTGATATGGACCTACAGCGGTTCTTTCGTACTTTGCGTTTGAAAGTGTATTTTTCTGCAACTGATAACTTTAACTCTAGACCCCAAGCACCCAACCAGGCATTATCCATACTTAACTTAGGACTGCATAATAAGAGTACATTCCGCCCACCCCAGGGCTCACATGCAGTCGAGACATTTATAGAGTTTGTCCAATCATCATTCCAACAATTACGCAAGGATATTGAACAAGGCAAACTATTTTATCCTCCCAACATGACGCAAATAGAGAGACAAGCGTTAACATCTCTCCAAAACGATCAATCCCTCATATTTAAACCTGCTGATAAAGGTGGGGCCTTGGTGGTAATGGATCGATCACAATACATAGCAGAAATACACCGACAATTATCTGACACTTCCATTTATCAAAAACTACCTAGAGACCCTACTAGTGAGATTCAAAACAAAATAGAGACTATCGTTACCAAATATTCCAATTTGGGGATCATAGATTCAAAAACAAGCGACTACTTACGCAGTCAAAATCCCACTATTCCGGTGTTTTATACGATCCCAAAGATCCATAAGAACTTACAGAATCCACCGGGCAGACCCATAGTCGCTTCAACCAATTCAGTCCTTTCACCAATTGCAAAGTTTTTAGAAAAAATACTAACACCAATCACACAAAAAGCTCCCTCATTCTTACTAGATACAGGAGGTTTCCTTAAAGAAATACAGAAACTAGGTAATATACCATCAGATACCATACTTGTTACTATGGATGTAAAGGACCTTTACACCTCGATCCCTCATATCAATGGAATCAATTCAGTACATCGTTTTCTAACCATGGAGGGCTGGGACGAGGATCAAATCAACTTAGTCATTGAATTACTAACAGTTATTTTGTTTAATAACTTCTTTTTGTTCCAGAATTCATTCTATCTACAGATTCGTGGTACCGCCATGGGCTCCAACGTGGCACCCCCGTATGCCAATACATACATGGCTGATTTTGAAGCTACACATATCTATAAACATCCACTTTACATACAACATGTATTTTTGTGGAAACGTTATATCGACGACGTTTTTTGTCTATGGAACGGCACGTTGGAGTCTCTACAACAATTCTTCTCATTTCTCAATACAACATGGCCAGGCATCACTTTCACCATGACCCATGACTTATATAAAATTAATTTCCTGGACACCATGATATTGAAAGACATCGATGGACATATTACCACTGATCTTTTTGTCAAATCCACGGATAAAAATAGCATTTTACATTTTTCCAGTTTCCATCCTCCATCAGTTAAGAAATCCATTCCTATCTCACAGTTCCAACGAGTTAAACGTATAGTCACGAACGACACTCTTCGTGAAACTCGCCTTCAGGATATGACCCAGAAATTTTCTAAGAGGGGATACCCATCCTTACTCTTAGAAAAATCTAAAAACCATATTCCTCCAATACGATTGAACAGGGAGAACAAACGTATCCCTTTTGTACATTCATATCATCCCTTTGCATATTTACTCCACAAAACAATCAAACGACATTGGCATCTCCTATCTACGGCTCATCCTCACATTCCAGAATTTCAAGAACCGTTTTTTACCCTGTTTCAGAAGACCATCTAACCTTAGGGATAGCCTAATTCGAGCCGATATTGGTCCCCTAATACCTGTTAAACAAAGGTTCATTTCTCGCCCCAAAATGGGGACGTATCCCTGTCTGCACTGTGCTCAGTGCAGCAATGTCCTTAAAGGTGATCGTTTCCACCATCCGCATACAGGGAAGACATTTCACATCAAAGAATTTTTCACATGTGACACATCGTTTGTCATATATCTCATTAAGTGCCCCTGCGGATTACTCTATGTTGGTGAAACCACCCTTCCAGTGAAAGAAAGAATCTCAAAGCACAAATCCACAATACGCTGTGCAAATCTACTACTCCCAGTACCACATCATTTTCATGAAAAAGGACATACTATTTCACAACTGAAGTTTCAGGTTATTGACCATGTACCCCCTCTAAGACGTGGTGGCGACCGAATCTCACTACTTAAGAGACGTGAATCATATTGGATTCACACTCTAGAAACACTCACTCCCAAGGGTCTCAATAGGGATTATGATGTGTTAACATTCATTTAATGTATTGAAATAATTTCTAATTATGCTTTCTCTCTTTCTTCAGAGCCGCCTATATTGATCGCCGGAATGTTTGGGCACTTAATATTCTTCACCTATCAATGTTTCGTCTTATACTGGCACTTAAGAGACTGTATCTACGATCTCACTCCATTGTTTCTCACTGAGCATGCGCCGCCTGTAAGCACATTCCCCCACCTATGTGGATTTGGAACGCAAATGGAACGCACCAAGCACATCCGGTCACGTCACTTCCGGCTTCACCGGAACCAGGAAGTCATACACGTGGACACGGGACACCGGCGCCCATAAGAACCCATTCCAGGTAGCTCACACTGCACGAATACAGCGGTGGACACCGCGCTTTACTGCTACCCCCGGGTAAGATCAATATATTGCTAGATGACCATCCATTGATGGCGTCCACAGATATCACATTACATGTGCTATATCTCCTCGCAGGCCGCAGCATATGCTCGGACAAAACTTAACAGCCCTATAAGCGGTAACCCTTCGGTTATATCTACTGCACACGTATGGGACATTGATTTTCATACCCTAGCCACTAGAGGTTTATACTTAATACAGCGGATGCCCTTTTCTTTGGTCACTCACGGTATGTGTCTTCATTCCGATTGCTTTTGCTAATAATAAGGGGTATTATACTTATATTTAACCCCAGACATCAATCTACAGTTTCACTAATTAACGGCAGGAACCGCACCAAAACCGCAGGGTAAGCCACAAGTCAGCACTGCCCACACGTGCACAATGGGTATTAATATTAGGGTCCATAAACATTATTCATTTTTTCTGGTATTATAGGATATTCTGTTTACCTAGTAAACACTTTCATTTTGTGATACACGGTATGTATGGTTTTGCTCTCATAATATAAGATTTTTGACTGAACCAATATTGCCACTTCCGAAACTTTTTCCATTTTGATCTATCACACCCCATGTATATACTTTGTTTTTTGTAATTTAATTTGGGAAATATTGTTCCCATAAACAGCTGTTAAATTTCCTTATATTGTTTTTGTACAGTTACTGATGAAGGTCCAATAGGACCGAAACGTTTGACATCACTGAACTTTAATAAAGACACAATTAATCATTCAAGTTGAGTGCAGAGTTTATTAAATATATAGTATGGTTTGGGAACTTACTCTGGCACCAAAATAAGTGACTGTGCACACGTATCCCTTCAAATTAAGTCAAACCTCTCACTGACATGACAAGAAAAGGGACGGATTTTTCTAAATGGTCGGACAAAGCTTGCCAAGCCTTTTCCTCTTTGAAGAAATGTTTTGCTTCGGCACCCGTTCTCATCCAACCAGATGCATCTCAGCCGTTCTTTGTGGAGGTGGATGCGTCTGACGTAGGGGTGGGTGCTATATTGTCCCAGGGTCCGTCCCCTGGTAAATGGCATCCGTGCGCTTTCTTTTCTAAGAAATTGTCGTCCGCCGAAAGGAATTATGATATCGGCAATAGGGAACTTTTGGCCATTAAGTTAGCTTTTGAAGAATGGCGTCACTTTTTGGAGGGGGCAGTCCACCCGGTTACCGTTATTACTGATCACAAGAACCTGTTGTATTTGGAATCCGCTAAGCGTCTGAATTCCAGACAAGCTCGATGGTCGTTGTTTTTTACCAGGTTTAATTTTGTCGTCACTTATCGCCCGGGGTCTAAGAATGTAAAGGCTGATGCCTTGTCTCGCAGTTTCCCAGGGGCCGGGAAAACGGATGACCCAAGTCCTATCCTTCAGGAGGGGGTGGTAGTGTTGGCTGTATTTTCTGAGCTTGAGGAGGAGGTGTTAGAGGCTCAGGGGGACGCCCCTGCAGGACCTCCAGGGAGACTGTTTGTCCCAAATCTGTTGAGACAAAAGGTTATTGAGGCACATCATAATTCTGCTCTAGCAGGACATCCAGGGAGTAAGGCTACTTTAGATCTCCTTTCTCGCCGGTTTTGGTGGCCTAATGCTAATAAAGATGTTATAACTTTTGTCGCGTCATGTGGGGTGTGTGCTCGCTCTAAAACCCCTCATACCCGTCCGTCTGGGACCTTTTTACCCTTGAAACTTCCGGAGCGTCCATGGACTCATTTATCTATGGACTTCATTACGGACCTTCCTCCGTCGTCAGGGAATACTGTCATACTGGTGGTTGTTGACAGGTTCAGTAAGATGGCACATTTCGTTGCTCTTCCTGCACTCCCTAATGCTAAAACTCTGGCGCAGGTGTTCATTAGGGAGATCGTTAGACTTCATGGGTTGCCTTCTGATGTGGTGTCAGATAGGGGGTCTCAGTTTGTGTCCAAGTTTTGGAGGGCATTTTGTTTACGTCGGGGGATGCAATTGTCATTTTCCTCGGCTTTTCATCCGCAGACCAATGGTCAGACAGAGCGTCTGAATCAGAGCTTAGAGACATATCTCCGGTGTTTTGTTTCAGAGAACCAAGAGGACTGGTCTTCTTTCTTGCCTCTGGCAGAGTTCGCTCTTAACAACAGGCGGAGCGAGTCCACTGGTAAGTCCCCGTTTTTTGGGGCATATGGTTTCCATCCCCAGTTTTGTACTTTCAATGGGGGGGGCCCTTCTGGGGTTCCTGAGGAGGAGCGTTTCTCGTCGTCACTTGCTTCTGTGTGGAGAGGTGTATTGAATAATCTGAGTGCGATGGGGAACCGTTACAAACGTATGGCTGATAGGAGGAGAGTTTCTGGTCCAGATCTGAATGTGAACGATCTGGTATGGTTGTCTACCAGGAATATAAAACTTAAGGTGCCCTCCTGGAAACTGGGTCCCAGATTCATCGGGCCGTACAGGATCAGTTCCATAATTAATCCTGTGGCATTTCGTCTGGACCTCCCTCCTACGTTTAAAATTCATAATGTGTTCCACAAGTCATTACTTAAAAGGTATGTGGCACCAGTCATACCGTCACCTCTACCTCCTCCTCCAGTGTTGGTCAATGGTAACTTGGAATTTCAAGTATCAAAGATCATTGACTCACGTCTGAATCGCCGGTCCCTTCAGTACTTGGTGCATTGGAAGGGGTATGGTCCAGAGGAGAGGACGTGGGTCCCTGCGTCTGATGTTAACGCAGATCGTTTGGTTCGGACCTTCCACAGAACTCACCCGGGCAGGCCTGGCCCTGAGGGTCCGGAGGCCCCTCGTAGAAGGGGGGGTACTGTCATGTGTGCATTGCCACGAAGATCGTCGCGGTTGCACATTTTGACTTCTCACAGCTGAGTTGCTGTTTCTTTGTGTTTGGCAGCTAGGCAGGGTGGATTTGATTTAAATCAAACTGATTTAAATCACGATTTAAATCACGATTTAAATCACTAGTCAGTAAGGCTTGATTTAAATCAGTGATTTAAATCAAAGTTTCTACCAGACCGGTATATCTAATTTCATCATGTGCGATACGCCCCAGACCGGTGTATCTAATCCCATAATGCGATACACTACACTCAGCACTGTATCTAGATACATGCAGTGTGTCATGTGCTGTGAATAATCCCAGTGTGTGATACTCTCCACGTATCTGTGCTCAGTTTATAATACAGCGAGCAGCATGAACTAACAGAATAGATGCTGCCGGTCGTCCTCAGTGACAGCCTACTTGTCAGTATCACTGGCAGTCCCCAACAAAATGGCTCCGCAATGGCTCCGCTCTGTGAGCCTAAACTACATCCTCTGTTATTACAAACACCTAGTAACGGAGGAGAGAAGTCACACGTGATCAGACCCCGCCTGCATTTACTACTGTCGCAATACGAGCTAGCAGTTTATATTTCAGCAGCTGCTCTGCCTAGTGTTTAAAAGTGGAAATACCAAACATTTTACAATTATTTTTCAGATTTTATTTCTCGGCCTGCTGCCATTATAAGGAAAGAATGTAATAAACCTCAGATCGTACACACAAACAGATCCAGACTTGTCTGTCTGTGGCTATGCTGCAGTATTGTGCTCAAAGTTTCACTTTCATTTTCTTGTCTGCTTGCCCTTCCTCCTCCTCACACTTAGATTCACATTCTTCTTGTGTTGTGCAGATCTATTCCACTCCAAACAATCAGAAACATATTGTCTAACTTCTTGGACTTGGCACTGAAGGGGTTGATTCTGTATTCATAGGTTTGTAGAACAATAGGATTAAGGTCTTTTTCTCAACTCTGTTCATGTTGTAACATTTTTGCCGTGAAGAAGAGGCTGGGACCTCTGCGGAGTCAAATTCAGTTTTGAGAACTGCGTAAATAAAGCGAGCGTCTGTGATAATATAGGAGAGAAACTGCCCACTAATCCTACAGAAACCTCTGGAAGAGCATGGCATTGTGAATGTTACACATATACAGCCTTTATTCTACTGAGTTAAACAACTCAGCTTTATCTCATGATGGAAGAACCTTTGGATGGTAAAATATTTTCCTCAAAAAGCAGTTTATTGAAAAAAATCCGATTTAAATCAAAAAAATCCGATTTAAATCAAAAAAATCCGATTTAAATCAAAAAAATCCGATTTTTTTGATTTTTTTAAAAAAATCATTGATTTTTATCCACCCTGCAGCTAGGGAGTTAATTCTGTCTGTGCTCGGTGCTGGGACTGGGTGCAGTTTCTCCCGGCTGCAATTGATTATTTGTTGATTGGTTTCTTTTAAATTCCTGGTTGTCTGCTTGGGGAGTTGCCAGTGATACCTTCATGCAGACCACAGATAGGAATGAATCTGTATAGACTTTAGTTGTGAGCTCCTTAGTTGTTCTAAGCTCAACTTGGTTAGAGTTTATTTCCCAGACCATTTATGTTCCTTTGGTGTTTGAGTGTGTATGCAAGCGAGTGTTATCCTGTCTGTCTTATATGTCTAATCTGTGTATTTAGCTGAGATCAGCCCATATCCCTTTGGTGGTAGTCAGGATCCTTCTTAGGACTGATTACAGGGTTCAGGGTCTGATAGGAGACAGGGTTAGGTTGGAGACTTGGACCTCTGAACCATTATCAGTACCTCCAAGGTGAGGGATTAGTTAGGACCCCAGTTTAGGGTCAGGTTAGATCCCGGTCCACCTCTTTCCTTTTTCAGCTCATCAAGTCCTCAAGATTAACCCTGAGTTCAGCAGAGATCGTGTCAGGTAAATCTATTCTATACTTACATGCTTATGTTGCTATACTAGTTGTTGTATAGAGTGTTGTTCCTGTATTAATAGTTTACTGACATTGTATACATATCATTAGACAGCGTGACAAGAGCTGACATGTCCCGGCTTTGATCCGGGCTCACTGCCGGAGCCCTCATCAAAGCGGGGGATCTGACCTTGGACGTACTATCCTGTCCAAGGTCAGACAGGGTTTAATTTGATTAGTTACAAATCGATTCAGTCATCTCTAGTCTGAGGTCAACTTATGTGGTTGTTGTGTGTGGTTCAATTGTATTATTGCATCCAATTTGATTTTATTCCTGGGAGCAGCACATTACCGCAATGGGGCAAGCGCTCAGCAGAGCCAGGGTGTACTGCAGCACAGAGTGAGAATCTTAGGCCACGTTCAGTATTTGGTCAGTATTTTACCTCAGTATTTGTAAGCCAAAACAAGGAGAGGAACAATCAGAGAAAAAGTATAACAGAAACACGTCACCACTTCTGATTTTTTCAGAAGTGGTGTGTAAGGAAGGAACAGCCACCATCTTGGATATGGCCTGCTACAGCTGCCATGTTGTCTGAATTCACAGATTCACAGCAGCTAACTGCTGTAATTCCCTATGGCCTCTGGGCATATTCGATACAATAGGGTTTGGTCTTTGAAAAGGTCTATTACTATGCTGAGTAGATTCGACTCAAGACAGGATTTACTGCTCAATGTGAATAGCCAGGCCTGTTAGTATGCTAAGTAGGCCAGGCCAAACAATACTTCAAAGCTGGGGGCTTCAATTAGATTATACCTGCCAGCTAGACACAGAAAACACATCTATTGTGTCTCCCAGCCATGACGGCTCCGTTCTAGGATTATGAATTATGAGCACATCTTTCTAGGTACAAATTCATAAAAAATATCTGCGTGATCCTGCGGACCTCGGGCATCTCATGGTGCAACTCCCGAGTCGGTGATGGCTCGGGGGTCTGAGATATAGAGATTGGCTCTCCACAGAGACCCAATCGGGCCAGGTTTGATCTCCATGCGACAGGCGAAACATACTGCATCCGCTGGTACTCTCGTGTCCTGATCCGATCGTCCTGGAGAAAGTTAACCCCTTTATTAGGTATTGGGAATAAATTATGCAGGGGGCTAAGGGTGGAGATTATCATCCCACCTTCGGACACCGAGGGGAGGGACCTAGCAGGTTTAAGAACTATGAGCTATGGGCAGACTGGATCCATTCTCACAGCAGCAAGACAATGAAGAACTAAGAACCAAGGGACAGATCTGCCAAGGGAGCAGCGGTACACGTTTTGGGGAACTATCCAGCAACTAAGACTTTCACTTGTGGATCGCAGAGCTCCCTGCCTCCACTTGCCCCTACAACCTGGTAATATTGACCTCTAGCTAATACCTCTAAGCCTTGTACCATTATTGTTGTATTTTACTCTGACTGCAAATCCATTGTAATTCTGTTGTATAGCTTACTGTATATTTCTGTAATTATCTAGTGCGCCCTTAAGGCAATTAAACCATATAATTAATCTTGCTGATGCTTTTACTCTGAGCACGAATCTTAGAATACCCAGGGGTAACCGGACACCCTCCCCAGCGGCCATTTGCTCTAGGTGTAGTTCCCTTACTGACCTGAGAGACAAAGGGGGCACAGAAGAGCTGTGCCTGTGGAAGGATGGGGGTTGTCCTTCACATGGTGCCTCTATCTTCTTCCCCAAACTAACATTATAAACATATATAGTACCTGTCAAAAGTTTGGCCACCCTGGTTCATGTTACAGGTACAGTAGCATGAGGCAGTGTCTAAAACCCACACAAGTTTCTCAGGTAGTGCAGCTCATCAGGTGCGTTCAGAGAAATCATGGGGCCTCATAGCAGACGTTCTAATTGCCCCACCCCACCCTACCCCCCAAACATGGCAGTACATCAGGAGATGTGGAGGGGGCCGTAGGAGGGCAACAACCCAGCAGCAGGACCGCTACCTCCTACTTTGTGCCCGGAAGAACAGGCGGAGCACTGCCAGAGCCCTGCAAAATGATCTCCAGCAGGCCAATAACTTCCATGTATCTGCTCAAATTGTCAGAAACAGACTAGATGAGGGTGGTATGAGGGCCCAATGTCCACAAGTGGCTGTTGTGCTTACACCATGAAGGGTGATTGGCACTTACCAGAGAACACCAAAATTCAACATTGGCGCCCTGTGCTTGGATGAGAGCAAGTTCACACTGAGCACATGTAACAAACATGACAGAATCTGTAGACACCGGTGGCGAACGTTCTGCCGCCTGCCACATCCTCCAGCATGACCAGTTTGGCAATGGGTCAGTAATGGTGTGGGTAGGCAATTCTTTGGAGTGACGCACAGCCATCCCATCCATGTGCTAGCCAGAGGTACCCTGACTGCCATTAAGTACCAGGATGAGATCCTCAGACTCATTGTGAGACCATATGCAGCCCATGGTTCCTTCTGATGCAGGACAATGCTAGACCTCATGTGGCTGGAGTGTGTCAGCAGTTCCTGTATGATGAAGGCATTGATGCTATAGACTGGCCCGCCCATTCCCCAGACCTGAATCCAATCAAGCACATCTGGGACATCATGTCTCGTGCCATCCACTAATGCCACGTTGCACCACAGACTGTCCAGGAGTTGACTGATTCTTTAGTCCAGGTCTGGGAGGAGATCCCTCAGGAAAACATCCGCCGCCTCATCAGGACAATGCCCAGGCGTTATAGGGAGGTCATACAGGCATGTAGAGGACACACACGCTACTGAGCATCATTTCCTTGTCTTGAGGCATTTCCACTGAAGTTGGATCAGCCTGTAATTTGATTTTCCACTTTGATTTTTAGTATCATTCTAAATCCAGACCTCCATGGGATATTAATTTTGATTTACATTGATCATTTTATGTTTTATTGTTCTCAATGCTATGTAATGAATAAACATTTGCAACTGGAATACGTCATTCAGTGATATCTAGGATGTGGTATTTTAGTGTACCTTTTATTTTTTTGAGCAGTGTATGTCATAATAATATATTTTTTCTAATACTGCAGTTTAATTTTAATTTACTGCCAACAGGTCTGTGCTCATTCCCGTCTCTGCTACAGAAGCTTTCACAGACCATGTGATGGTGCCAGTATCCCTGCAGCACCCCCACAGGAGAAATGAAGGATTACACAGTTGCCATTACAATACATCTTGTCCTCCAGAAGCAATGACACTCATTGTTGTTGCGTTCTTTTCTGGCTGGCAATGTAGTCACTAAAGCCTGGTGTGTGCAGGGTTCTGTATCTGCCTGGTACAAATCTGTAATGTAATGTACTCAGAAGCTGGTGATCCCCGACACAGACCTTTAAGAACATGTAGCAGAGGGACCCCGTCACCATAAACACTTGTGTTCGGAGATAAGCATGGTGCCCACACCCCATGGACGCCAGCTGCTTCTCACTATTCTCTCTGGTGTGAATAGATTAGCACTAAGATGAAGTGACGTATCATGTAAGACACTGGAAAATGTTACTGATATGCCCTTTAAGGCTCTTCCCACCATGGTGAATTTTCGTTTTTGTGTTTTTATTTTTTCCTCCCCTTCTTCCAAGACTCATGTCTTTTTTTTAGTTTTCTGTCCACAAAGGCGTTTGAGCTCTTCCTTTTTTTTTTTTTTTTTTTTTGAGGACACCGGTCATTTTCATTTTTTTACTTTTTTATCTACGAGGCTTTGGGGTATGTGTGTCTAATGGTTTGATCACTTTTCATTTAATTATTTTGGGGGGTGGCAAGATGACCAAAAATTGCCAACTTGTGCTCTTCACTTTTTTTTTCTTTATGGAGTTTACCATATGGTTTAGTTAATTAATTGTATAATTTCAGACTTTTACAGATGCAGCAATATGAAATTTGGAAAATTGGACCAATTCAAACTTAATTTTTTAATAATTAATTTTTTAATACTACTACTAATAATAATAGTAGAGGAGTGCACTACTCCTCATGTGTACAGTTTTTTGTTGCTTTTGGGCTCATTGTGCTGCAGAACAATATAACTGTTCCTTTCCTTTGTGCTAAGGATCTCAGAGTCAAAGGTATCACAGAAAATGTCGCAGTTTTATTGCAATATACATCCACAGCTCTTTATTACCTATAGTTGGGTTCAGATGGTAGGGAGATTAGAAATTCTGAGCTCTCAGATTTTTCACTGAAAACAATAAGAGGCAGATTATGGCTGGAATTCACATGGACTTTATGATATGTAAGATGCTCAAGCGAGGTAGTCGTGGGAGAGCTTCTGTTCCCACTCCCTTTGGCATCCTACAGCCATCTTATGTCCCAGTCCCGGTGTACTGCTGTATGTTAGGTGCATCACACTTACTTTAGGATGTAGGCCTCTTCTTCTTCTTCTGAGTCCAGGAATCCTTCTTCTTGATCCAGGGCAGCAATTAATCCAGGAGACACGAGGTTCATAAAAACAACCAAACTTTTACTTGGTGAACAGCCGTATTTGCAGGCAGATGTAGACGATAAAGCCCAACGGTGGTGGTGGTTTGCTCCCTGACACTCAAAGGGTTACGTGCATTTGATGTTTATCCATGTTATTGTAAGCAGTTTGCCGGCTGCAGTGACGGTCAGGAGGCAGAGGAAGGGTTAACAGTATTTAATGAACAGGGAATACTCCACGCAGGGAGGCAATGAGTTAAACAAGGGGTTAAACAATATAAATGGCACAAGGATATGGTGAGTTGAAGTATAGATCACGGCGGGTCCGATGAGAGTCACTGGTTCCTAAGTCCGTGAAGTGAATAGCGCTGACAACGACAGGCGCAGTGTCCTTTCCAATGCGGTCTGGTAAACAACAATACCCCATCTTCTGGTGACAGCGGTCGGTCTCCGGTGCCTTCCGCTGCCCCTAGTCCATATGCTGAAGTAGCTGACAAGGGTGAGGGCACAGTACTGTACGAGCGCAACGTGGCTCGGCAAATGTACACTGGCAACGTCAGGGAGTAAGTGTCTGGGCAAATATTTGCTGGCAACGTCAGGGTGTAAATAACGGTCAAGCACCAGGTCTCTTTCAGGCGGCACATGAGCATGGACACTTATTGTACGGCGCCTTTCTCGCTGGTAGTCATCGGCACACTGCACCTTCTCTCTGTAGTCACCGGGCACACTTCACGACTTTCTCTCGGGTCCCTGCTGTTGACGGTGGGGCTGCTGCAAAGAAGCTCACCTGTGTAATGCTGTTGCTCCCTGGACGAAGCACTCCTCTTTCTGGCTGCTGCTGAAAACACCCGGCTTCCCTGAGTGCCGCAGTCCCTCTCTCACTCGACTGTTGCGGCACTCTCGGCTTCTCTCATGACAGCAGTCCCTCTGTAGACTGTGGGGTCCTGCCGCAGCGGCGGTACGCAGTGGTGGGGGAAGGGGAAGCTCTGCGCGCTGCTCTGCGTTCGGGCCAACCTCACTTGCTGAGCACGCTTTTCTCCTCTCACTCCCCGCCCTCTTGAGACAGCAGGAAGGTCCATCTCACTAGCACTTCCCCCAGGCAATAGGGGAAGGTCCGTCTCACTCAGGCTTCCCCCCAAGAACATGGGATGCAGCCTTTTCAGTTCCGGACCCGGCCTGCAGGTACCCGCGGTCCGGTCATGCTCCGCCCCTTACATTATAAAAGGATGATCTTCACTGGGTCTGCAATTAGCTTAGACAGGGTTAACTGTAATGGCTGTCCCAGTATGGCAGGGGAAACTAAGAGTTAGTGGCAAGTCCGGGAAGTGACAGGGTCAGTGAGAGGGTGGAGAGCAATGTGTGAAGTAGCAGGCTAAGTCAAGAGGCTGCTAGGGACTTCGTAGGCCTAATATTCGGGGCAGTGGATTGCCGAAAATACCCTTACATGTGATTCCGTCTAATGGCCTGGGGCAACCTCGATATGGATGTCAGGGGCCTGGGGTGAACTCAGCCTGTGAAGCTACAGGGAAAGATGGACTCGAACTTCTTGGGGTGGAAGGTTTCGCAATCTGAATATATGGCTAGTGGTGAAACATTACCTCTTGGATCCCATTACAGTCCTATACACTGAGCAGGAAATGTTCTGATATTGTCACAATGGTCACAATACAAGTGCAGTCATGAGGATCAGATGATTTTTTTTGCAATGTGTAATGCTGAGCCAGAAATGAATTCCCGCAAACTAGCCCTCCCCTATCAACAACTTGTAAGGGAGGGCAGGGGTAGTTTCCAAGTTGCCGCTAATTATAAGGAAGATCTATACAGGGCGAATGTAAGTTTTTGGCTCAGTGTTAGACATTGCAGAGGAAATGACTCATGTAACAGCAATTACATTAGAGAAGCTGACCTTTAGGCATGGTGATCACACATTTGTGCACTTGTTGCAAAGTTTAAAAACTAAGGCCCAATGGATTGTCATCTTTGCCACAGGTACCGGATGCAACTTCAGCCGTGGTTCTCGGTATAGGTAGAATGTCCCTCTCACTGGTGTTTCTAGCCCTTCTCCACCACTAGCAGTATATGCGGATTGCAATACCATCCGCCCCATGTAGTCTGAGTCCATCTTTCCCTGTAGCTTCACAGGCTGAGTTCGCCCCAGGACCCCGACGTTCATATCAAGGTTCCCACAGGTTATTAGATGGGTATTTTCGGCAATCCCTTGTCACGAGTATTAGGCCCACGCAGTCCCTAGCAGCCTCTTGACTTAGGCTTGCTGCTTCACACACTGCTCTCCACACTCTCACTGGCCCTGTCATTTCCTGGACTTGCCACTAACTCTCAGTTCCCTTCCTAAACTAGGCAGGCCATTACATTTAACCCTGTCTAAGCTAACTGCAGCCCCATTGGGGATCAACCTTTTATAATAAGCATAAACAACAAATGCATTTAATCCTTGTTTGGTCAGAGAGTAAACCACCAGCCCCCACCACCGCTACATTCCCCCACACTTTAAAAGAGTCAGACCTTACAAGAGTTAGTGCAGAGATAAGGCATTATAAAACTCTATCAAACATTATACATTATAAAACATAAGACTGCAGGCTGATCCCGACGTCTTCTTCTTTATATAGATCCATCTGACCCTTCTCGGTTAAGAGCGCCGGAACAGCAAGTGTGACAGTTCAGAATCATAAAATTTTTCAGTAGTACCAGTCGTTCTCGGTAAGGACCCTGGAAACAAAGTTTCCATGTTCATTTTATCAATACAACCCGTAGGCCAACACAGCAGTAGACTTCCGTTGAAACACAGTCCAGAAACATTTAGTCTCTGTTGTGGAGGATCTCAAAAATGCTCTAAGAGTACCAGCGCCTGCTATTACATCAGAAAAAAG
Source organism: Oophaga sylvatica (assembly GCA_033576555.1). NCBI lineage: Eukaryota > Metazoa > Chordata > Amphibia > Anura > Dendrobatidae > Oophaga > Oophaga sylvatica. The sequence continues at coordinate 525,522,370 of JARQOD010000004.1, read as the reverse complement.
TGCAACAGGCGCAACTAAAGAAAAACAAACACTGGTACAACCGAACTCAGTTGCTTCAGGCCTTTTCGGCCCCAAAGGGAAAACAGGCAACAGTCCTTAATAACTTGCTCTGAGCAATGTCAGCAGCAATGAAATTCACACTTGTGGTAATTCAGAAAAAATGGATGTTGAGTCGTGAACTTCTTCTCCTTTCAAGGCCTTGCTCAGACCTTCCTTTTTCCTCCATGAAAGTAGCCCAAGCATCGGGAGATGGTGGCCTCCTCCATCTCCAAGGCTGATCAGGAAAATTAGTTGGCCAGTGTCCTCCTCTGCTGTCATCACACTCCCACAATCAACCTGGATAGGGCCATAGCTGGTAACCCTAAATCTTTGAACCACCTGACCTGTTGTGGCCCAGCTGTCTTCATCGAATCCTAGCCTTGTGGTGTTCACCTCCTCAGCCCACAGTTCTGGCAAGCTGGATGGTGTCGCTGCCTTGGGAGATTCAGCCGGTCCATGGCCCTCTGAAGGATTTTGATCAGCACCCTCCAGCTCTTCAGGAGACGTTTGGGGGTTATTTTCCCTCCACTAGAATGACCGGTTCCAGGCACCTGCACCATTTCTGCAGGGACTGTTTCATCTCCCACTTGGAGTGCCTCTCTTTCAGCACTCCATTTGAAGACCTCCTGGTCCCGCTCTAGGATGTCTTCCCAGGTATGCAGGTGGACCAAGGCTGCAGCATACCAGCCCCGCTGACAACTGCATTTTACAAGTTCTACGATCTCCCCTGGACGTAGATTGTGTAACCATGAGTTTAAATACTTTCTCTTTACCACGTCACGGCTGACGTAGACCTCATACTCGGTCCATTCTGCCTCAAGAAATCCATACCCCCTTCTGATGTTTCAGAACAACTCATCTGCGGGTCTGGGACATCTTGACTGATTCTCAAGGAGCTGCGTTAGATGCTTAGAGCCACCCCCCGCAGGAACAGGACAGTCTGGAACAGGACAGTCTACTTCTTTTGCTCCAATAAACTCATGGAGGAAGGACGCTCAGCCAGCCATCACGACTTGTAGTTCAGTCAATAAATAGGGCAATTCCTCTGGCTTAACCGCCTTCCGGAACCTTCTCAACAAGGACTGAAACTGGGACCAACCATGAGATGGCACACTCATCCTCTGTCATGTGTGCATTGCCACGAAGATCGTCGCGGTTGCACATTTTGACTTCTCACAGCTGAGCTGCTGTTTCTTTGTGTTTGGCAGCTAGGGAGTTAATTCTGTCTGTGCTCGGTGCTGGGACTGGGTGCAGTTTCTCCCGGCTGCAATTGATTATTTGTTGATTGGTTTCCTTTAAATTCCTGGTTGTCTGCTTGGGGAGTTGCCAGTGAAACCTTCATGCAGACCACAGATAGGAATGAATCTGTATAGACTTTAGTTGTGAGCTCCTTAGTTGTTCTAAGCTCAACTTGGTTAGAGTTTATTTCCCAGACCATTTATGTTCCTTTGGTGTTTGAGTGTGTATGCAAGCGAGTGTTATCCTGTCTGTCTTATATGTCTAATCTGTGTATTTAGCTAAGATCAGCCCATATCCCTTTGGTGGTAGTCAGGATCCTTCTTAGGACTGATTACAGGGTTCAGGGTCTGATAGGAGACAGGGTTAGGTTGGTGACTTGGACCTCTGAACCATTATCAGTACCTCCAAGGTGAGGGATTAGTTAGGACCCCAGTTTAGGGTCAGGTTAGATCCCGGTCCACCTCTTTCCTGTTTCAGCTCATCAAGTCCTCAAGATTAACCCTGGGTTCAGCAGATATCGTGTCAGGTAAATCTATTCTATACTTACATACTGATGTAGCTATACTAGTTGTTGTATAGTGTGTTGTTCCTGTATTAATAGTTTACTGACATTGTATACATATCATTAGACAGCGTGACATTTTCACTGGCCCTAAAAATTATCTCCAGTTACCATGGATCCAGTAGCCCAGCTGGCTCTGCAGTTGCAGGGATTATCCATGGAGCTGACGGACATTAAGTCCAAAGTTTTGTCTCCCCTGGAGCAAACCAGAGTTGAACCTAAGGTTGCTCTCCCGGACAGGTTCACTGGTGGGCGAGACAAATTTTTCACCTTCCGGGAGGCATGTAAATTGTATTTTCGGCTTCGGCCTCGATCATCAGGGAGTGAGGAGCAGAGAGTGGGAATTGTTATATCACTTCTGCAAGGGGACCCTCAATCCTGGGCATTTTCCCTTCCTCCGGGATCCCCGGCTCTACTGTCTGTAGATCAATTTTTTACTGCCCTGGGATTGGTATATGATGACCCAGATCGGGTCTTCTTGCTGAGACAAAATTACGTAAGATACAGCAGGGAGATCGTCCGGCAGAGGAATTTGCTTCTGAGTTTCGTAGATGGGCCACAGATACTCAGTGGAATGACCCAGCTCTTAGGAGCCAGTTTTGTCATGGGCTTTCTGATAAATTAAAAGACGTTTTGGCTCAGTATGAGTCTCCTCCTTCTCTGGAGGCTGCTATGGCCTTAGCTATCCGTACTGATAGACGGCTTCGGGAGAGGGGTGAGGTAACCCCACTCCCTGTTGTTTCTCCTCCTACCACTAAAGTCCCTTATGTTGAGGTTCCCCTTGTCTGTTCGGATGAGCCTATGCAGTTGGGAGGGACATCATTTCGTAGGAGGGGATTGGCGGTACGCCGCAGGACTAGAAGATGTTTTTTCTGCGGGAAAGAGGGACATTTTGTTGGAGAATGTCCATCCCGTGCCTTGTTGAGCCAAAAGTCGCCGGAAAACTGTTAATCCCAGGTTGTGTGGTGGACGACAACCTGGGAGTATGTATTTCATCCGCCAGTTCTTCTCAGTTCCTTGTACCAGTGGAGGTGGTAGTTGGTACGAGAGTGGAGAGATTGTCTGTTCTTCTTGATAGTGGTTCCGGGGCTAATCTGGTTGACGCTCAGTTTGCTCAGGCTCAAGGTATGCATCTGAGTGTATTGGTCAAACCGATCCCTATATTCTCCATTGACGCCAGGCCTCTCGGCCAAGGTAGCTTTGTTCATGAGGTTCATAACATTGACCTTCGGGTAGGGGCAATACATAGGGAACAATTATCTTGTTATGTGTTGAGGGTCTACCTACTCCCATTGTGTTGGGACTTCCTTGGTTGGTTAAACATAACCCTGTGATTAATTGGCAGTCCAGAGAAATAAGCCAATGGGGTGAGTTTTGCAAAAGCAACTGCATGAACACAGTCATTAGTGCGGTCGTGCCTAGTACATTGCCTCCTTTTTTGGAGGATTTTGGGGATGTTTTCTCTGAGGAGGGGTGTCAGGAGTTGCCTCCTCATCGCGTGTATGACTGCTCTATTAATCTCCTTCCTGATGCTAAGTTGCCTAAAGCTAGGTTGTATAATCTTTCTGGTCCTGAGAGGCAGGCTATGAAAGATTATATTTCTGAAAGTCTGGCCAAAGGGCATATTAGACCTTCATCTTCCCCAGTAGCCGCGGGGTTCTTCTTTGTGAAGAAGAAAGATGGAGGCCTACGCCCTTGCTTGGATTTCCGCGAACTTAATCGGATTACTGTTCGAGATCCGTATCCACTCCCTCTTATTCCTGATCTCTTCAATCAAATTGTTGGCGCCAAATGGTTTTCTAAATTGGATCTCAGGGGGGCGTATAATCTGATTAGGATAAAAGAGGGGGATGAGTGGAAAACGGCGTTTAACACGCCGGAGGGACATTATGAGAACCTAGTCATGCCTTTTGGTCTGACTACTGCACCAGCAGTATTCCAACATTTTGTTAATGACATTTTTCGTCACCTTGTGGGGCTGTTTGTGGTTGTATATTTGGACGACATTTTAATTTACTCGCCAGATCTTGTGTCTCATCAGGAGCATGTGAGACAGGTGTTGCAGATCTTGCGAGACAATAAATTATACGCCAAACTGGAGAAGTGTGTATTTGCCGTACAGGAACTTCAGTTTTTGGGTTTTTTGGTGTCAGCCTCCGGTTTCCGTATGGACCCTGAAAAGGTGAGAGCAGTGCTTGAATGGGATCAGCCAGGGGATCTTAAGGCTCTGCAGCGTTTTTTGGGGTTTGCTAACTACTACCGAAAATTTATTTGTAATTTCTCATCTGTCGTCAAACCTCTCACTGACATGACAAGAAAAGGGACGGATTTTTCTAAATGGTCGGACAAAGCTTGTCAAGCCTTTTCCTCTTTGAAGAGATGTTTTGCTTCGGCACCCGTTCTCATCCAACCAGATGCATCTCAGCCGTTCATTGTGGAGGTGGATGCGTCTGACGTAGGGGTGGGTGCTATATTGTCCCAGGGTCCGTCCCCTGGTAAATGGCATCCGTGCGCTTTCTTTTCTAAGAAATTGTCGTCCGCCGAAAGGAATTATGATATCGGCAATAAGGAACTTTTGGCCATTAAGTTAGCTTTTGAAGAATGGCGTCACTTTTTGGAGGGGGCAGTCCACCCGGTTACCGTTATTACTGATCACAAGAACCTGTTGTATTTGGAATCCGCTAAGCGTCTGAATTCCAGACAAGCTCGATGGTCGTTGTTTTTTACCAGGTTTAATTTTGTCGTCACTTATCGCCCGGGGTCTAAGAATGTAAAGGCTGATGCCTTGTCTCGCAGTTTCCCAGGGGCCGGGAAAACGGATGACCCGAGTCCTATCCTTCAGGAGGGGGTGGTAGTGTCGGCTGTATTTTCTGAGCTTGAGGAGGAGGTGTTGGAGGCTCAGGGGGACGCCCCTGCAGGACCTCCAGGGAGACTGTTTGTCCCAAATCTGTTGAGACAAAAGGTTATTGAGGCACATCATAATTCTGCTCTAGCAGGACATCCAGGGAGTAAGGCTACTTTAGATCTCCTTTCTCGCCGGTTTTGGTGGCCTAATGCTAATAAAGATGTTATAACTTTTGTCGCGTCATGTGGGGTGTGTGCTCGCTCTAAAACCCCTCATACCCGTCCGTCTGGGACCCTTTTACCCTTGAAACTTCCGGAGCGTCCATGGACTCATTTATCTATGGACTTCATTACGGACCTTCCTCCGTCGTCTGGGAATACTGTCATACTGGTGGTTGTTGACAGGTTCAGTAAGATGGCACATTTCGTTGCTCTTCCTGCACTCCCTAATGCTAAAACTCTGGCGCAGGTGTTCATTAGGGAGATCGTTAGATTTCATGGGTTGCCTTCTGATGTGGTGTCAGATAGGGGGTCTCAGTTTGTGTCCAAATTTTGGAGGGCATTTTGTTTACGTCGGGGGATGCAATTGTCATTTTCCTCGGCTTTTCATCCGCAGACCAATGGTCAGACAGAGCGTCTGAATCAGAGCTTAGAGACATATCTCCGGTGTTTTGTCTCAGAGAACCAAGAGGACTGGTCTTCTTTCTTGCCTCTGGCAGAGTTCGCTCTTAACAACAGGCGGAGCGAGTCCACTGGTAAGTCCCCGTTTTTTGGGGCATATGGTTTTCATCCTCAGTTTTGTACTTTCAATGGGGGGGGCCCTTCTGGGGTTCCTGAGGAGGAGCTTTTCTCGTCGTCACTTGCTTCTGTGTGGAGAGGTGTATTGAATAATCTGAGTGCTATGGGGAACCGTTACAAACGTATGGCTGATAGGAGGAGAGTTTCTGGTCCAGATCTGAATGTGAACGATCTGGTATGGTTGTCTACCAGGAATATAAAACTTAAAGTGCCCTCCTGGAAACTGGGTCCCAGATTCATCGGGCCGTACAGGATCAGTTCCATAATTAATCCTGTGTTGGTCAATGGTAACTTGGAATTTCAAGTATCAAAGATCATTGACTCACGTCTGAATCGCCGGTCCCTTCAGTACTTGGTGCATTGGAAGGGGTATGGTCCAGAGGAGAGGACGTGGGTCCCTGCGTCTGATGTTAACGCAGATCGTTTGGTTCGGACCTTCCACAGAACTCACCCGGGCAGGCCTGGCCCTGAGGGTCTGGAGGCCCCTCGTAGAAGGGGGGGTACTGTCATGTGTGCATTGCCACGAAGATCGTCGCGGTTGCACATTTTGACTTCTCACAGCTGAGCTGCTGTTTCTTTGTGTTTGGCAGCTAGGGAGTTAATTCTGTCTGTGCTCGGTGCTGGGACTGGGTGCAGTTTCTCCCGGCTGCAATTGATTATTTGTTGATTGGTTTCCTTTAAATTCCTGGTTGTCTGCTTGGGGAGTTGCCAGTGAAACCTTCATGCAGACCACAGATAGGAATGAATCTGTATAGACTTTAGTTGTGAGCTCCTTAGTTGTTCTAAGCTCAACTTGGTTAGAGTTTATTTCCCAGACCATTTATGTTCCTTTGGTGTTTGAGTGTGTATGCAAGCGAGTGTTATCCTGTCTGTCTTATATGTCTAATCTGTGTATTTAGCTAAGATCAGCCCATATCCCTTTGGTGGTAGTCAGGATCCTTCTTAGGACTGATTACAGGGTTCAGGGTCTGATAGGAGACAGGGTTAGGTTGGTGACTTGGACCTCTGAACCATTATCAGTACCTCCAAGGTGAGGGATTAGTTAGGACCCCAGTTTAGGGTCAGGTTAGATCCCGGTCCACCTCTTTCCTGTTTCAGCTCATCAAGTCCTCAAGATTAACCCTGGGTTCAGCAGATATCGTGTCAGGTAAATCTATTCTATACTTACATGCTGATGTAGCTATACTAGTTGTTGTATAGAGTGTTGTTCCTGTATTAATAGTTTACTGACATTGTATACATATCATTAGACAGCGTGACATCCTCCTTCTCTGGACGCGCCACTCTCACACCATCTGGGGTATTCTCTCCCTCAGCAGAGAAAATCTCACCCTCCAACATTCAGCTCCAGCACATCATCCGCAGTTCGGGAGCCAACAGGCCCACGTGCGGTTGCAGCATCGTCGTCCATTGGACCAGCAACGGAGACGAAAGCAGCGGCTCCTGAGCAGCTCCTGTTGAGTGATAGCTGCCTGCTTTGGCCCCGGGGGGTTTTGGAATCTCCTTCTCATCACCCACCTCTACCGGATAATTCTGCTCCTTTAGCTCAATTTTCTCCTCATGTTCTCTGTCACGCTTCTCACTACTCGTGGGTAACCGGGGAAATGGCACCTGTCGTTTTACATGACTCACGTAACAGTAGACAGCAAGTGCTGGTAAAAAGATGATAAAACACAGGGTATTTGGTTGATACGTTTTTTGCAAAAAATGTATACTAAGCAGCTCTACCAAACGTCAAAGTATACTCATATCAGAGCAGTCCCTGACTAATGTATTCAATCTCTAACTGATGTATTTAAAAACCTGGTCATGTGTATAATACCTACATGAGCTGGATTCAGAAAGGTAGTGTCCAATGTAGAGAACAGCCTATATGTGCACAGAAATTGGTCTATCATCCACGGTTGAAGACTGCAGTGAAAGAGGCCTGTCAACAATGTCGAAGCTGTGAATTGGCTAAACCCCCAGAACAGAGAGCTCCTACGCAGACCATTGTGACCTCTGCTCCATTGGAACTGCCAATGATCGATTACTTGACCGTGGGTCCTGCTCATCTCAGATATGAACATTGTCTTGTGATGACTGATCATTTCACTAAGATCGCTATGGTGACTCCGACCTGGGATCAGATGACTGAGTCAGCTGCACAGGCCATCTGTCGAGATTTCATCTGGGTGTATGGATGCCCGAAAAGGATCCATTATGACCAAGGCGACTGCTTTCAAGGTCGAGTGCTGGAGGAGCTCCACCGCCTGTATCAGATTGAAAAGTCCAGAACGACATCTTACCATCCGCAGGGGAATGGAGCCTGCGAACGTTTCAACCGGACGCTGATTCAGATGTTGAGAACGTTGGAGGAAGACAGGAAAGTCCGTTGGCCCGAATATGTAGTTGAGTTGGCCTGGGTGTACAACAACCGAGTGCACAGTACATCCGGATACACGCCATACACCCTGCTGTTCGGCCGAAAAGGACAAGAGATTACCGAGCTGGAGTTGGACCCAGAGGAGGACTACCCGTGGACGGGGGTGTCCATCTGGGTTCGTGAACATCGACATCGATTGCAGACGCTACATCGACTGGTACAGACCAAGTTTTGGGAACTTGAGCACAATGAGGCGACGCCCCTGCAAGGGACAGCTCTCAAGGCTGGAGACCGGTCCGAGACAAGTGACCTCAAAGCAAGTTAGAGCATTGATGGGAAAAAACTTCTTATCGGGTGAAACGCCGACTTGGATCTAATGGTCCCGTCTATGAAGTTCAGCATGAGGGGGAAGAAGGGGCCCCTACCCAAGTGGTCCACCGAAGCATGCTGCATCCTTGCCTGTCATGAGACCCTGAAAGAGAAGAGAGAGCGCCAAGTGTTCCCGAAATGTCCACTCCAGCGACCTTTGATTGTGATGAAGAGGAACCACCAGCCTCACCCTCCGATCTGGACGGTCCACTACCCACTGGCCCAGGGGAAGTGCGAGAACCTGAAACTCCTGAGATGGCTGCTCCATTGAGCCCGGATGTGTCCCCGTCCTCAATTGCCCAACCTGACTCAACCACCCAACCTGACTTACATTGCACAGAACGAAGGACAGCTGGAATACCTCCAAATCATTATGAACAAGACCAATTTATTTGGCGGCGGATCGTTCAAGAGATGGAGGAGTGTCAACGTCTACTGCAAGAAGGGCTAAAAGAGAGGGGGAGTGTAAGGAGGAAGACCGGGCTGCGGGTACCTGTACCGAGCCAGGTCAGAAACTGTTGAGGCTGCCTCCCATGTTGCCTGGGGAAAGAAATGAGGGACCGGACCACCCTCAAAACCCGGGTAGGATGGGCAAGATAAAAGGAAAAGTGCGCACAGCAGCAGGCAGTTTAGCGCGAATCAGCAGCAGCAGTGCGCAACCGGGTGAGCAGCATGCTCCGTCCCTTGTGCACCATCGCCGCGACAGGCTGCGTTTGTTGGCTCCTGCCGACTTCAGCGGAACCGCAGTGCGCCCAGTGACTGTACGAGAGAGAGCTGCCGTGCGCTCAGTGACCGTGAGTACCGCGCATGTGCAGAGGAAAGCCGAGTACCGGACATACTCTTGCGGCCTTCCCTGCCGGTTGCTCTAAGACAGTTCACGTTTGACTCTGGAAACCCTGCGGCTTGTTTGCTTCAGCCGCACAAGTTTTAGGACTAGGGGCTCAGCGTAAGGTACGGAGACCGACTGCTGCCACCAGAAGAGGATTGTCGTTCCAAGGACCCCCTCTGTGGACATCCCCCTGGCCGCTGCCGGTGCTACAACCCCTGCGGGATCATCTGTTGTGGAGGAGCATAAAGGACACGATACATTCACTAACTGGACTGTCATTATTCTGCATCTGTTGCTTCTATTACCTTTTCTTTAACCATTTATCTCCCTGCAAGGCGTTAATACCTTGTTAACCCTTGCTCTGCTTCCTGTCTGTCACTGTATCCGGCAACCTGCTTACATATACACAATTAACATATACACCCACTAAATAAATACTTATACATTACACACACATACATATAAATGTACTACACACTACACACATGAATATACACTGCCTACTTCAGGTTGGAGGAGTCCTGTGGGTGTGTCAATGTACTTGGAAGAAGTAGTCTAAGAACAATGACACACACCAAATGCAGTTCCAGCCTGATTTCCATATGTTGTCTGTGAAGGATGACACCAGAGAGATTACGCGGAATCCCACGTGATTAACCCACACCTCGCCACCCCACCTGATGGCACTATTACGTCGGAGGGATTACGTGTATGGTCTCCTCACTTGCACCAAAGTGACTGCAGCGCTCCAGCCGGGGGGTCAAAGGGCGGGAGATCTTGTCCCGCATGCCCGCAGGTTTTCCCCTGTCCCCCGCAGTCTTCCATACCCTGTCCGAGCTTCCACGGTGTCTCCTCAGGCTGCAGCGTTGTCCCGATGTGTCTCCTCCGTTGCTTTACTACCTATTTGAGGGGGAGCACGCATAGGGTGCGCACCGCTGCCGAATGATTTAAAGGGCCAGCGCACCTTTTTTCCTGTAGCCATCTCTCAGCCAATCGCTGAGAGATCTGTGTATATTTAAGGTCCTCACTTCCTCTGGGAGGTGCCTGGGCAATTTTGTGCTTTGTTCTCAGTTGCCGCTCTCAGGTCCCAGACCAGCGCTTGCTTATTCTGTCTTGTTTTTCCTGGTATTAATACTTGGTGTTTTCTGGTTGCCCTCCTCTGGTTTCCTGGACCTCCCGTTCCCTTCCCTTTTTGTCCTGCTTTTCCTCCTGGGTCGGACCCTCTGGTCTTGAAACCATTTCACTAGAGCCTCCTGGACTGTACTGGGACAATCCCTGTTAAGGGGTCTGCTCGCTGGTGCTCCCTTGGAGGTATTCGGTGTTTCGGTCCAGGGGTTCTTCCCAGTAGATACTCCTGCTTGTATTCCAAATAAAACCTTGCAATTTATCTGACAACCTTGTCCGGCTGGTTCCTAGGGTTCAGCTTCCACAGGGTTCTTTGTGGTCCAGTGGGTTCAAGGGTTCTTTGTGGTCCAGTGGGTTCACTAAACTATTTTGCCTGCCTCGGCGTGACAGTGACGTTCTGCATCCCTTGGGATGCGTAAAGTCAGTTTGGCACAGTTTTACACAGACACCCCCTGTCCACACAAAACCAAGAACATGGATGTGTGGATTTGTGGTTCAAGATAAAAGAGCAGCCCCAGGTTAAATTATATATTTAATTGCCATAAGGGTACAGTAAACAATACACTACATGCACAATGCTTATACATATGCCCTTGCTTGGTCACACCCTTTTCTGACTTGGGAATGGTCCTTAACACCCTCCCCTGGGGTTTTGTAACTAAATCTCCCAAAACCTATGAAATATCATAACTTCTCAACAGAAGGTCATAGGGCGGTAGTTCTGGCGCCATCAGATCTAGCCAGACCCCCGTTACGCTTGGAGACCAAATACAGCTTTACTTCTTGGCTTCTACTAGGCATTCTGCGTACTGCCTTACCTGGGGTGCTAGAATCGATTGAGATCCAGAGATCTAAAAAATGTAATCGGTGTGTTTCTGGGACTTACGTTAGCTCTATATTCTCCTTAAATCTCCTTATGACATCTTATCTGATTGGAGGAAGTTTGAATGAAGCAGTCACACAGCTACACAAGTGGTCATCCTGTATGAGCCTGGATACTAGCTGGTGGAGCTGGACCTCCTGCTGAGCCAGGTGGCCTGCTACAGCTACACATACTAAAGGAAGATTGTAAAAGTCTATTAAGCCCCCCCCCATATTCTTCACATTGTCTATGTTACATTTCTCCTAATTGGCACATTGGATCTTTAAAAAAAAAAGCAGAAGTTTTATTTTAGGACAAACAGCTAAAAACAACCCTTCCACTACTTCCATATGTAAAAATGTGCTGACTGGTGCATACAGTATTATTATTTAGGTCAATGTATAATTAGTATGCAGTAAGTTCCTAGGCTCCCTATAGTGGTGGTTTGATCTTATGATTTAATTTTATATTGATGAAGGTGTTATTGTCACAGCAAATTGCAATAGACATAGATAAGGATTAAAAACTAAAGGGTGGACATTCACTAAGCCTCTGCCTTGGTGACCACTGGGGAATCAGAGCGGTTTGGGATTTAAAGACGTAAGTACTTTAATTTTTTTATCTTAGTACTTTTGCTGCTACGTTTGTTTTTAACTTCCAGATACCATGTCTTAAATTCATTTATTGTATACTACATGCTCTATGAAATACGTGATTTTACAATATATCGACATTCTTCTTATCTAGAGTATTAAGTTTTATTACAGGCTTATATGCAAATTGTCTCTTTAAAGAGGATGAGGACTAGAACTCTAATGCCACCTAGTGGAAGTAGGGATCCTAAAAGTCAATATCGACCCTTTAATGCAGGGGTGGGGAACCTTTTTTCTGCCGAGGGCCATTTGGAATTTTATAATAGTGTTCGGGGGCCGCATAAAATTATTAATAATGATGAGCGAGTATACTCGTTGCTCGGGTTTTCCCAAGCATGCTCAGGTGTCCTCTGAGTATTTTGGCATGCTCGGAGATTTAGTTTTCGTTGCCTCAGCTCCCTGATTTGCAGCTGTTGGACAGCCTGAATACATGTGGGGATTCCTTAACAAACAGGCATTCCTCACATGTATTCAGGCTGTCCAGCAGCTGCAAATCAGGGAGCTGAGGCAACGAAAACTAAATCTCCGAGCATGCCAAAATACTCGGAGGACACCTGAGCATGCTCAGGAAAGCCCGAGCAATGAGTGTACTCAGGTTTTTATGGGCCCCGGGCGAAAGAGCCTCAGTGGGCCCCTTTAACATAGACCACGATTCATGATGCACAGATAGAGAAATATAGATACAGTACAATGCCAAATACTTCACTTCTTCCATTACATGAGTGATATCGATTGTAAATTCTACAATAGCTCAAAAACCGCCAAATCCTCGCAGCGCACAGTACAGACTGGACAGTACAGTCCTCCATACAGTATTATGGACACCACGTAGTCTCCCCCTCATCATCCATATAATACCCCATGCAGGATGTCACCCCCCCATCCCCCATATAATGCTCCATACAGAATACTGGACCCAAAATAATGCTCCATACAGGATACTGGTCCCTGTTATGAATGTTTTAGAAATGAATTCTGAGCAGAAGCTCCCTCTGGTGGTTGCAAACAGTACTGAACCATTCAATGAGGATTGGCAATCAGGGATCATGGACTGGCTGGATATAAGGGAGGTTTCCCCCCATCATGGTTGCCGGTGATCAATTGTTCTTGTCTCAACGTTGTTTCCTGGTTCACTTGGAAGCTTGCTGAGTCTTGCCTCTTCTCCTGCTCTCAGATAAGATATTTTCTGTTTTTTGTTTTTGTGCTTGCCATTTGTATATTTCTCTGCATTTCTGTGAGGTTAGCCAGGTTCCTTTCCCCGGGGGGCTTGGTCTCCTCTCGGTTCCTCTGGAGCCATTGTTGTTTGTTCGTTTGCCTTTTCCAGTTTTTTTTTACTGTGGCTGCGGCTTAGTTTTGTTACAAAAACAGAACTAATTTAGGTGGTAGAGGTCGTGTGATCTCAGGTGTTTTTGCAATTAGTAGCGTTGGTTTTTTTTAGAGTTTTTTTTGGATTGCAGTAAGTATCCTTCCTATCCTTTTCTGTCTAAGTCAGATTGGGCCCCAGCGTTTGCTCATACTATTTTCTGTCTGTGTCTGTATTTCCTCTTGTCTAACCGCCATTACATGTTTGGGGGCTTCCTATGTTCTTTGGGGATCTGCTCCGGGGCAGATAGCTTTCCTCTTTCTATCTTTAGGTGTAGTTAGCCTCTCAGGCTGTGACGAGGCGTCTAGGACCAATGTAGGAACGCTCCACGGCTGCCTTTAGTTGTGGTGGTTAGTCAGGGTACTGCAATCCAGTAGATTCCAACCTCTCTGGTGTATTGCTATTTTTGCCTGCTCTCCTCAGCTACCAAAACATAACAGGTCCCCATATAATGCTCCATACAGGATACTGGTCCCCATATAATGCTCCATACAAAATATGGAGCTCTCCTCTGCACTGTGCTGCTTTCTGCACTGTTACAGCTCAGGAAAAGGCTCTGTGGAAAGACTCCCCATTATCATCATCATTGCCTCCCCATCATCATCATCATCGGCTCCCCATCATCATCATTGTCTCCCCATCATCATTATTGCCTCCTCATCATCATCATTGTCTCGCCATTATCATCATTGCCTCCCCATCAACATCAATGCCTGCCCATCATCATCATCGACTCCCCATCATTATCATTGCCTCTCCATCATCATCATTGCCTCCCCATCATCATCATTGCCTCCCCATCATCATCATTGCCTCCCCATTATCATCAATGCCTGCCCATCATCATCATCGCCTCCCCATCATCATTGCCTCCCCATTATCATCAATGCCTGCCTGTTAGAACCCTCTTGTTAGGTTTTGTTTCAGTTTGCTGTCACATGACCTTTTTTCCCTATTTAGTCTGGCTCCGCCCTTCTGGCTTTGCTGGACTTCATTGTATTATCTACTCTTAAGCTAGCCAGGTGCTTAGGTGCCTTACTCTGTCAGTTTTGCTTGATCTTAGGATCTCTTAGTATTTGTTTTCTGTTTTATATTCCCTGCTACACTTTCTGTTAGGAGGTGTCCATCTTTTCACCCAGTCCCTAGATCTTGTAGGAATTCCTCCCTCGCAACTATAGGTCTTCGTTCAGACTAGCTGAGGACTTTAGCGGGTCTGGTCGCAGGATCAGGTCCCCCGTTACATCGTAGGGATCCAGCTCAGTCCTATTGTAGGGACAGAATTCCCACCTTTCCTTAGTGCTTGTAGCAGATCATAACACTGCCCATCATCATCATCGCCTCCCCATCATCATTGCCTCCCCATTATCATCAATGCCTTCCCATCATCATCATCGCCTCCCCATCATCATTGCCTCCCCATTATCACCAATGCCTGCCCATCATCATCATCGCCTCCCCATCATCATTGCCTCCCCATTATTATCAATGCCTGCCCATCATCATCATCGCCTCCCCATCATCATTGCCTCCCCATTATCATCAATGCCTCCCCATCATCATTGCCTCCCCATTATCATCAATGCCTGCCCATCATCATCATCGCCTCCCCATCATTATCATTGCCTCACCATTATCAACAATGCCTGCCCATCATCATCATCGCCTCCCCATTATCACCAATGCCTGCCCATCATCATCGCCTCCCCATCATCATTGCCTCCCCATTATCATCAATGCCTGCCTGTTAGAACCCTCTTGTTAGGTTTTGTTTCAGTTTGCTGTCACATGACCTTTTTTCCCTATTTAGTCTGGCTCCGCCCTTCTGGCTTTGCTGGACTTCATTGTATTATCTACTCTTAAGCTAGCCAGGTGCTTAGGTGCCTTACTCTGTCAGTTTTGCTTGATCTTAGGATCTCTTAGTATTTGTTTTCTGTTTTATATTCCCTGCTACACTTTCTGTTAGGAGGTGTCCATCTTTTCACCCAGTCCCTAGATCTTGTAGGAATTCCTCCCTCGCAACTATAGGTCTTCGTTCAGACTAGCTGAGGACTTTAGCGGGTCTGGTCGCAGGATCAGGTCCCCCGTTACATCGTAGGGATCCAGCTCAGCCCTATTGTAGGGACAGAATTCCCACCTTTCCTTAGTGCTTGTAGCAGATCATAACAGTAAGTCCAGCCCAAAGAAAAAAAAAAAAAAATCTCTAAGGAAAGATTTTCAGTTTCTATTATGGTGTCGGTTCAGGATTTGGCTCAACACCTGCAGCGACTCTCTCTGGAGGTGGCTGAAATCCAGCAACACATGAGTAGTTGTCCTGGAGCTGATTTTGTGGAGCCAAAGGTACGTTTGCCTGATTTATTTTTTGGTGAACAACAAGATTTTTTTTCTTTTAAAAATGCTTGCTTGTTGTATTTCTGTTTGAGACCCAGATCCTCTGGTGATGAATCACAGCGCATAGGGTTCATAATGTCACTTTTGCGCAAAGAACCTCAGGACTGGGCCTTTTCTCTGCAGCCTAGTGATCCATGCTTTAGATCAGTGGATAGTTTTTTTTCTGCTTTGGGGTTATTGTATGATGATCCGGATCGTGTTTCATCAGCTGAGACAGAATTGAGACGTTTGAGACAGGGATCAGGTAATGTGGAAAAATATTGTACTCACTTCCGAAGGTGGTCCGCTCAGGTGGGCTGGAACGATTCAGCTTTGAAAAGTTTATTTCTTGCAGGGTTAAGTGAAAGGGTTAAAGATTTGCTGATTGCTTATCCCATACCTGGTAACTTGCAAGAGGCTATGCAATTAGCCATACGGGTGGATAGAAGACTGCGTGCAAGGGTTAATGAGAGTAAATCTGCCTTGTCAGCTCCAAGTTTGGAGAAGGAATGTACTGACATTGCAGAGCCGATGGAAATTGGAGCAATGACACCTCACTCTCGGGATAAAGAACGCAGATTTGCTCAAGGTTTGTGTTTCTACTGTGGTAAATCTGAGCATTTCATTAAGAACTGTGCGCTTCGAATGAATAAAGAGAAAAAAAAAAATGAGGTCAGTGTCGCCCGTATAGCTTGTTTAAACAATAAAGGTGTCTTTCTTTCTGCTACCACTGCTGGTGAGGAGGAATTAATGGAGTTTCGGGTATTTGTGGATTGTGGTTCAACTCTCAATGTGATTGATGGGAAATTTTTGGAAAAACTAAAATTAAAACCCAAACTTCTGTCTTCCCCTATTAATGTGGTGTCTGTGGATGGTTCTCACTTGAAAGATGTTACTCACCATATCTGTGAATTTCCTCTTACTATTAATGGTGTTCATCAAGAGAATTTGGATTTGGTAGTTTTGAATAATTTACCTTCTCCGGTGATTTTGGGGTTACCCTGGTTAAAATTGCACAATCGGTACTGGATTGGTCTACCAATGAAATTAAGTCCTGGAGTCCTAAGTGTTATGACAAGTGTTGTAACGGGCGTATTGCTGCTGTAGTTAAGGGGGAGTTACCTGTACCTATTCAGGATTTTTGGAAATTTTTTTCTGATAAGGAATCGCAGGTATTACCTCCTCATAGAGATTATGATTGTGCAATTGAATTTGTCCCTGGAGCGACTCTTCCTAAAAGTCGTTTATTTAATTTGACTATTCCTGAGAGAAAGGCTTTGGAGGAATACATACAGACAAGCTTGGCCGCCGGTCACATTAGGCCTTCCAAATCTCCTGTGGCGGTTGGATTTTTTTTTGTTAAAAAAAAGGACGGCGGTTTACGGCCTTGTCTAGACTTTCGTGAGATTAATAAGATTACTGTACGCAATCCTTACCCACTGCCATTGATTCCTGATTTGTTTAATCAGTTAGTGGGGGCCAAGTGGTTCTCGAAAATTGATCTTCGAGGGGCATACAATTTGTTGCGCATGAAGGAGGGTGATGAATGGAAGACTGCGTTTAACACTCCACTGGGTCATTTTGAGAATCTGGTTATGCCTTTTGGACTTTCCAGTGCTCTGGCATTTTTTCAGAATCTTATTAATGACATCCTTAGACCTTTGATCGGCAGAAGTGTGGTTGTGTATTTGGATGACATTTTGATTTATTCACCGGATTTGGAGTCTCATTGGAGGAGTGTGCGTGAAGTATTACAGTTACTGAGTGATAATTCACTTTTTGCCAAACTAGAAAAATGTGAGTTCGCTGTACAGAGACTTAGTTTTTTGGGCTACATTGTCTCCAGTGAAGGTTTTGAGATGGACCCGGTGAAAGTGCAAGCTGTGCAGGATTGGCCTAGACCTATTGGTGTGAAATCAATACAGAGGTTTTTGGGGTTCGCCAATTATTATAGAAAATTCATAAAAACATTTTCTGTGATTGCCAAACCTCTGACCGATCTCACCAGGAAAGGTGCTGATGCGGTTCAGTGGACTACTGAGGCCATTGAGGCTTTTGTGTTGCTAAAGGAGAGGTTCAGCTCTGCTCCCATCCTTACGCAGCCTGATGTGACTAAACCATTTTTGGTTGAGGTTGATGCTTCTTCTGTGGGGGTCGGCGCGGTGTTGTCTCAGGCAAAGACGGATGGAGTACATCTCTGTGCTTTTTTTTCAAAGAAATTTTCTGAGTCTGAACTAAATTATGATATCGGTAATCGGGAATTGCTGGCAATTAAACTCGCATTTGAACACTGGCGGCATTTTTTGGAGGGAGCGGAATTTCCCGTTCAAGTCTTCACCGATCATAAAAATCTGATCTACCTTGATGCTGCCAAACGCTTGAATGCCCGTCAGGCTAGGTGGGCACTGTTTTTCTCACGGTTTAATTTTACCGTTACTTACATCCCAGGTACTAAAAATGTTAAAGCTGATGCTTTGTCTCGCAGCTTTTCTCCTATGGTGGGTACTGAGGAGGAGGAGGAAAACATCTTGCAAGAGGGGATTGTTATTGCTGTTTTGGACTCCGTGTTGGAAGATGAGATTCTTAAAGCACAGGAGAATGCCCCATCTAACACGCCGCATGGGAGGTTGTTTGTGCCTGGTACCCTGAGGAGAGATTTGTTTGATGAATGTCATGACTCTCGGTTGGCAGGTCATCCTGGAATCTCTGAGACCAAGAGACTTGTGGCTCGCAGTTTTTGGTGGCCAGGATGGCAGAAGGAAGTCATTAAGTGGGTGCGCCAATGCACTGTGTGTGCTAGATCTAAGTCTTCTCATTCTCCTGCTGCGGGGTTGCTTTGTCCTTTGGAGGTCCCTAGTGCACCTTGGACACATTTGGCTATGGACTTTATTACTGACCTTCCCCCCTCTGAGGGTTTCACTGTCATCTGGGTGGTCGTGGACCGTTTTAGCAAGATGTGTCACTTGGTTCCTTTCATCAAACTGCCCTGCGCTAAGACTCTCGCTAAGGCCTTTGTCAAGGAAATAGTCAGACTACATGGTGTTCCTACTGACATTGTTTCTGATAGGGGACCTCAGTTTGTGGCTCGTTTTTGGCGCGCCTTTTGTGACAGGTTGGGAGTTCATTTGTCGTTTTCATCCGGATATCATCCTGAGTCAAATGGCCAGACAGAAAGGAAAAACCAGGATGTTGAGCAGTTCTTGCGTTGTTTTGTGACTGATAATCAAGAGGGGTGGTCTGAGTTTCTGCCACTTGCTGAGTTTGCTCTTAACAATCATACATCCGCTTCTGCTGGTTGTTCGCCTTTTTTTTGTTGTACTGGGAGACATCCGTCTTTTGGGTCATTTTCCAAGTTGGGATCGGCTGAACCTGAAGAGGAGAATTTTTCTGGTGTTTTGGAGAGAGTTTGGACTGATGTACGTGGTAATCTTCAGGAGGCTAACAAAAGATCCAAAGTGTATTTTGATAGAAAACGACAAGAGGTTTTGTTTGCTATTGGTGACATGGTTTGGTTGTCCTCTAAGAATCTGCGCTTGAGGATTCCGTCTAAGAAATTGGGTCCCAAGTTTGTAGGGCCCTTTAAGGTGCTTCAGGTTATTAACCAATCTGCTGTTAAGTTGGAGCTTCCTACCTCCTGGAAGATTAATCCGGCGTTTCATGTTTCTCTCTTGAAAAAGCTGAGGTCTCAGATGGAGACGTCTCGGCCACTGTTCCCCTGGTGGTGGAGGACGGGCAATATGAGATTTCCCGCATCCTAAATTCTAGACGGTATAGAGGGAGTTTGCAGTACCTCGTCGCTTGGAAGGGTTATGGACCCGAGGATAACTCATGGGTGAGGGCGGATGATGTTTCTGCGTCTAGACTTGTCAGAGCGTTTCACAAGAGGTTTCCGGATAAGCCTAAGTCCTAGGGGATCCGGAGGATCCTCTTAGAAGGGAGGGTACTGTTAGAACCCTCTTGTTAGGTTTTGTTTCAGTTTGCTGTCACATGACCTTTTTTCCCTATTTAGTCTGGCTCCGCCCTTCTGGCTTTGCTGGACTTCATTGTATTATCTACTCTTAAGCTAGCCAGGTGCTTAGGTGCCTTACTCTGTCAGTTTTGCTTGATCTTAGGATCTCTTAGTATTTGTTTTCTGTTTTATATTCCCTGCTACACTTTCTGTTAGGAGGTGTCCATCTTTTCACCCAGTCCCTAGATCTTGTAGGAATTCCTCCCTCGCAACTATAGGTCTTCGTTCAGACTAGCTGAGGACTTTAGCGGGTCTGGTCGCAGGATCAGGTCCCCCGTTACATCGTAGGGATCCAGCTCAGTCCTATTGTAGGGACAGAATTCCCACCTTTCCTTAGTGCTTGTAGCAGATCATAACAGTAAGTCCAGCCCAAAGAAAAAAAAATATAAAAATCTCTAAGGAAAGATTTTCAGTTTCTATTATGGTGTCGGTTCAGGATTTGACTCAACACCTGCAGCGACTCTCTCTGGAGGTGGCTGAAATCCAGCAACACATGAGTAGTTGTCCTGGAGCTGATTTTGTGGAGCCAAAGGTACGTTTGCCTGATTTATTTTTTGGTGAACAACAACACTGCCCATCATCATCATCGCCTCCCCATTATCATCAATGCCTTCCCATCATCATCATCGCCTCCCCATCATCATTGCCTCCCCATTATCACCAATGCCTGCCCATCATCATCATCGCCTCCCCATCATCATTGCCTCTCCATTATTATCAATGCCTGCCCATCATCATCATCGCCTCCCCATCATCATTGCCTCCCCATTATCATCAATGCCTCCCCATCATCATTGCCTCCCCATTATCATCAATGCCTGCCCATCATCATCATCGCCTCCCCATCATTATCATTGCCTCACCATTATCAACAATGCCTGCCCATCATCATCATCGCCTCCCCATTATCACCAATGCCTGCCCATCATCATCGCCTCCCCATCATCATTGCCTCCCCATTATCATCAATGCCTGCCCATCATCATCATCGCCTCCCCATCATTATCATTGCCTCACCATTATCAACAATGCCTGCCCATCATCATCATCGCCTCCCCATTATCACCAATGCCTGCCCATCATCATCGCCTCCCCATCATCATTGCCTCCCCATTATCATCAATGCCTGCCCATCATCATCATCGCCTCCCCATCATCATTGCCTCCCCTTCATCATTGCCTCCCCATTATCATCAATGCCTGCCCATCATCATCATCACCTCCCCATCATCACTGCCTCCCCATTATCATCAATGCCTGCCCATCATCATCATCGCCTCCCCATCATTATCATTGCCTCCCCATTATCAACAATGCCTGCCCATCATCATCATCGCCTCCCCATCATCATTGCCTCCCCATTATCACCAATGCCTGCCCATCATCATCGCCTCCCCATCATCATTGCCTCCCCATTATCATCAATGCCTGCCCATCATCATCATCGCCTCCCCATCATCATCATTGCCTCCCCTTCATCATTGCCTCCCCATTATCATCAATGCCTGCCCATCATCATCATCACCTCCCCATCATCATTGCCTCCCCATTATCATCAATGCCTGCCCATCATCATCATCGCCTCCCCATAATTATCATTGCCTCCCCATTATCAACAATGCCTGCCCATCATCATCATCGCCTCCCCATCATCATTGCCTCCCCATTATCACCAATGCCTGCCCATCATCATCGCCTCCCCATCATCATTGCCTCCCCATTATCATCAATGCCTGCCCATCATCATCATCGTCTCCCCATCATCATCATTGCCTCCCCATCATCATTGCCTCCCCATTATCATCAATGCCTGCCATCATCATCATCGCCTCCCCATCATTATCATTGCCTCCCCATTATCACCAATGCCTGCCCATCATCATCATCGCCTCCCCATCATCATTGCCTCCCCATTATCATCAATGCCTGCCCATCATCATCATCACCTCCCCATCATCATTCCCTCCCCATCATCATTGCCTTCCCATTATCATCAATGCCTGCCCATCATCATCATCGCCTCCCCATCATTATCATTGCCTCACCATTATCAACAATGCCTGCCCATCATCATCATCGCCTCCCCATTATCACCAATGCCTGCCCATCATCATCGCCTCCCCATCATCATTGCCTCCCCATTATCATCAATGCCTGCCCATCATCATCATCGCCCCTCCCCCCATTCATCATTGCCTCCCATTCATCATCTGCCCCTCCTCATCATCATGCTCCATATCAATGCCTGCCCATCATCATCATGCCTCCCCATCATCATTGCCTCCCCATTATCATCAATGCCTGCCCTATCACTCCTCATCATCATGCCCTCCCCATCATTATCATTGCCTCCCATTATCAACAATGCCTGCCCATCATCATCATCGCCTCCCCATCATCATTGCCTCCCCATTATCACCAATGCCTGCCCAATCATCATCGCCTCCCCATCATCATTGCCTCCCCATTATCATCAATGCCTGCCCATCATCATCATCGCCTCCCCATCATTATCATTGCCTCCCCTTCATCATTGCCTCCCATTATCCATCAATGCCTCGCCCATCATCATCTCATCACTCCCCATCATCATTGCCTCCCCATTATCATCAATGCCTGCCCATCATCATCATCGCCTCCCCATAATTATCATTGCCTCCCCATTATCAACAATGCCTGCCCATCATCATCATCGCCTCCCCATCATCATTGCCTCCCCATTATCACCAATGCCTGCCCATCATCATCGCCTCCCCATCATCATTGCCTCCCCATTATCATCAATGCCTGCCCATCATCATCATCGCCTCCCCATCATCATCATTGCCTCCCCTTCATCATTGCCTCCCCATTATCATCAATGCCTGCCCATCATCATCATCACCTCCCCATCATCATTGCCTCCCCATTATCATCAATGCCTGCCCATCATCATCATCGCCTCCCCATAATTATCATTGCCTCCCCATTATCAACAATGCCTGCCCATCATCATCATCGCCTCCCCATCATCATTGCCTCCCCATTATCACCAATGCCTGCCCATCATCATCGCCTCCCCATCATCATTGCCTCCCCATTATCACCAATGCCTGCCCATCATCATCGCCTCCCCATCATCATTGCCTCCCCATTATCATCAATGCCTGCCCATCATCATCACCTCCCCATCATCATTGCCTCCCCATTATCATCAATGCCTGCCCATCATCATCATCGCCTCCCCATCATTATCATTGCCTCCCTATTATCAACAATGCCTGCCCATCATCATCATCGCTTCCCCATCATCATTGCCTCCCCATTATCAACAATGCCTGCCCATCATCATCATCGCTTCCCCATCATCATTGCCTCCCCATTATCACCAATGCCGGCCCATCATCATCATTGCCTCCCCATTATCATCAATGCCTGCCCATCATCATCATCGTCTCCCCATCATCATCATTGCCTCCCCTTCATCATTGCCTCCCCATTATCATCAATGCCTGCCCATCATCATCATCACCTCCCCATCATCATTGCCTCCCCATTATCATCAATGCCTCCCCATCATCATCATCATCACTGCCCTCCCCCCACCACCATCACACATAGGAGCACCGCAGCACACAAGCACTCTCTCACATAAACACACACACACAAAGCACCGCACTACATACACACACAAAGCACCGCACTACATACACACACACTGATACACACAGACACACACACAGACACATCACATCTCACCTGTCCGGCGTCCGCGCGCTCTCTGCCACAGCCGGCCGCTGAATGATTACATCATTCAGCGGCTGCTGTGAGAGGAAGCGCCGGCGCCCCCTGGAGCCCGGAGCTGCGGCAGCGGAGGCACGGGGAGAGGTAAGTATTGTGCCAGCTGCTGCCGGGGCCCTGAGTAAGCGGGGGGGCCAGTGGCGGCGCTGACACCACTCTCCTCCGCTAACGGGCGCCGTGGTGCCCGACGACGAGTGGGCCCCCCCGCCTGCTCAGGGCCCCGGCACTTGCCCGGGTATGCCGGGTGCTGACGCCGGCCCTGCGTGGGTGCAGACACTTACCCGGTGGTGGCTCTACCCACACACGACAGGCGGCGTGCAGGAGGTGCAGGAGAGGGGCGGGAGGAGCGCACAGTCCCGGCTGTCGCTGCTGTCACTGTGCTGCATCTTCCGCTTCCGCTCACCAGGACCACGGGTGGGGGAAAGAGGGGGTTCCGGTGCGCCGCACTGCGAGAGGCCTGCGGGTGGCGCAGACAGCAAAACTTTATTGAAAAAGTGTCATCAGCGAACAGTGGCTGACGGGCCGGACCAGGTGATATGGCGGGCCGTATACGGCCCGCGGGCCGGACGTTCCCCACCGCTGCTTTAATGAGTCCAAGTTAATGTTTAATGTTTCCAAGTTACTAATAGATATAAGGAACTATTAAATTATGAGATGTGATCCAAAACGCAATAATAGTGTTTACTAGAAACAAAATCAGAAAGAGCACACCAAACCCATATAACCCATAATGGGAGGTGAGCAAAAACACTTAAGATAATATAGAGCAAAAAAGTGATATATATTTATTAGAATCTATGTAACAATACAATAAGAAAATCACAAAAGCGAAAAGTGGCTCACAAAAAATGGGGGAAGGACTGACAATATAGCCCATACAGACCAGCAGGAAAATGGTACATACAAGGCCGGTAATGACCCAGTATAATCCCCCAATAAGTATAGTCCAGGAACTGAATATATTTCAAAGGTTTTTGCTCACCTCCCATCATGGGTTATATTGGTTTTGTGGTTGCTCTTTCTGATTTTTTTTTAGATATAAGGAAGATCTACACAAGGCGGATGTCAGTTTTTGGCTCAGTGTTAGACATTGCAGAGGAAATTACTCATGTAAAGGCAATTACATTAGAGGAGCTGACCTTTAGGCACGGTGATCAGGATCACACATTTGTGCACTTCTTGCAAAGTTGAAAAACCTGTGGTAAAAAGTTTCACAACTAAGTGCAATACAATGTAAGTGAATATATTTTTGGCAAACAGAAAAAACCTGCATCCGATTCGCTGTATACTCACGTGACAGATCTGTTGCCGAAACTTCAGCAACTGAAAGTCAGCTTCGTACATGTGAATAGTGTGGATTCTTCAGCGTGTACACACGGGCCATGTGAAGATGTATACCACAGTTATAGAAATTTTTGCAATAGATCTAATTTGTGAATATACATTACAGCAGGTGCAGGCAGTTTATTATTTATTATATGGCTAAACAATAACCGGGGAAGCAGAGGAGACTCAACACTGAAGCAGGGGAAGCACAAGCCCATTATTAAAGTGTCTCTGTCCTCTAAAAATGGCAATCATGTCTTGTTTTTATTTCTCACTTTTTATATTTTTCAGATTCCCATTTGTGGACTATGTCACTTTCTCTGAACTACACCGGATTCTCTGGACCAGGTTGGACCTGCATGGGTTTTTTTTAAAAAATAAATTGGCAAACAAGGGAAAAAGTCAAGTTTTTTTTTTTAAATAAACTATTTTGTGTGCGTGTGTTTTACTTTTTAGTACTGGTTAGTAACGGGGTAGTTTTTTGAAGAGTTTTTTGAGCGGATCCATTCTAAATTGTTTAAAAATTCTTGCAAGACGTTTTCTATTAATTTCTATAGGATGTCCACTTTGCTTTTTTGTGATGAAGAGGAACCACCAGCCTCACCCTCCGATCTGGACGGTCCACTACCCATTGGCCCAGTGGAAGTGTGAGAACCTGAAACTCCTGTGATGGCTGCTCCTTTGAGCCCGGATGTGTCCCCGTCCTCAATTGCCCAACCTGACTCAACCACCCAACCTGACTTACACTGCACAGAACGAAGGACAGCTGGAATACCTCCAAATCATTATGAACAAGACCAATTTATTTGGCAGCGGATCGTTCAAGAGCTGGAGGAGTGTCAACGTCTACTGCAAGAAGGGCTAAAGGAGAGGGGGAGTGTAAGGAGGAAGACTGGGCTGCGGGTACCTGTACCGAGCCAGGTCAGAAACTGTTGAGGCTGCCTCCCATGTTGCCTGGGGAAAGAAATGAGGGACCGGACCATCCTCAAGACCCGGTAGGATGGGCAAGATAAAAGGAAAAGTGCGCACAGCAGCAGGCAGTTTAGCGCGAATCAGCAGCAGCAGTGCGCAACCGGGTGAGCAGCGTGCTCCGTCCCCTGAGCACCGTTGCTGCGACAGGCTGCGTTTGTTGGCTCCTGCCGTCTTCAGCGGAACCGCAGTGCGCCCAGTGACTGTACGAGAGAGAGAGCTGCCGTGCGCTCAGTGACCGTGAGTACTGCGCACGTGCAGAGGAAAGCCGAGTACCGGACATACTCTTGCGGCCTTCCCTGCCGGTTGCTGTAAGACAGTTCACGTTTGACTCTGGAAACCCTGCGGCCTTGTTTGCTTCAGCCGCACAAGTTCTAGGATTAGGGGCTCAGCGGAAGGTACCGGAGACCGACTGCTGCTACCAGATGATGGATTGTCGTTCCAAGGACCCCCTCTGTGGACATCCCCCTGGCCGCTGCCGGTGCTACAACCCCTGCGGGATCATCTGTTGTGGAGGAGCATAAAGGACACAATACGTTCCCTAACTGGACTGTCATTATTCTGCATCTGATAATTAATTACCCAGGTATATTTCAACTAGATACAGACTTAGATTAACACATGAAATGCCGGAGAACAAAAAGTCAGAAAAACGTATCTCTAAAAAGGTATAAATTTATTATTGTACCACATTATTAAAAATTGACAAAATATTTTTTATTATAACAATATAGTATAAATGGATTAATTTACAAAGTGATCCACCAGATTAATATGATGTATAAAGGACGCACCGGCACCTACAAAGGACTCAAAATATTGTGTAACGCTGGTACTATATATTATTTCAGTTGCTAAGGGTGAGTTTCCACGTCAGGAAACGCTGCGTGTTTGGCGCTGTGCGCTGGCGCAGCGCCAAACACGCAGCGTCCAGATGTTACAGCATAGTGGAGGGGATTTCAAGAAATCCCGTCTCCACTATGCGTAACAATACGCAGGTGGCAAACCTGCGTAAACGGACATGCGGCGCGTTTTTAGACCGCAGCATGTCCTCGCGTATTGCGGCGACGGTGCGTCGCCGCAACATAATTAACACAGGGCTATGTAGCCCTGCGCTCTTTCCGGAGGTGTTCCGGAGGTGTCCTGAACACCTCCGGAAAGAGCGCGCGTCAGAAAGGGGGCGGGCTTAGACGGAGCGGAATTTCCGCTCCGTCAAAAGCGCTATGGTTCCGGACCGTGGAACCATAGCCTATTACAGAGCCTTTAAATTAGATTTATCCACCACAAAGACCTAGTAATTAGTAAAATGCATTGTGCATCTGCAGCCCATATAGGGTACTAAAAAGACAGGTCTATTTACATGTGATGCCTATTACAAGGAACGAAAGCTCAATGATATATTCATCTATCTTTATAGCCAGCGTTAGCCCAAAAAAAAAAAATATCAATAGAAGTCATATAGTAAAGTTTTCACAGGTTAAATTACCCATTGTAGAAGTAGGGTGTTTCAGCCACAGAGCGTCCCGGACCCTGACGTACGTTTCGCAAGCACTAGGCTCGCTTCCTCAGAGCCTAGTGCTTGCGAAACGTACGTCAGGGTCTGGGACGCTCCGTGGCTGAAACACCCCTACTTCTACAATGGGTAATTTAACCTGTGAAAACTTTACTATATGACTTCTATTGATATTTTATTTTTTTATTTTTTTTTGGGCTAACGCTGGCTATAAAGATAGATGAATACATCATTGAGCTTTTGTTCCTTGTAATAGGCATCACATGTAAATAGACCTGTCTTTTTAGTACCCCTATATGGGCTGCAGATGCACAATGCATTTTACTAATTACTAGGTCTTTGTGATGGATAAATCTAATTTAAAGGCTCTGTATTAGCATCTGAAATAATATATATTACCAGCGTTACACATTATTTTGAGTCCTTTGTAGGTGCCCGGTGCGTCCTTTATACATCATACTAATCTGGTGGATCACTTTGTAAATTAATCCATATATACTATATTGTTATAATAAAAAATATTTTGTCAATTTTTAATAATGTGGTACAATAATAAATTTATACCTTTTTAGAGATATGTTTTTCTGACTTTTTGTTCTCCGGCATTTCATCTTCAATTATTCTGCATCTGTTGCTTCTATTACCTTTTCTTTAACCATTTATCTCCCTGCAAGGCGTTAATACCTTGTTAACCCTTGCTCTGCCTCCTGTCTGTCACTGTATCCCGCAACCTGCTTACATATACACAATTAACATATACACCCACTAAATAAATACTTATACATTACACACACATACATATAAATGTACTACACACTACCATGAATATACACTGCCTACTTCAGGTTGGAGGAGTCCTGTGGGTGTGTCAATGTACTTGGAAGAAGTAGTCTAAGAACAATGACACACACCAAATGCAGTTCCAGCCTGATTTCCATATGTTGTCTGTGAAGGATGACACCAGAGAGATTACGCGGAATCCCACGTGATTAACCCACACCTCGCCACCCCACCTGATGGCACTATTACGTCGGAGGGATTACGTGGTATGGTCTCCTCACTTGCACCAAAGTGACTGCAGCGCTCCAGCCGGGGGGGTCCCATCCCCAGGGCTCAGGGCGATCGGGTCCCACATGCCCACAGGTTTTCCCCTGTCCCCCGTAGTCTTCCTTACCCTGTCCGAGCTTCCACGTGTCCCTGTTAAGGGTCCGCTCGCTGGTGCTCCCTTGGAGTATTCGTGTTTCGGTCCAGGGGATTCTTCCCAGTAGGTACTCCTGCTTGTATTCCAAATAAAACCTTGCAATTTATCTGACAACCTTGTCCGGCTGGTTCCTAGGGTTCAGCTTCCACAGGGTTCTTTGTGGTCCAGTGGGTTCAAGGGTTCTTTGTGGTCCAGTGGGTTCACTAACCTATTTTCGCCTGCCTCGGCATGACAGTGACGTTCTGCATCCCTTGGGGATGCGTAAAGTCAGATTGGCACAGTTTTACACAGACACCCCCTGTCCACACAAAACCAAGAACATGGATGTGTGGATTTGTGGTTCAAGATAAAAGAGCAGCCCCAGGTTAAATTATATATTTAATTGCCATAAGGGTACAGTAAACAATACACTACATGCACAATGCTTATACATATCCCCTTGCTTGGTCACACCCTTTTCTGACTTGGGAATGGTCCTTATCACCCTCCCCTGGGTTTTGTAACTAAATCTCCCAAAACCTATGAAAGATCATAACTTCCCAACAGAAGGTCATAGGGCGGTAGTTCTGGCGCCATCAGATCTAGCCAGACCCCCGTTACGCTTGGAGACCAAATACAGCTTTACTTCTTGGCTTCTACTAGGCATTCTGCGTACTGCCTTACCTGGGGTGCTAGAATCGATTGAGATCCAGAGATCTAAAAAATTTAATCGGTGTGTTTCTGGGACTTACGTTAGCTCTATATTCTCCTTAAATCTCCTTATGACATCTGTAACATTTCCAGGGGGTTTAGCTCTAGGATCGCTGTCTGGGTAGACAGAATGGCATGAAAACAGTTCATTCAGACAGCAGTTCTGGTGCAAAACTGGCCGCAACCAGCTTTATTAAAGTCCACAGCAAACAGATTAAAACAAAGCATAAACAGAAAACCTAGGCTTGTCTAGCCTCTAATTACACTTAGATAGATGGCCCTCTCTATCCGGGACCCAGACTCTACCAGTCTGTGCCCAAAACAACACATATCACATATGTTACCAGTATGGAGCTTCACAGATACTCCTCCTTGTGTCTGAAGGCACCTTCCATGTCCAGACTTGAGAGAGATCCACTCCTATTCAGCCGCTCTTCACACGGATTCGCACTGAGACTACTCCTATGTCCGGGGTCCTTCCTGCACCCAAACTGAGATAGCTCAAACACTCTTGGAGACTGCTTCCTTGTGCCAGGACACCTCTCTGTGTCCAGGCTAAAGACAGCTCTAACACTCTTGGAGACTGCTTCCTTGTGCCAGGACACCTCTCTGTGTCCAGGCTAAAGACAGCTCTAACACTCTTGGAGACTGTTTCTTGTGCCGAGACACCTTCCTGTGTCCAGGCTAAACTAGCTCTCAGATTGTGTTTGCAGACACCTACTTCTGGTCTCCTAATTAAGACCTGAGTAGTTTCAGGCTTGTGCTGCAAGTGTGTGCTGAATGTGAGGTGTAGTGACCTTTCTCTACCACTAGGTTTACAAAGCCACACATTTCCCTTATACCTAGGTGAAATGTACACCCCATTCATCACATTCACTCACTGTCTCACATATCCCCTCCCTCTTCTCCAGACCGGAGGGCTGGTCATCCAGACCGGAGGGCTGGTCAACAATCCAACAGAGACAGTGAACTCTGGACCAGTCATGGCCCTCATCAGCTTCATCCTCACCACTGTCATAGCCAACATCAGTTTTCTCTTCATCTGAAGCATCCGCACTACCCTGTACCCTCCCAGGCCTATACTCTCTGCGGGCCTCGGGTATCCTGCACGGTTTCATCTTGACCTTAGGGCCGGGCTCATTTTCGATATAGTGCCTGGCCAGAGAAGTACGACCCGACACATCAGAACACTTCTGCTGACTCTTCCTCAGAAACTCACGTACCTCCTGTCCCTGGTGCACTGACCATGTGTCACCAACTATCACAGAAGGTATAGGGGGTTTTTCACTTTTCTCCAGTTCCCCACTTTCAGGCTCTTCTGGCAGGACATGCCCAGAAGCCCCACCGTCAGTCCTAGACTCTACCTCTTCAGCCACATCACTTTGGTCTCCAATATCTCCATTTATTCCAGCCCTCAAGTTCTCCTTGATAGCGGCATCTGTATACTCAGAACCCGCCGGATTCTTCTCTTCCACCACGTTCTGCATCCCATCTGGGCTCCCGTGTGTCTGCAGCGGCAACGGAGTGACACATCGCTTTTCCCATTTGTTGGGACGTGGCTCCGATGTAGCCTCCCTGAAAGTGCGCTTGAGCTCACCAATGCAGCTACTAATCCGGACCGTAACCCGTCCACGCCGCTGTTTCGGCAGAAACAGATTCCTGGACAGAGTCAGTCCCCATATCTTCAGTCTTGCTCCTCACAGCTTCACTTGAAACCTCAGCTTCTGATGAGGCATCTGGCTTGGTGACCACCACTTCCATGGCTTTTTCCACCTCTGCAGCATCACCTTCAGAGTCCTTGGCATGATGCAGATCCACACCACACACTGACAACTTCTCATCTTCAACAGCATCCACTTGTGCTGTGTTCAGTTTCAGAGTCCTGCCTTTAAAGCTCAGCTCTCCTCCTTTCACCTTAGTCTTCGCCAGGGAACCGGCCAACTGTAAAACATCTTCAGATGCCATCTTCTGTCTGGCTGTAAGGTCAGCATCAGCTTTCTTCTCAGGACTCTCAACCTCCTCTGCTACCATGCCTTCCTCATTTGCACTGGTTGCTTTATGGTCATCAGATAATTCACTATCACTATCTGACCCCTTTTTCTCAGCCACATCTGGCTCACTGTCAGGGTTATACAATTCATTTTCATTCATATCCTGCTCACTGTCAGGGTTATACAATTCATTTTCATTCACATCCTGCTCACTGTCAGGGTTATACAATTCATTTTCATTCACATCTTGATCTGGAACCTTAGTTAACATGTCATCCACAACATTAACTTCACCATCTGGTCCCTCAAGTATGTGACTATGTGACAACCCCAGCACTATACTTCTATATAGCTCAGGTACCAGGAGCTGACTCACGACCTCTCCCTGGACTTCAGTGTCCCTATACAATAGGCTATTGTTCATGGCAGCATGAGGAAACCTCTCCTCAGAGCCAGGCTCCTGGGAAACCTCATTTAGAACAATCATATTTTCCTGTGCCGTTTTAAGAGAGGGGTCTCGCCACTGCTCACTCTCAAAATTGTCACAGGACACAGGTAAGTCAGGGACACTCGGTTCTCGAGAACCACCATCCTCGTCTCCCAACATCACCTGCAAAGGAATTTCATCACTATCACAATTATCAATATCATTATCATGACTATGATCAGTATCATCATCACTATCATGATCATCATCACTATCATTATCAGCATCATCATCATAGGTCATCATCATTATCATGATCAATCATCATCATCATATCATTATCATCATCATCATTATCAGGTCATCATCATTATCATGATCATCATCATCATTATCACATAAGTTTAACGGCCCACTAGCATTGTGTTCCGCCCCTCGGGACTGCGCACCCTCAATAGGAGCTTCATCACACTGTCCATCAGAAACATTTTTCCCCCAGAGATCCTTAGACCGGGGAAAGTCATTACCCAATATAACGGGTTGCACCAGGGTCTTCACTACCCCCACTTCACATGAAACCTCCCCGAGTTTGGGGACCAAGTCCACGGCAGTCTCTGGGTAGACTTTGGTGTCTCCATGGATGCACACCATACTCAGGTGCTTATCAGGGATGAAGTCCCTATCAATCAGGCTGTCACATACGGAAGTCACTGGACTCTCTGAGTCCAAGAGGGCCTGTGCTGGGCAGTCATTTACAACCACCGGGACCCCTGTGGTCCAGTCTCTTCGGCTGAGGTGGACACACACACAGGTTCTGCGCAGAGAGAGAGGGATCTGCCAACATCACAACACATAGGCTCCCCCTCTATTGGACAGTTGGCTGCAATTTCACGCCAGCTCCAACACTGTCCATCACACTCTCCCACCCACATGACCCCTCGGGCCTGAACCCGCTTATCAGCATACCCCATGTCCCCAACAGCTGGAACGCTCCCACCGCGAGAGCTCAGCGTCCGGGAACTCCGAAGTGACGACCTCCCAGACGGCTGCACCTCAGGAGGACGTGCCCGGGTGCAGCGGCCCACCACCACCCCCCTCAACTCCATAATCAGGTTTGCTTACTGCAGACTCCCAACTGCATCTCCAGTCATGAACTCCCCTGGCACGGGCTGTCACCGTAACACCCAGCCGGTAAGAATCGCCGCTTTCAACTTGGCATAGTCTTCGCTGTCCTGCTTGCTCAGGTCAGCCCAGACTTTTTGGGGTTCCCCAATCAGATAGGGTACGACCGCCATGGCCCATTCAGATAGTGGCAGATTCTCCTTCTCTGCCAGTCTCTCAAACCTAGTAAGATATACCTCCACATCATCACGAGGTGTCATTTTTCTCAAGGACCGTCTTACCGCCTTCTTTATAGCGGACAACGCCGGTGCCTTCACAACATTACTTCGGGACGCGGCACCGAAATCCTTTTTTTGTGCTGCCATCCGCTCAACAAATAACCGGTTATTCTCCTGCTGCTGCTGCAGGAATTGCTGCTGGGCCTGCTGCATGCGCTGCTGGTGCTGCAGGCGCTGCTGCTCCATGTTCTGCTCCATGCTCTGCTGCATGCTCCGCTGGGCCTGGACCAGGTACTCAATGAGCTCCTTCATACTGCCGGACTTATCTGTCTCAACCCCGGCAGTCTTATGTTGCACATTCACTTGCGCCATTTGTTCAAACAGCGCCTCCATGCTGTCATCCATGCTGTCAGACTTCTCTGTCTTAACAACGGCAGTCTTCACTTCAAGACATACACACTCTACAGTGTTTTCCATAGAAAAATTCAGCTCTGCTGTGCAGACACTTTTTTTTTTTTTTTCCTTTGCAAAGTCTATTAGGGCTCCTGTCTCTTTAAGACTGCTCCACAGACTTTTCTTTTGCTGCTGTACATTCCACAGTCATTTTCACAACAAGTTCAGCTTTGCTGTGCATACATTTTCTCTCTGCAGACCCTATCAGGGCCACTGTCTCTCCAAGACTGCTCGAAACAGACGTTTCTGCTGACACACTTTTTTTTTTTTTTTTCTGCTGCTATTTCAATAGACTTCACCTTTAATGCTGTCTCTCGCCACTGTGCTGCATACACACTCCAGCACTAACTGTATCAGGCACTGCGCTGCCCCAGCATTCTCCGCCAATTGTAACATTTCCAGGGGGTTTAGCTCTAGGATCGCTGTCTGGGTAGACAGAATGGCATGAAAACAGTTCATTCAGACAGCAGTTCTGGTGCAAAACTGGCCGCAACCAGCTTTATTAAAGTCCACAGCAAACAGATTAAAACAAAGCATAAACAGAAAACCTAGGCTTGTCTAGCCTCTAATTACACTTAGATAGATGGCCCTCTCTATCCGGGACCCAGACTCTACCAGTCTGTGCCCAAAACAACACATATCACATATGTTACCAGTATGGAGCTTCACAGATACTCCTCCTTGTGTCTGAAGGCACCTTCCATGTCCAGACTTGAGAGAGATCCACTCCTATTCAGCCGCTCTTCACACGGATTCGCACTGAGACTACTCCTATGTCCGGGGTCCTTCCTGCACCCAAACTGAGATAGCTCAAACACTCTTGGAGACTGCTTCCTTGTGCCAGGACACCTCTCTGTGTCCAGGCTAAAGACAGCTCTAACACTCTTGGAGACTGCTTCCTTGTGCCAGGACACCTCTCTGTGTCCAGGCTAAAGACAGCTCTAACACTCTTGGAGACTGTTTCTTGTGCCGAGACACCTTCCTGTGTCCAGGCTAAACTAGCTCTCAGATTGTGTTTGCAGACACCTACTTCTGGTCTCCTAATTAAGACCTGAGTAGTTTCAGGCTTGTGCTGCAAGTGTGTGCTGAATGTGAGGTGTAGTGACCTTTCTCTACCACTAGGTTTACAAAGCCACACATTTCCCTTATACCTAGGTGAAATGTACACCCCATTCATCACATTCACTCACTGTCTCACACATCTTATCTGATTGGAGGAAGTTTGAATGAAGCAGTCACACAGGTACACAAGTGGTCATCCTGTATGAGCCTGGATACTAGCTGGTGGAGCTGGACCTCCTGCTGAGCCAGGTGGCCTGCTACAGCTACACATACTGAAGGAAGATTGTAAAAGTCTATTAAGCCCCCCAATATTCTTCACATTGTCTGTTACATTTCTCCTAATTGGCACATTGGATCTTTAAAAAAAAAGCAGAAGTTTTATTTTAGGACAAACAGCTAAAAACAACCCTACCACTACTTCCATATGTAAAAATGTGCTGACTGGTGCATACAGTATTATTATTTAGGTCAATGTATAATTAGTATGCAGTAAGTTCCTAGGCTCCCTATAGTGGTGGTTTGATCTTATGATTTAATTTTATATTGATGAAGGTGTTATTGTCACAGCAAATTGCAATAGACATAGATAAGGATTAAAAACTAAAGGGTGGACATTCACTAAGCCTCTGCCTTGGTGACCACTGGGGAATCAGAGCGGTTTGGGATTTAAAGACGTAAGTACTTTAATTTTTTTATCTTAGTACTTTTGCTGCTACGTTTGTTTTTAACTTCCAGATACCATGTCTTAAATTCATTTATTGTATACTACATGCTCTATGAAATACGTGATTTTACAATATATCGACATTCTTCTTATCTAGAGTATTAAGTTTTATTACAGGCTTATATGCAAATTGTCTCTTTAAAGAGGATGAGGACTAGAACTCTAATGCCACCTAGTGGAAGTAGGGATCCTAAAAGTCAATATCGACCCTTTAATGCAGGGGTGGGGAACCTTTTTTCTGCCGAGGGCCATTTGGAATTTTATAATAGTGTTCGGGGGCCGCATAAAATTATTAATAATGATGAGCGAGTATACTCGTTGCTCGGGTTTTCCCAAGCATGCTCAGGTGTCCTCTGAGTATTTTGGCATGCTCGGAGATTTAGTTTTCGTTGCCTCAGCTCCCTGATTTGCAGCTGCTGGACAGCCTGAATACATGTGGGGATTCCTTAACAAACAGGCATTCCTCACATGTATTCAGGCTGTCCAGCAGCTGCAAATCAGGGAGCTGAGGCAACGAAAACTAAATCTCCGAGCATGCCAAAATACTCGGAGGACACCTGAGCATGCTCAGGAAAGCCCGAGCAATGAGTGTACTCAGGTTTTTATGGGCCCCGGGCGAAAGAGCCTCAGTGGGCCCCTTTAACACAGACCACGATTCATGATGCACAGATAGAGAAATATAGATACAGTACAATGCCAAATACTTCACTTCTTCCATTACATGAGTGATATCGATTGTAAATTCTACAATAGCTCAAAAACCGCCAAATCCTCGCAGCGCACAGTACAGACTGGACAGTACAGTCCTCCATACAGTATTATGGGCACCACATAGTCTCCCCTCATCACCCATATAATACCCCATGCAGGATGTCACCCCCCCATCCCCCATATAATGCTCCATACAGAATACTAGACCCAAAATAATGCTCAATACAGGATACTGGTCCCTGTTATGAATGTTTTAGAAATGAATTCTGAGCAGAAGCTCCCTCTGGTGGTTGCAAACAGTACTGAACCATTCAATGAGGATTGGCAATCAGGGATCATGGACTGGCTGGATATAAGGGAGGTTTCCCCCCATCATGGTTGCCGGTGATCAATTGTTCTTGTCTCAACGTTGTTTCCTGGTTCACTTGGAAGCTTGCTGAGTCTTGCCTCTTCTCCTGCTCTCAGATAAGATATTTTCTGTTTTTTGTTTTTGTGCTTGCCATTTGTATATTTCTCTGCATTTCTGTGAGGTTAGCCAGGTTCCTTTCCCCGGGGGGCTTGGTCTCCTCTCGGTTCCTCTGGAGCCATTGTTTTTGTTCGTTTGCCTTTTCCAGTTTTTTTTTTCTGTGGCTGCAGCTTAGTTTTGTTACACCACAGAACTAATTTAGGTGGTAGAGGTCGTGTGATCTCAGGTGTTTTTGCAATTAGTAGCGTTGTTTTTTTTTAGAGTTTTTTTGGATTGCAGTAAGTATCCTTCCTATCCTTTTCTGTCTAAGTCAGATTGGGCCCCAGCGTTTGCTCATACTATTTTCTGTCTGTGTCTGTATTTCCTCTTGTCTAACCGCCATTACATGTTTGGGGGCTTCCTATGTTCTTTGGGGATCTGCTCCGGGGCAGATAGCTTTCCTCTTTCTATCTTTAGGTGTAGTTAGCCTCTCAGGCCGTGACGAGGCGTCTAGGACCAATGTAGGAACGCTCCACGGCTGCCTTTAGTTGTGGTGGTTAGTCAGGGTACTGCAATCCAGTAGATTCCAACCTCTCTGGTGTATTGCCATTTTTGCCTGCTCTCCTCAGCTACCAAAACATAACAGGTCCCCATATAATGCTCCATACAGGATACTGGTCCCCATATAATGCTCCATACAAAATATGGAGCTCTCCTCTGCACTGTGCTGCTTTCTGCACTGTTACGGCTCAGGAAAAGGCTCTGTGGAAAGACTCCCCATTATCATCATCATTGCCTCCCCATCATCATCATCATCGGCTCCCCATCATCATCATTGTCTCCCCATCATCATTATTGCCTCCTCATCATCATCATTGCCTCGCCATTATCATCATTGCCTCCCCATCAACATCAATGCCTGCCCATCATCATCATCGCCTCCCCATCATTATCATTGCCTCTCCATCATCATCATTGCCTCCCCATCATCATCATTGTCTCCCCATCATCATCATTGCCTCCCCATCATTATCATTGCCTCCCCATTATCATCAATGCCTGCCCATCATTATCATCGCCTCCCCATCATCATTGCCTCCCCATTATCATCAATGCCTGCCCATCATCATCATCGCCTCCCCATCATCATTGCCTCCCCATTATCATCAATGACTGCCCATCATCATCATCGCCTCCCCATCATCATTGCCTCCCCATTATCATCAATGCCTGCCCATCATCATCATCGCCTCCCCATCATTATCATTGCCTCCCCATTATCAACAATGCCTGCCCATCATCATCATCGCCTCCCCATCATCATTGCCTTCCCATTATCACCAATGCCTGCCCATCATCATCGCCTCCCCATCATCATTGCCTCCCCATTATCATCAATGCCTGCCCATCATCATCGCCTCCCCATCATCATCATTGCCTCCCCATTATCATCAATGCCTGCCCATCATCATCATCACCTCCCCATCATCATTGCCTCCCCATTATCATCAATGCCTGCCCATCATCATCATCGCCTCCCCATCATTATCATTGCCTCCCCATTATCAACAATGCCTGCCCATCATCATCATCGCCTCCCCATCATCATTGCCTCCCCATTATCATCAATGCCTGCCCATCATCATCATCACCTCCCCATCATCATTGCCTCCCCATTATCATCAATGCCTGCCCATCATCATCATCGCCTCCCCATCATTATCATTGCCTCCCCATTATCAACAATGCCTGCCCATCATCATCATCGCCTCCCCATCATCATTGCCTCCCCATTATCACCAATGCCTGCCCATCATCATCGCCTCCCCATCATCATTGCCTCCCCATTATCATCAATGCCTGCCCATCATCATCATCGCCTCCCCATCATCATCATTGCCTCCCCTTCATCATTGCCTCCCTATTATCATCAATGCCTGCCCATCATCATCATCACCTTCCCATCATCATTGCCTCCCCATTATCATCAATGCCTCCCCATCATCATCACTGCCCTCCCCCCACCACCATCACACATACAGCACCACACACAGACAGCAC
This sequence comes from Oophaga sylvatica, assembly GCA_033576555.1. Taxonomy (NCBI): domain Eukaryota; kingdom Metazoa; phylum Chordata; class Amphibia; order Anura; family Dendrobatidae; genus Oophaga; species Oophaga sylvatica. Next base: position 525,484,253 of record JARQOD010000004.1, on the reverse strand, counting down.
CGCAGCACACAAGCACTCTCTCACATAAACACACACACACAAAGCACCGCACTACATACACACACACAAAGCACCGCACTACATACACACACACTGATACACACAGACACACACACACAGACACATCACATCTCACCTGTCCGGCGTCCGCGCGCTCTCTGCCACAGCCGGCCGCTGAATGATTACATCATTCAGCGGCTGCTGTGAGAGGAAGCGCCGGCGCCCCCTGGAGCCCGGAGCTGCGGCAGCGGAGGCACGGGGAGAGGTAAGTATTGTGCCAGCTGCTGCCGGGGCCCTGAGTAAGCGGGGGGGCCAGTGGTGGCGCTGACACCACTCTCCTCCGCTGACGGGCGCCGGGGTGCCCGACGACGAGTGGGCCCCCCGCCTGCTCAGGGCCCTGGCACTTGCCCGGGTATGCCGGGTGCTGACGCCGGCCCTGCGTAGGTGCACACACTTACCCGGTGGTGGCTCTACGCACACACGACAGGCGGCATGCAGGAGGTGCAGGAGAGGGGCGGGAGGAGCGCACAGTCCCGGCTGTCGCTGCTGTCACTGTGGGGGGGAAGCAGCAGTGGAAAGAGCTGCATCTTCTGCTTCCGCTCACCAGGACCACGGGTGGGGGAAAGAGAAGGGTTCCGGTGCGCCGCACTGCGAGAGGCCTGAGGGTGGCGCAGACAGCAAAACTTTATTGAAAAAGTGTCATCAGCGAACAGTGGCTGACGGGCCGGAACAGGTGATATGGGCACGGACGTTCCCCACCGCTGCTTTAATGAGTTCAAGTTAATGTTTAATGTTTCCAAGTTACTAATAGATATAAGGAACTATTAAATTATGAGATGTGATCCAAAACGCAATAATAGTGTTTACTAGAAACAAAATCAGAAAGAGCACACCAAACCCATATAACCCATAATGGGAGGTGAGCAAAAACACTTAAGATAATATAGAGCAAAAAAGTGATATATATTTATTAGAATCTATGTAACAATACAATAACAAAATCACAAAAGCGAAAAGTGGCTCACAAAAAATGGGGGAAGGACTGACAATATAGCCCATACAGACCAGCAGGAAAATGGTACATACAAGGCCGGTAATGACCCAGTATAATCCCCCAATAAGTATAGTCCAGGAACTGAATATATTTCAAAGGTTTTTGCTCACCTCCCATCATGGGTTATATTGGTTTTGTGGTTGCTCTTTCTGATTTTTTTTTAGATATAAGGAAGATCTACACAAGGCGGATGTCAGTTTTTGGCTCAGTGTTAGACATTGCAGAGGAAATTACTCATGTAAAGGCAATTACATTAGAGGAGCTGACCTTTAGGCACGGTGATCAGGATCACACATTTGTGCACTTCTTGCAAAGTTGAAAAACCTGTGGTAAAAAGTTTCACAACTAAGTGCAATACAATGTAAGTGAATATATTTTTGGCAAACAGAAAAAACCTGCATCCGATTCGCTGTATACTCACGTGACAGATCTGTTGCCGAAACTTCAGCAACTGAAAGTCAGCTTCGTACATGTGAATAGTGTGGATTCTTCAGCGTGTACACACGGGCCATGTGAAGATGTATACCACAGTTATAGAAATTTTTGCAATAGATCTAATTTGTGAATATACATTACAGCAGGTGCAGGCAGTTTATTATTTATTATATGGCTAAACAATAACCGGGGAAGCAGAGGAGACTCAACACTGAAGCAGGGGAAGCACAAGCCCATTATTAAAGTGTCTCTGTCCTCTAAAAATGGCAATCATGTCCTGTTTTTATTTCTCTCTTTTTATATTTTTCAGATTTCCATTTGTGGACTATGTCACTTTCTCTGAACTACACCGGATTCTCTGGACCAGGTTGGACCTGCATGGGTTTTTTTAAAAAATAAATTGGCAAACAAGGGAAAAAGTCAAGTTTTTTTTTTAAATAAACTATTTTGTGTGCGTGTATTTTACTTTTTAGTACTGGTACGGGGTAGTTTTTTGAAGAGTTTTTTGAGCGGATCCATTCTACATTGTTTAAAAATTCTTGCAAGACGTTTTCTATTAATTTCTATAGGATGTCCACTTTGCTTTTTATGAGATTTTGAACCTTTATTTTTTTGGTTTTGGTTTTGCAACATGCTTGTGTTGCACAGCTTGTGAATCCACACCTTTGCAGCAGAAAACTTCACAGAGCAGGCTTCATGGGATAAAAAGCATTTACTTCTTACAACATGAGGTAAAAGGAAAATGCACAGTCATTTCAGCATTGCATCAGGAAACAGGAACAAAATGAAAGTGAAACTATTTCTTATACAATACATTAAACAGAAGGAAACGTTACACAATATCGCCATCTATTGTCAGGTCAGCATAAAGTCCTCCTTTTACTTAAAATAAGTCCTAATCTGTTGCACATGCCAACAGCTTGGTGGCAAAAAAAAAAAGAACATGTCACGTATTTAAAATGGATCTTGATGCAATTCGCTCCAAAGTAGCCACAGTCCAATCAAACAGCTGCAAAAGATGAAAAATGCTTTTTTGTAAGAACAAAAAAATTCTAAACTATTTTCAGAAATTAAAAACTCCTTCAAAAAAGGAGTTTTTCCCGAAAGGATTTCCACTTGAAAAACTCGTGTAACTCGTTGTTTTTGAACGTCTCAAAAAACTTAACCCCACTTGAAGGTAAGGCTCAGCAGGGAAGACAGTTTCAATTAAAGTGATCATATGTTGCCAAAGACTTTTCTCTGGCTTCATTAGTCTATGGTTAAGTCCAAATTCACACATTCATGATATGCGGCCAGAGCTCGGATCACAATACCCAGCCTTACTATAGGTCTCCTGTTATGTTACGGTAGCTGAGGAGTGCAGGTAAAAAAGGAAATACACCAGAGCAGTTGGAATCTATGAGATTGCAGTACCTGACTAACCACCACAACTAGAGGCAGCCGTGGAGCGTTCCTACGATGGTCCTAGACGCCTCGTCACAGCCTGAGAAACTAACTACACCTAAAGATAGAAATAGGAAAGCTATCTGCCCCGGAGCAGAACCCCAAAGATAATAGAAGCCCCCAAACATGTAATGGCGGTTAGACAAGAGGAAATACTGACACAGAAAGAAAATAGTATGAGCAAACGCTGGGGCCCAAACTATCTAAATAGAAAAGGACAGGAAGGGTACTTACTGCAATCCCAGAAAACCCTGAAAAACACCAACTCTACTAATTTCAAAATCACCTGAGATCACACGACCTCTACCACCTAAATTAGTTCTCTGGTGTAACAAAAACAGCAGCCACTGAAAAAACTGCAAAAAGCAAAAGTACAAAACACAGTGGCTGGACTAAACTGAGAGGGCAAAAGCCCCCGGAGGGGACCCAGAAGGCCCCCACAGAAGTGCAGGACAAAATGCAAAAATATAGCAAAAACACAAAATAAGAAATTGTCTTATCTGATAGCAGGAGATGCAGACACGACACAGCAGGCTACAAGGGAAACTGGAAAGAAGGATTCAGACCAGAACAATTGATCACCGGCAACCCTGATGAGAAAATGATTCCCTTAAATAAGACCAATCAGTAACACCTGATTCCCAATCCTCACTAGTACCGCTTGTAACCACCAGAGGGAGCCTCTGCTCAGAACTCATCTCAAACCCATTCACAACAGTACCCCCCCCTTGAGGAGGGGTCACCGAACCCTCATTTGAGCAACCAGGTCGGTCAGGATGAGTTCTATGATACGCACGGATAAGTCTCCTAGCATGGATGTCCGAAGCAAACACCCAAGAATTATCTTCCTGACCATAACCTCTCCATTTAACCAAATACTGGAGTCTTCGTCTAGAAAAACGAGAATCCAATATTTTCTCAACCACATACTCCAGATTGCCCTCAACCAAAACAGGGTCAGGAGGCACAGCAGCAGGAACCACTGGCTCAACAAACCTCTCAACAAGGACTTGTGGAACACGTTATGGATCTTAAATGTCCCTGGAAGAAGCAAACGAAAAGAAACAGGATTAATAATCTCCATGATCTTATAAGGTCCAATGAACCTAGGCTTAAATTTAGGAGATGCTACTCTCATAGGAATATTCTTTGAGGACAACCAGACCAAGTCCCCACTTTAAACCGAGGACCATCAGTCCTATGCCGGTTAGCAAACCGCTGGGCCTTCTCCTGAGAGAGGGACAACCTCTCCACTACCTGGTCCCAAATCTGCTGCATAAACTCAACAACAGAGTCAACACCTGGACAGACAGAAGCCTCCGTCTGTCCTGAAGAAATCGAGGGTGAAACCCAGAATTACAGAAAAACGGAGACATCAAAGTGGCAGAGCTAGCCCTATTATTAAGAGCAAACTCAGCCAAAGGCAAAAAAGAGACCCAGTCATCCTGATCAGCAGACACAAAGCATCTTAGATAAGTCTCCAATGTCTGGTTTGTTCTCTCAGTTTGACCATTGGTCTGAGGATGAAATGCCGAGGAGAAAGACAATTGAACACCCAGTTTAGAACAAAAAGTCCTCCAAAATCTGGAAACAAACTGGACTCCTCTGTCAGACACAATGTTCTCAGGAATGCCGTGTAAACGAACCACGTGCTGAAGGAACAACGGCACCAATTCAGAGGAGGAAGGCAACTTAGGTAATGGCACAAGATGTATCATTTTGGAAAACCTATCACAAATTACCCAGATGGTGGTCATTCTCTGAGAAACAGGAAGATCGGAAATGAAATCCATAGAGATATGGGTCCATGGTCTCTTGGGCACAGGCAATGGCATCAACAAACCACTAGAGCGAGAGCAAGGCTTGGAGCGAGAGCAAGTCCCGCAGGACTGCACAAACTCCCTGACATCGCGAGACAAGGTAGGCCACCAAAAGGACTGACTAACCAAGTCTCTGGTACCAAAAATTCCGGATGCCCAGCCAATGCGGAACAATGAATCTCAGACATCACACTCTTTTTCCATTGGTCCGGGACAAACAATTTTCCAACAGGGCAGCGCTCGGGCCTATCCTCCTGACACCCCTCCAGAGCAAGTCTCAAATTAGGCGAGATGGCGGAAAGAACTACACCCTCCTTCAAAATAACAGAGGGATCAGATAGCTCAGGAGAGTCCGCAAGGAAACTCCTCGAGAGGGCATCCGCCTTAACATTCTTAGTGCCAGGAAGAAAGGAAACCACAAAATTAAAACGTGTGAAAAACAAGGCCCACCTGGCCTGTCTAGGATTGAGTCGCTTGGCAGATTCCAGATAGACCAGATTCTTATGGTCCGTAAGGACCACCACCTGATGTTTGGCTCCCTCCAGCCAATGTCTCCACTCTTCAAAAGCCCACTTCATGGCCAATAACTCCCGATTACCCACGTCATAATTACGTTCAGTAGGAGAAAATTTTCGAGAGAAAAAGGCACAAGGGTTACTTTTAGAGGTCTCTGGATCTTTTTGGGACAAAACGGCACCTGCCCCAATTTCAGAGGCATCAACCTCCACCTGAAATGGAAGAGAAACATCAGGCTGCCGTAGAACAGGAGCAGAAGTGAATCTCTGCTTAAGTTCCTGAAACGCAGAGACTGCTCAGGAGGCCAATTCACCACATCAGAACCCTTTCTGGTCAAATCAGTTAATGGTTTAACAATAACAGAGAAATTACCAATAAATTTACGATAAAAATTGGCAAAACCCAAAAATCTCTGAAGAGCCTTTAATGAAGTAGGTTGGACCCAATCACAGATGGCCTGAACCTTGACCGGGTCCATTTCAATAACAGATGGGGACAAAATGAATCCCAGAAATGAGATCTTCTGTACGCCAAAAAGACACTTTGATCCCTTCACATACAGAGCATTCTCTCTCAAAATCTGGAATACAGTTCGAACATGTTTCACATGAAGTCCAGTCATTAGAAAAAAATCAAGATATCATCCAAATAAAACAATCAGAAACTTGTCCACAAAATCCCTGAAAATGTCATTCATGAAGGACTGGAAGACGGAAGGAGCATTAGTGAGCCCAAAGGGCATCACAAGGTACTCAAAATGCCCTTCAGGGGTGTTAAATGCCGTCTTCCATTCATCCCCGTGCTTAATGCGAATAAGGTTATACGCCCCCCTGAGGGCAAGCTTGGTAAACCAAGTAGCGTTTTT
>JARQOD010000004.1:525370700-525478020 GCA_033576555.1 Oophaga sylvatica | reverse complement strand
ACACAGGGGCATTATTGGAGACACAGGGGACAGGATTGGAGACACTGGGGCAGGATTGGAGACACATGCAGCACGATTGGAGACACAGGGGGCACGATTGGAGACACGGGGCAGGATTGGAGTCACTGGGGGCAGAATGGAGACACGTTGGAGGATGAAAGACTTGGGGGCATGATTGGAGACACGGGGCAGAATGGAGACACAGGGGGCATTATTGGAGACACAGAGGGCATTATTGGAGACACAGGGGGCAGTATTGGAAACACTGGGGGCAGGATTAGAGACACTGAGGGCAGAATAAAAGACATGGGGGCAGGATAAAAGACATGGGGCAGGGTTGGAGACAGATGGGGCAGGATTGGAGACAGATGGGGCAGGATGGGGAGCTCATATGGGGCAGAATGGATACTCATGAGAGCGGGATGGGAGAACATATGGCTGGATCCAGGAATGAGACACATGGGGCCAGGATGGGGGATATTATTACCATATGGGCTAATTAAGGGATATTATTACTGTAGTGATGTATTTATTTTTTTGAGAATACTGTTTTAAATGGGGGAGGTCCTGTTACTGTGCAGAGCGACACAATGTCGCCTTTTTTTCTTCATCTGGTGTAGTTTAGAAGTTTAAAAAAAAATCCGTAATGTGTTCTGCAAGTGTAGCTCTAGATAACTCTAGATAACCATCCTTGTAGACTGTGAGCCCTTGCGGGCAGGGTCCTCTCTCCTTCTGTACTTGTGTGTGCCTTGCATTGCTCACGTTTATTGTACTTGTCTATAATTGCCCCTTTTCACATGTAAAGAGCCATGAAATAAATGGCGCTATAAAAATGTATAATAATAATAACTGTGTTATTTCCTGCAGAGACGAGCCCTGGCTGGAAGAAGTGATGGCGGTCTGTGCTGGATGAAAGATGAAAAGCAAAGATGAAGGACTTCACCTAAAGACGTCACTGGTGAGTGTGTTACCTGTACACTGACACTATACACTGTATACTATATACAGAAGTCCTGTGTACAATGTCACCAGTGATCACTGTATTACCTGTACACAGACACTGCATACTAAGTGCAGATCTCCTGTTTATAATGGCACTTATGGTGACAGTATTGTTTTTTTTTTTTTATTACTGATCTATATTGTAGTATTCAGTCACTATGTGGTGGTAATATGTTGTCCGGCCATGGTGTTGGGTTATTTGTCCCTTGTATGAGATATTATTGAATCACAGTGGTGGTAATATGTGGTCTGGACATGGTTTGGTGGTATTTGTTCCTTGTATGTGATATTGTTGGTCATTTTAAAAATTGAAAAATAAATACAAATATACCTAAATTGTATTGGATATTTTAACAAATATTTAATAGGTTACAGTAGAGTAGGGCCCGGCCAAAAGAGTCTACCGTGTTATGGTGGCGGCTTAAAAAAAATCTTTTGGCCAAAACAAGAGCTGCTGGCTATATGTGTCATCTGACGATGGGAACTGTTAATGTGTGATTGGTGACAAGTGGAGTTTTTCTAAGAGAGCGGTGGGACTGTGGACAGTTCGAGGGGTGGAGGCGGGGCTGGGGTGGAGGTGAGTCCAAAGCGCCCCCGAAAATTTTGCCAGTATGGGGCCCCGAAATTCCTAGTGGCAGCCCTGATTGAATGGAAGGACCCAATCCAAAAGTTTGATAAGGGGCCTGTTTTTTTTAGTTACCCCATATGGGACCCCTCTTTGGAGATCATTGGTTAGTTGACTCAATCATATTGTGAGGAGCCTTGCCACAGGAGTCGATACCAACAAAGTTTTGCCTGCATTAGAAGAAGCCACATAACGTCTTCAAATTAAAAGTTCAATCTTCTTAATGATGGTATCGTGCAACAGAGGAACCGTCTGCAGAGATTCATATTGGGATACCATTCCCAACTCATAAATCTTAGTACCCAGTTTGCTTTGAACTTACAGCAGGATCTACTTTTTACTTGTCTTTCTCCCAAGTCAGAATCCAATTGATCCTTTAATTGATTTATTGAGATCCAAAGGAGTCGCAAAAAGAGGAAAAGAGGAAAGTCAGAAAATAAAATCCCTTTAGTTTGTGATAATTCAAAGTACAAGGAAGAACCAGAAGTTACACCTTCGTTAGTTTTTTTTTATGAAACTTTTGAACTATGAAAAAAAAGGAATAAAGACTTACCGTATATACAGTTATATGAAAAAGTTTGGGCACCCCTATTAATCTTAAGCTTAATGTTTTATAAAAATTGGTGTTTTTGCAACAGCTATTTCACTTTGATATATCTAATAACTATTGGACACAGTTATGTTTCTGCCTTGAAATGAGGTTTATTGTACTAGCAGAACATGTGCAATCTGCATTCAAACAAAATTTGACAGGTGCATAAGTATGGCCACCCTTATCATTTTCTTGTTTTAAATACTCCTACCTACTTTTTACTGACTTACTAAAGCACTTTTTTTGGTTTTGTAACCTCATTGAGCTTTGAACTTCATAGCCAGGTGTATGCAATCATGAGAAAAGCTACTTAAAGTGGCCACTTGCAAGTTGTTCTCCTGTTTGAATCTCCTCTGAAGAGTGGCATCATGGGCTCCTCAAAACAACTGTCAAATGATCTGAAAACAAAGATTATTCAACATAGTTGTTCAGGGGAAGGATACAAAAAGCTGTCTCAGAGATTTAACCTGTCAGTTTCCACTGTGAGGAACATAGTAAGGAAATGGAAGAACACAGGGACAGTTCTTGTTAAGGCCAGAAGTGGCAGGCCAAGAAAAACATCAGAAAGGCAGAGAAGAAGAATGGTTAGATCAGTCAAGGACAATCCTCAGACCACCTCCAGAGAGCTGAAGCATCAACTTGCTGCAGATGGTGTCACTGTGCATCGGTCAACTATACAACGCACTTTGCACAAGGAGAAGCTGTATGGGAGAGTGATGCGAAAGAAGCCGTTTCTGCAAGCACGCCACAAACAGAGTCCCCAGACCTGAATATCATTAAACATCTGTGGGATCATTTGAAGAGGGCTGTCCATGCTCGGCGACCATCAAACTTAACTGAACTGGAATTGTTTTGTAAAGAAGAATGGTCAAAAATACCTTCATCCAGGATCCAGGAACTCATTAAAAGCTACAGAAAGCGACTAGAGGCTGTTATTTTTGCAAAAGGAGGATCTACTAAATATTAGTGTCACTTTTCTGGTGAGGTGCCCATACTTATGCACCTGTCAAATTTTGTTTGGATGCAGATTGCACATGTTCTGCTAGTACAATAAACCTCATTTCAAGGCAGAAACATTACTGTGTCCAATAGTTATTAGATATATCAAACTGAAATAGCTGTTGCAAAAACACCAATTTTTTATAAAACATTAAGCTTAAGATTAATAGGGGTGCCCAAACTTTTTCATATAACTGTAAGTTTTGTGGTATTCTCCATTTTTTATGAGAACATTATACTATCTATATGTAACAGGGATGGTTCTCAGGCCTGGCCATCACAGATGAGCACAAAGGCCGTACAGTGGTTATCCACAAAGTTCCCTAGTCTGACAGTCACTCATCAGTTGCCCCCTAGGGTACAGTTCACTTCTATGGGACCCCCCTACAATCAGCCATTATCACCGTGAGTTCTCGGCTCCACACTGCATGGGAAATTAAACATTGCAGCTCCCACTGAAATCAATGGTTTCTCCTCATGAATGCCCTTTTATTGCATTCATATACCTTCAGAGATGGATTAAGAGTAGCCAGGACCCCGAACAGTTTAGAATGTGCACCCCCCCACCCGATGTATCACATGACATGTCACATGATTCCCTCGATAGATCATGTGGCAGATGGTAAATGCATAATAGGGCAGGGGTGGGCAATTCATTTTCCTGAGGGGCCACATGAGAGACCATGACTGTTGTGGAGGTCGAACCAATACACTGAAATGAATTCTTCCTCAATATTAACTATAATTATTTGAATTGTATCTCTTAATATTGAGCTTAATTAAGTATGCCGACATCCCACTATACATCATATGAGCCCTCACATAACCCCCAATATACACTATAATCCCCCACATAACCTACTATATACAGTATGAGCCCCCACATAACTTCCTATTTAAAGCATGAGCCCTCATATACAGTACGAGCCCCACATATCCTTCAATATACAGTGTGAACCCCCACATATCCTTCTATATACAATATGAGCTCCCATATAGCCCGTTATACAGCATGAGGCCTCACACAGCCTCCTGTATACAGTATGAGGCCTCACATAGCTCCGTATAAACAGTATAAAACCCCACATAGCCTCCTTTATACAGTATGAGCCTCTACTTAGCCTTTTGTATATATACACTGCTCAAAAAAATAAAGGGAACACTAAAATCCCACATCCTAGGTATCACTGAATTAAATATTCCAGTTGCAAATCTTTATTCATTACATTGTGGAATGCGGTGCGAACAATAAAACATAAAAATGATCAATGTAAATCAAAATTAATATCCCATGGAGGTCTGGATTTGGAATGATACTCAAAATCAAAGTGGAAAATCAAATTAGAGGCTGATCCAACTTCAGTGGAAATGCCTCAAGACAAGGAAATGATGCTCAGCAGTGTGTGTGGCCTCCATGGACGTGTATGACCTCCCTGTAACGCCTGGGCAATTCTCCTGATGAGGCGGCGGATGTTCTTCTGAGGGATCTCTTCCCAGACCTGGATTAAAGCATCAGTCAACTCCTGGACAGTCTTTGGTGCAATTTTGCGTTGGTGGATGGAACAAGACATGATGTCCCAGATGTGCTCTATTGGATTCAGGTCTGGGAAACAGGCAAGCCAGTCCATAGCATCATTGCTTTCATCAAGCAGGAACTGTGACACTTCAGCCACATGAGGCCTAGCATTGTCATGAATCAGAAGGAACCTAAGTCCCACTTCACCTGCATATGGTCTCACTACGGGTTTGAGAATCTCATCCCGTTACCTAATGGCAGTCAGGGTAACTCTGGCTAGCACATGGAGGGCTGTGCGGCCCTCCAAAGAAATGCCACCTCACACCATTACTGACCCACTGCCAAACCCATCATGCTGGAGGATGCTGCAGGCAGCAGAACATTGTCCACAGCATCTCCAGACTCTGTCAAGTCTGTCACATGTGCTCAGTGTGAACCTGCTCTCATCCGTGAAGAGCACAGGGCACCAATGTCAAATCTGCCAATTTTGGTATTCTCTGACAAATGCCAATTGCCCTGCACAGTGTTGGGCTGTAAGCACAACACCCACTTGTAGACGTCGGGCGCTCATTCCACCATCATGGAGTCTGTTTCTGACAGTTTGAGCAGACACATGGATGTTAGTGGCCTGCTGGAGGTCATTTTGCAGGGCTCTGGCACTGCTCCTCCTTGCGCAAAGGAGGAGGTAGCGGTCCTAGTGCTGGGTTGTTGCCCTCCTACAGCCCCCTCCACTTCTCCTGGTATACTGGCCTCTCTCCTGGTATTTTCTCCATGCTCTGGACACTGTGCTGACAGACACAGCTACCCTTATTGCAACAGCTCGCATTGATGTGCCATCCTGGATGAGCTGCACTACCTGAGCAACTTCTGTTGGTTGTAGACATCACCTCATGCTACTGTACGGTACCTCTAGGGGTGAGAGCAATGATAAAATGCAAAAGTGACCAAAACAGTCAAAAAAGATGGGAATAGAGAAATGGTCTGTGGTCACCACTTGCTGAACCACTACACTCCTTTATAGGGGGTGTTTAGCTAATTGCCGATCATTTGTACCTGTTGTCTGTTCCATTTGCACAACAGCAGGAGAAATTGATTCATAATTGGTGTTGCTTTGTTACTGGAAAGGTAGATTTCACAGAAATGTGATTTACTTGGAAGTTACACTGTGTTGTTATTTTTTTGTATTGTATTTTTTGAGGAGAGTATATGACCCCCCCTACATAGCCCCCATTATGATCCCCCACATAACCTACTCTATACAGTATGAACCCCCTACATAGCCTCCTATATACAGTATGAGCCCCACATAGCTCCCTATATACAGTATAAGCTGTTGTGAATGTTTTAGAAATGAATTCTGAGCAGAAGCTCCCTCTGGTGGTTGCAAACAGTACTGAACCATTCAATGAGGATTGGCAATCAGGAATCACAGACTGGCTGGATATAAGGGAGGTTTCCCCCCATCATGGTTGCCGGTGATCAATTGTTCTTGTCTCAACGTTGTTTCCTGGTTCACTTGGAAGCTTGCTGAGTCTTGCCTCTTCTCCTGCTCTCAGATAAGATATTTTCTGTTTTTTGTTTTTGTGCTTGCCATTTGCATATTTCTTTGCATTTCTGTGAGGTTGGCCAGGTTCCCCTCCCCGGGGGGCTTGGGCTCCTCTCGGTTCCTCTGGAGCCACTGTTGTTTGTTCATTTGCCTTTTCCAGTTTTTTCAGTGGCTGCGGCTTAGTTTTGTTACACCAGAGAACTAATTTAGGTGGTAGAGGTCGTGTGATCTCAGGTGTTTTTGCAATTAGTAGCGTTGGCTTTTTTTTAGGGTTTTTTTGGATTGCAGTAAGTATCCTTCCTATCCTTTTCTGTATAGGCAGATTGGGCCCCAGCGTTTGCTCATACTATTTTCTGTCTGTGTCTGTATTTCCTCTTGTCTAACCGCCATTACATGTTTGGGGGCTTCCTATGTTCTTTGGGAATCTGATCCGGGGCAGATAGCTTTCCTCTTTCTATCTTTAGGTGTAGTTAACCTCTCAGGCTGTGACGAGGTGTCTAGGACCAACGTAGGAACGCTCCACGGCTGCCTTTAGTTGTGGTGGTTAGTCAGGGTACTGCAATCCAGTAGATTCCAACCTCTCTGGTGTATTGCCGTTTTTGCCTGCTCTCCTCAGCTACCAAAACATAACAATAAGCCCCCACTTAACACGAGGATGTTTCTTCTTGTGGTCACAGAAAAGGTGACAGGGGCTCCCCTGGAGCTACTCTGCCATTCTGTATTGACAGCAGTGAAGCTTCAGAAAAGCTCCGTGCCTGAGGATTAGTGCTGCCAATAGCGGTGCACAAAACATAGAGGGCAATCTGGCCATGGGCCCCCTGGAGCCTTGGGCCCAGTGCGGTAGCCCAGATAGCCTTCATTAGATATAGATTGACAATTAGAGATTGTCACACACAGATTGTGACACACCACCACAGACGGCACCTGAACCTTCAGCCTACCAGGACCTTCAGTTGTTTTTCCAATCCCATATCCCCATCACACATCCTCCATCCCATAGGCACATCTTCCCACTTAAAGGGATCTCCGATATGGAAGTCAGGGCAAATCCATCCTGCGCTTTGGTACTGACCCCAGGCCTCTCTTAAAGGGATCTCCGGTATGGAAGTTAGGGCCATTCCACTCAGCTCTATGGTTCTGACCCCAGAGTCTCTTAAAGGGATCATTGGTATGGAAGTTAGGGTAAATCCACTAAGCGCTCTGGTTCTGACTCCAGGCCTCTCTTAAAGGGATCTCCGGTATGGAAGTTAGGGTAAATCCCTCAGCGCTCTGATTCTGACCCCAGGCCTCTCTTAACCCCTTAACCCCCAAGGGTGGTTTGCATGTTAATGACCGGGCCAATTTTTACAATTCTGACCACTGTCTCTTTATGAGGCTATAACTCTGGAACGCTTCAACAGATCTTCACGATTCTGAGACTGTTTTCTCATGACATATTGTACTTCATGATAGTGGTAAAATTTATTCGATATAACTTGCGGTTATTTATGAAAAAAATGGAAATATGGCGAAAATTTTGAAAATTTTGCAATTTTCAAACTTTTAATTTTTATTCCCTTAAACCAGAGAAATGTCACACAAAATAGTTACTAAATAACATTTCCCACGTCTACTTTACATCAGCACAATTTTGAAACAAATTTTTTTTTGTTACGAAGTTATAAGGGTTAAAATTTGACCAGCGATTTCTCATTTTCACAACAAATTGTACAAAACCATTTTTTTTAGGGACCACCTCACATTTGAAGTCACTTTGAGGGGTCTATATGGCAGAAATACCCAAAAGTGACACCATTCTATAAACTGCACCCCTCAAGGTACTCAAAGCCACATTCAAGAAGTTTATTAACCCTTCAGGTGCTTCACAGGAGCTGAAGCAACTTGTAAGGAAAAAATGAACATTTAACTTTTTAGTCACAAAAATGATCTTTTACAAAAAATTTTTTATTTTAACAAGGGTAAAAGGAGAAAATGGACAGAAAAAGTTGTTGTGTAATTTCTCCTGAGTACGTCGATACCCCATATGTGGGGGAAAACCACTGTCTGGGCGCACAGCAGGGCTTGGAAGGAGCGCCGTTTGACTTTTTCAAACCAAAATTGGCGGGAATTGAGATTGGACGCCATGTCGCGTTTAGAGAGCCTCTGATGTGCCTAAACAGGATCGCTGTCTGGGTAGACAGAGTGGCACGAAAACAGTTCATTCAGACAGCAGTTCTGGTGAAAACTGGCCGCAACCAGTTTTATTAAAGTCCACAGCAAACAGATAAAAACAAATCATAAACAGAAGACCTAGGCTTGTCTAGCCACTAATTACACTTAGATAGATTTCCCTTTCTATCCGGGTCCCGGCTCTACCAGCCTGGGCCAAAACAACACATATGTTCAGCATTTACCAGCATGGAGGTTCACAGAGTCTCCTCCTTGTGTCTGAAGGCACATCCAACGTCCAGACTTGAGAGAGCTCCACTCCTATTCAGCCGCTATTCGCACGGATTCTCACTGAGACTACTCCTGTGTCTGGGGTACATCGAGCACCCAGACTGAGATAGCTCAAACTCCTGGAGACTGCTTCTTGTGCCTAGACTCCTTGTCCAGACTAAGCGAGCTCTCTGACTGTGTTCCAACACACCTACTTCTGGTCTCCTAATTAACACCTGAGTGATTTCAGGCCTGAGCTGCAAGTGTGTACTGAATGTAAGGTGTAGTGACCTTTCTCTACCACTAGGTCTACAAAGCCACACACCTCCCTTATACCAGTCAGTAAAGTAGCTAGGTGAAATATACACCCCATTCAATACACATACTCTCACTGTCTCACACTGGACATGAACGTCGGTAACTTGGCATTGAGCACAGCAGTGCAAAAAAATTTTCGGATGAAGACTCCATTCTCCGGAATCCATCTTTTCGCGACTGAGGGAGTTCGCTGTGATATTCTGAACTCCTGGAATGTGAATCGCAGAGATGGCTGGCACTCTGGCCTCGGCCCATACCAGAATTCGAGACACTTCCATCATGAGCCTGAAGCTCCTCGTCCCACCTTGATGATTGATATACGCGACCGCCGTCGCGTTGTCTGTCTGCACTCGGACTGGTAGACCACTTAAAGGACCGTCCAGTGTTGGAGGCAAAGGAAAATTGCCCTCAATTCCAGGATGTTGATCGACAGGACAGACTCTTCCAACGACCATACTCCCTGAATCCAGAGATCGTTCCAGACACCCCCCCCAGCCCGTCAGGCTGGCATCGGTGGTTACGACCGACCACCTTGGAGGGAGGAAGGACTTCCCCAGGGATAACACTTCCGGACGTAACCACCATCCTAGAGACTCTCGCACCCTGTGGGAGATGATGACACTGCAATCCAGTGAAGACTGCGATCGATCCCAACGGTTCAAAATGAGCATTTGGAGAGCCCTGGAATGAAATTGGGCAAACGGAATTGTCTCCATCGACGCCACCATCAAACCCAGAAGGCGCATACACCTTCGAAGGGACATTGCTGTCGAAGACTTCATTACATGTCAAAGAAGACTCGCTTGCTTGTCTGGAGGCAGAGACACCACTGCTCGTACCGTGTCGAATGCATTCCCAAAAACAGGATTGACTGTGACGGTTCCAGAGACGACTTCTCCTAATTGACCAGCCACCCGAAGTCCTCCAGGAGCTGAAGGGATAGATTGCGAGCCGTCACCGCCGCCTCCTCCTTTGAGGACGCCACAATCAAAAGGTCGTCCAGATAGGGAAGAATCGTACCCCGTCTTCGCAGAATCGCCATGAGAGGTGCCAGAATTTTCGTAAAAACTCTGGGTGCTGAGGCCAACCCGAATGGCAGGGCCACAGACTGGTAATGGTCCTGGCCTATGGCAAAACGAAGGAAGCGTTGGTGGGCCCTTCCGAAGGGAACATGCAAAAAAGCGTCCCGGATGTCGATTCGTTATGCGACAGGGCCGCCACAACGGAGCGAAGTGACTCCATGCGGAATTTCCGGGTACGGACATGCCAATTCAATCTTTTGAGATCCAGAATGGGGCAAAATTTGTCCTCCTTTTTGGGGACCACAAAGAGGTTGAGTAAAACCCTCTTCCCCGGCCCTCCGCGGAACCGGTACTACCACACCCTTCTGCAGAAGGGAATCGACCTCCTGAAGTAGAGTGGCAAATAGCTCGGGCTCTGACGGAATGCGAGAGTGGCAAAAAAACTGTCTGGAAGTTGAGAAAGAAACTCTACGAAGTAGCCTGCCGACACAACCCGCGTCACCCAGGCGTCCGACACACGGGAAGCCCAAGTCGGATTGAATTGGAGCAGGTGACCTACCACTCGAGAGCCCTCGAGTGAGACCCTGGCGTCAGTCCGTCTTAGCGAGCTTTTTGTCAGCTTCCCACTTGTTTTGGCGGAAGTTCTGTTTCCAGGGAGTGCGGGATTTCTAAGCGTTCTTTTTTCCCGAAAAAAGAGGGACGACCCGATCCCCAAGAGGGCTGACTGAACCATCCCCTGGACCCGACTACTACCGGCACTATGCCTGCCAGACGCAGAAGCCACAGCTCTTTGCTGTGGTAAAGCCGTTTCTTTTGCCTTTGCCTTGGCAATCCCTTGCTTGGAAACCGCGTCTCTGGTCCACTGTCTAAGCCACAGTGCTCTCCTGACTGTGATTGCCTAGGATTGCGCCCTGGACAGCAGTGACGCAGTATCCAAACCTGCATCACTGTCATATCGGGCTGCATCCTCCAACTTAAAAAGCCCATCTACCTCGGATAGAGGGGATCTATCTTGCCACGCCGTCCGTAGACGGTCTAACCAGCTTAGAGAAGCTTTACAAGCACACATGCTCTGAATCCATGACCCACGGCCTCGTAGATGGATTTCGCCGTTTTTCTGTCAAGCGGATTCTGCAAACTCGCCTTCCCTTTTAACAGGAAGTAATGAGGACTTGCTAATCTGGGATAAAGGGACATCCACTTCAGGAGAAGGAATCCAATTATCAATCAATTCCGTCGTACACGGATACAGCTGAAAACACTTATCTGGAACAGGCGTTCCTTTAAGCCTACTGTAAGGTTCTATGTATATATTCCTGAAACTCAGTTTGTTCGTCAGCCATTTTACTTTCTGTCTTGCTGCAGCTATCTTGCCCTCAGTCAAAATGGAGTTTCCAGCTTGCATGTTCCCGCCCTGATTCTCTCCTTTGCTTCTTAAGCAGCCACAGCTGAGCAATCAGTGCTTCAGAATCTAGCCTGCAGTGAACCTGTGACTTGACTCCTGTAAGCCTTGGACCTTGTACTCCAGCTATTCCTACTGAGGAACTCTGAAGCACTTGTGGACTCTGAACCCTGCTCTTTGAAAGACCCACGTTTGCATGGACTTACGGTAACAGAGAAGAAGATCCTGAATCTGTATTGGAGAGTGATTGCTGAGCTTGGATTACTCTGGCCTGCTGTGTCTCCTGTTTCTGTGTCTGCAAACTGTGTGACTATTTCTGCCAACTTGTATGAAGTAATACAGGACTTTTCTATATCAAACCTGTGACTCCTGTGTTTTCATCGCACCCAAGCACAAGACGCTATATGAACTGTACTACATACATTACAAGATTCTGAAGCCAAAACGTTAGTGTCTGCTGGGTCTGGAAGGCTGTGTCTGCTGTACTGTGGATATCAGACGTCCGGTTGTACTTTCTGTGATGACAGTGGTTGTGACTTCTCACAACCATTCCAGGTGAGCAATTCCCTTAAGTTTTTTCTTTTTGCAGTGTTACCACAGGTAAACACTATTGTTTTTTTTTTTTCCTTTCTTTTCTCTTTTTTGTCTGCTGTAACTCTGGATATCAGATGTCTGGTTGAAACTTTCTGTGATGATAGTGGTTGTGACTTCTCACAACCATTCCAGGTGAGCAGTTCCCTTAATTTTTTTTTCTCTCTGCAGTGTTGCCACAGGTGAACACTATTGTTTTTTTTTTTCTCTCCTCTTCTTCCAGTAATCCTGTCTTAAAAGATCTGGAAAATGGAGGCCCGCATAAAGGAACTTTGCGGAGTGACTGATAATATCCTTGCAGATTTGCAGAATATAAAGACCCGTTTTACAAATCTACAGGACCTCAATAATCACAATTTGCAAGTGGTTGGACAGACTACCCAGGATTTGCGAGCCAGGATTGAGGTTCTAGAGGGGCGAGTCCAGGCTCCTGCCGTAGCCCCGAGTGCTGGGATTCCCAAGTTGCCCCCTTTTCGTTTTGGCAGTGAACGTGAGAAATTCAGGGGATTTATTAATCAATGCAATCTTTTTTTTTCTGCACATGCTTCACAATTTCCCACTGAACGATCTAAGGTGCTTACTATAATTATGTTGCTTACCAACAAGGCTTTAATGTGGGCAAACCCTCTGATTGAGACTGAGGATGATTGTTTGAATCACCTTGATGATTTTATTTCAGCCATGGGGCAGGTGTTTGATGACCCCAATCGAGGTGCAACAGCTGAAGCAGCCATGTTAGCTTTGCGCCAAGGTAAGCACTCGGTAGCTGAATATGCCTTGGATTTCAGGAGATGGGCCCTTGATACCACCTGGGACAGTTCCGCCAAAAAATCTATTTTTCGAAAGGGGTTATCTCCACTGATTAAGGATGAACTTGCTCGTGCCGACCCTCCCACTGCGTTAGGTGACTTTATTAACTACTGCATCCGTATTGATACTCGTCTGACTGAACGCAGGCAAGAGAGATGGTTCGAAAGCAATCGTACTAACCTTTTCCTACCTTCCTCTCCAGCTAAGGAACCTTTGAGTAGGATTACACGGGAACCTGAACCTGAACCCATGCAGGTAGACTCTTTACAACGACGGGTTAGTGATGCACGCAAGGAACATCGTTTTAAGGAGAATCTATGTTTCTATTGTGGTAAGTCAGGGCACTTCATTATAAACTGCCCCAGCCGTTCTCGTAAGACTACTGCAGCACTCATTCATTGTGAGTGTTGCGAGAGGGGATCTGTCAGGTCCGAGCCTCAGGCTCCAGAGAGATCTGCAGCAACAGATCTTGATTTCTCGGACTTAAACTCCGTTACCTCTGAGGACGTTGACTGTGTAAACGCTGCCATTTTTCAAGTTTCCTCAGCGGTGTCCCAGCTGAGTTGTAAGAAAAACAATTCTCATTGCTTTCTTTCCATCAAACTCTGGGTTGACTCAGCTTGGGTGTCTAGCTCTGCTATGATCGACTCAGGGGCAAGTGGAAATTTTATGGATGTCTCCTTTGCTCTGAAACAGGGAATACGTTCAGTGAAGAAGGCTACTCCAGTACAGATGGAAACTGTGGATGGCTCCCTGCTGACCTCTGGACCAGTGGATCAGGAAACAGAGCCTTTGAGGGTTCTTATGGGTAAAGATCATCAAGAGAAACTGTCCTTTATGCTTATCTCTTCTCCCCACTTTCCCATTATTCTAGGGCTACCATGGCTGCAGGCTCAGAATCCTACCATTAACTGGGAGACCAAGGAATTACACTTTCCAGAGAAACAGATGAGTCCAAAAGTTTCAGCTTGCTCTGTTCCTAAAGGAATCATGTCAGTCCCTGAACTACCAGCTGTATACCAGGACTATGTGGATTTATGTGACAAGAAGAACGCTGACCAGCTTCCTCCTCACCGTCCATATGATTGTCCAATTGAATTATTGCCTGGAGCAGAGATACCTTTTGGTAAGATCTACCCCCTGGCGGGGCCCGAGCTAAAGGCTTTAAAGGATTACATAGATGAAAATCTAGCCAAGGGCTTCATACGCCCCTCTTCATCTCCTGCAGGTGCACCCATCTTCTTTGTAAAGAAGAAAGATGGATCTCTGAGACCATGCGTAGACTATAGGGAACTCAATAAGGTTACTATTAGAAACCGTTATCCATTGCCTTTAATCCCTGAGTTATTGGAGAGAGTGCGACATGCCAAAATTTTTTCTAAACTAGATCTTCGTGGGGCCTATAACTTAGTCCGTATTAGACCTGGGGATGAATGGAAGACTGCATTCAGGTCACGCTATGGACACTTTGAATATCTAGTTATGCCTTTTGGTCTGAGTACCGCCCCAGCCACTTTCCAACACTTGGTGAATGACATCTTCAGGGATCTCCTAGATACATTCGTGGTAATTTATTTGGATGATATTCTAATTTTTTCTAACTCCACAGAGGAACATCATGGACATGTGAGAATGGTCTTGTAACGTCTAAGACAAAATCATCTTTACATCAAACTTGAAAAGTGTGAATTCCATAGGACCGAAATTCAATTTCTGGGGTATGTACTGTCTACACAAGGAATTAGTATGGATGGAAGCAAAACCCAAGCCATCAAGGATTGGCCAAGTCCTAGAAATGTGAAGGAGGTACAGCGCTTCATCGGGTTTGCCAACTTCTATAGACGTTTCATTAGAAATTTCTCTGAGGTAGTGTCACCTATCACTCAACTTACCCGGAAAGAGTCTAGGTTTTCCTGGACTCCCCAAGCCCAGGAAGCATTTTCCCGTCTAAAAGATAAATTTACCACTGCACCTATCCTAGTACATCCCAACCCCGAGCTTGCCTTCATAATAAAGGTGGATGCTTCAGACTGTGCCGTTGGAGCTATACTCTCTCAGAGAACAGGTGAGAAGAATGTCTTGCATCCCTGTGCCTTCTTTTCCCAGCAGTTGTCTTCGGCTGAGAGGAACTACGATGTGGGCAATAGAGAGTTGTTGGCCATTATTGCCGCCTTCAAAGAATGGAGACACCTTCTTCAGGGAGCTGCACAGCAAATAGTCGTCCTGACAGACCATCGTAACCTTGAGTTTATCAGGTCGGCTAAGTGCCTGACTCCTCGCCAGGCTCGCTGGAATCTTTTCTTAAACCAATTTAATTTTATCATCTCTTATAGACCAGGATCGCGCAATGGAAAGGCTGATGCACTCTCTAGGATTTACTCAGCAGAGACACGTCCAATTACTCCTCCTAAGACTATTCTTCCTGACTCTAGATTCCTAGGAGTAATTCATAATCAAGACCTACTTAAGGACATCAAGGAAGCATACCATGCGGATTCCTTTTTGGCACAACCCCCAAGGGACGTAAGTCTTGTCTTTAAGAATGGTGTGTGGATTCAGGGACAACGTCTGTATATTCCTGAAACAGTCAGATTAAGAGTATTGCAACTCATTCACGATTCCAAGATAGCTGGGCATAGAGGAATTCTAAAGACACAGGAATTTCTTTCTCGTTTCTTTTGGTGGCCCACTTGCAGGAAGGATGTTTTGAATTATGTCACTTCATGTGAGGTCTGTGCAAGATGCAAAACACCTCGCTCCTCACCAACTGGTCTGTTACAGCCTCTTCCCACCCCGTCCCGCCCGTGGGGATCCATTTCTATGGACTTCATTGTGGAGTTACCAACCTCTCAGGGGAAGAACACCATTCTAGTGGTGGTTGACCGTCTAACAAAGGCAGCTCATTTTATCCCTTGTGTCGGCTTACCCACTGCAAAACAGACATCAGATTTGATGATTAAAGATGTGTTTCGCTTACATGGAGTACCGGATGAGGTTATTTCGGATCGAGGGGTGCAATTCACTTCTAGGTTTTGGCAAAATTTCTGTGCAGCATTGGACATTAAAGTAAACCTTTCTTCTGCTTTTCATCCCCAGACTAATGGACAGACCGAACGAACCAATCAAACCCTGGAGCAGTATCTCCGCTGCTTTATCTGCCACCTACAGGATGATTGGGTGGATCTACTTCCATTAGCTGAGTTCTCGTATAACAACTCTCAGAGTGCCTCCACTAAACAGTCTCCTTTTTACTCTAATCTAGGTTATCATCCTAACATTCTACCACGATTTCCCATAGAAACGCCTTTACCAGCAGTGGCTGAAAGAATCACGTCTTTACAGAAGAATATGGATCTTCTAAAGGAAAATCTGGAATCGGCTCAAGAAAGGTACAAGAAAGCAGCAGATAAATTTCGTAAACCTGCACCAGCTTTCAAGGTAGGAGACTTGGTCTGGCTGTCAACCAGAAATCTTAAGTTAAGGATTCCATCGTCTAAGTTGGGACATAAGTACATTGGACCCTATAAAATCAGTAAAATTATAAGTGCCGTTGCTTGTCGTCTTCAACTGCCCAGAACTATGAGAATCCACCCTGTCTTTCATGTATCCCTACTAAAGGCTGCGACACCCAATACGTTTCCTGGACGTTCCTCTCCTTGCCCTGACCCAGTGCTAGTCGATGGTCAGGAAGAATTTGTGGTGGAAAGGATTTTAGATTCCAGGTTGTATAGAAATCAGTTACAATATCTGATTAAATGGCAGGGCTACCCAGTGGAGGACAACTCATGGGAACCGGTCAATAACGTTAATGCTCCTCGCTTGCTCCGTCAGTTTCATCAGAGGTACCCACACAAGCCTGGTCTGAGGTCATCCGGAGGTTGTCCTTAAGGGGGGAGTAATGTAAGGTTCTATGTATATATTCCTGAAACTCAGTTTGTTCGTCAGCCATTTTACTTTCTGTCTTGCTGCAGCTATCTTGCCCTCAGTCAAAATGGAGTTTCCAGCTTGCATGTTCCCGCCCTGATTCTCTCCTTTGCTTCTTAAGCAGCCACAGCTGAGCAATCAGTGCTTCAGAATCTAGCCTGCAGTGAACCTGTGACTTGACTCCTGTAAGCCTTGGACCTTGTACTCCAGCTATTCCTACTGAGGAACTCTGAAGCACTTGTGGACTCTGAACCCTGCTCTTTGAAAGACCCACGTTTGCATGGACTTACGGTAACAGAGAAGAAGATCCTGAATCTGTATTGGAGAGTGATTGCTGAGCTTGGATTACTCTGGCCTGCTGTGTCTCCTGTTTCTGTGTCTGCAAACTGTGTGACTATTTCTGCCAACTTGTATGAAGTAATACAGGACTTTTCTATATCAAACCTGTGACTCCTGTGTTTTCATCGCACCCAAGCACAAGACGCTATATGAACTGTACTACATACATTACACCTACAGCACCTGGAATTCCCAGGCGTTCTCCCATCCAAGTATTAACCAGGCCCAACCCTGCTTAGCTTCCGAGATCAGATGAGATCGGGCGTGTTTAGGGTGTTAATGGTGATCGCGACCTATGCGACTCCTGAAAACATCCGGGCCGAATTACTAGGACGTCTAGTTACCTCCTCCGGTAACTGTAACGCCTCCCTCATGGCTTCCAATAAAAGCCTCTGTATGACCCAAAAGAGAAGCAGAGAGTCCCTGCCGATCCTCCTTATCCGAATCGGACAGCTCCCCATCTGAGCTTGAAAGGGAAACCCTCCATGCCCGAGATCTCCGAGTCGCTGCGCGGGAATGAAGGCACCGGCCTGTGTCGCTTCCTCTGAGAGGATCTAGCTGACACCCAATAACCTAGAAGGTCAGACAGGCCATCAATAGAACGAGCGAGGGCCTCCATTTTGACATCACTGAAAACCTCTGACCGCTGCGCCTGACGCCGTCGAGGTCTGCGTGTCAGAAACGCGAGACTGATCCTGTAGCGGATCTGGGAGACGGTCCGCACCTCCTGGACCCTGATCTGACATGTCCTCACACAGTATATGGCAGGTTAAACCTGTCAGTAACTAGGACAGTGTGGTTTCTTAAAGAAGAAACGAACGCTGAAGGGTTAAAGCTCTTAAAGAGAGAGCTACCCCAGCTGTCCCCAATAAAGGGTTAACCGCCAAAGAAGGGGTTAATGACGCAGACTCCCACAACCCTTGTTTAACCCCTTCATGACCCAGCCTATTTTGACCTTAAAGACCTTGCCATTTTTTGCAATTCTGACCAGTGTCCCTTTATGAGGTAATAACTCAGGAACGCTTCAACGGATCCTAGCGATTCTGAGATTGTTTTTTCGTGACATATTGGGCTTCATGTTAGTGGTAAATTTAGGTCGATAATTTTTGCGATTATTTGTGAAAAAAATGGAAATTTGGCAAAAATTCTGAAAATTTTGTAATTTTCAAATTTTTAATTTTTATTCTGTTAAACCAGAGAGTTATGTGGCACAAAATAGTTAATAAATAACATTTCCCACATGTCTACTTTACATCAGCACAATTTTGGGAACAACATTTTTTTTTTGTTAGGAAGTTATAAGGGTTAAAAGTTGACCAGCGATTTCTCCTTTTTACATCAAAATTTACAAAACCATTTTTTTTAGGGACCACCTCACATTTGAAGTCACTTTGAGGGGTCTATATGGCAGAAAATACCCAAAAGTGACACCTTTATAAAAACTGCACCCCTCAAGCTACTCAAAACTACATTCAAGAAGATTATTAACCCTTCAGGTGCTTCACAGGAACTAAAGCAACGTGGAAGGAAAAAATGGACATTTTAATTTTTCCAACAAAAATTTTCTTTTAGCATCAATTTTTTCATTTTTACATGGGCATCAGGATAAAATGGATCCTAAAATTTGTTGGGCAATTTCTCCTGAGTACACAGATACCTCATATGTGGTCATAAACCACTGTATGGGCGCACAGCAGGGCTCAGAAGGGAAGGAGCGCCATTTGACTTTTTGAATAGAAAATATGCTGGAATATTTAGCGGTTGCCATGTCACATTTGGAGAGTCCCTGTGTGCCTAAACATTGGAGCTCCCCCACAAGTGACCCCATTTTGGAAACTAGACCTCCTAAGGAACTTATCTAGATGCATAGTGATCACTTTGAACCCCAAGGTGCTTCACAAATTGATCTGTAAAAAAAAGAAAGTACTTTTTTTTTCACAAAAATTTTCTTTTAGCCTCAGTTTTTTTCATTTTCACATGGGCAACAGTATAAATTGGATCCTAAAATTTGTTGGGCAATTTCTCCTGAGTACACAGATACCTCATATGTGGTTATAAACCACTGTTTGGGCGCACGGCAGGGCTCAGAAGGGAAGGAGCGCCATTTGACTTTTTGAATAGAAAATATGCTGGAATATTTAGCGGTTGCCATGTCGCATTTGGAGAGTCCCTGTGTGCCTAAACATTGGAGCTCCCCCACAAGTGACCCCATTTTGGAAACTAGACCCCCTAAGGAACTTATCTAGATGCATAGTGAGCACTTTGAACCCCCAGTTGCTTCACAAATTGATCCGTAAAAAAAAGAAAGTACTTTTTTTTCACAAAAATTATTTTCTTTTAGCCTCAGTTTTTTTCATTTTCACATGGGCAACAGTTAAATTGGATCCTAAAATTTGTTGGGCAATTTCTCTGAGTACACAGATACCTCATTGGTCATAAACCACTGTTTGGGCGCACGGCAGGGCTCAGAAGGGAAGGAGCGCCATTTGACTTTTTGAATGGAAAATATGCTGGAATATTTAGCGGTTGCCATGTCGCATTTGGAGAGTCCCTGTGTGCCTAAACATTGGAGCTCCCCCACAAGTGACCCCATTTTGGAAACTAGACCCCCTAAGGAACTTATCTAGATGCATAGTGAGCACTTTGAACCCCCAGGTGCTTCACAAATTGATCCGTAAAAAAAGAAAGTACTTTTTTTTCACAAAAATTTTCTTTTAGCCTCAGTTTTTTTCATTTTCACATGGGCAACAGTATAAATTGGATCCTAAAATTTGTTGGGCAATTTCTCCTGAGTACACAGATACCTCATATGTGGTCATAAACCACTGTTTGGGTGCACGGCAGGGCTCAGAAGGGAAGGAGCGCCATTTGACTTTTTGAATGGAAAATATGCTGGAATATTTAGCGGTTGCCATGTCGCATTTGGAGAGTCCCTGTGTGCCTAAACATTGGAGCTCCCCCACAAGTGACCCCATTTTGGAAACTAGACCCCCTAAGGACCTTATCTAGATACATAGTGAGCACTTTGAACCCCCAGGTGCTTCACAAATTGATCTGTAAAAAAAAGAAAGTACTTTTTTTTCACAAAAATTTTCTTTTAGCCTCAGTTTTTTTCATTTTCACATGGGCAACAGTATAAATTGGATCCTAAAATTTGTTGGGCAATTTCTCCTGAGTACATAGATACCTCATATGTGGTCATAAACCACTGTTTGGGCGCACGGCAGGGCTCAGAAGGGAAGGAGCGCCATTTGACTTTTTGAATGGAAAATATGCTGGAATATTTAGCGATTGCCATGTCGCATTTGGAGAGTCCCTGTGTGCCTAAACATTGGAGCTCCCCCACAAGTGACCCCATTTTGGAAACTAGACGCCCTAAGGAACTTATCTAGATGCATAGTGAGAACTTTGAACCCCCAGGTGCTTCACAGAAGTTTATAACGCAGAGCCGTGAAAATAAAAAATCATTTTTTTTCTCAAAAAATGATTTTTTTAGCCCACTATTTTTTATTTTCACAATGGTTACAGGAGAAATTGGACCCCAAAAGTTGTTGTCCAGTTTGTCCTGAGTACGCTAGTACCCCATATGTGGGGGGGAACCACTGTTTGGGCACACGTCAGGGCTCAGAAGGGATGTGGTGACGCTTTGAAATGCCGACTTGATGGAATGGTCTGCGGGCATCTTGTTACGTTTGCAGAGCCCCTGATGTGCCTAAACAGTAGAAACTCCCCACAAGTGACCCCATTTAGGAAACTAGACCCCGCAAAGAACTTATCTAGATGTGTGGTGAGCACTTTGAACCCCCAAGGGCTACACAGAAGTTTATAACGCCCGGGCATGAAAATAAAAAAATCATATTTTTTCCACAATCAGGATCTTTTAGTCCCCAATTTTTTTATTTTCCCAAGGGTAACATGAGAAATTAGACCCCAAAAGTTGTTGTCCAATTTGTCCTGAGTATGCTGATATCCCATATGTGGGAGAAAACTACTGTATGGGCACACGTCGGGGCTCGGATGGGAAGTAGTGACGTTTTGAAATGCCCACTTGATGGAATGGTCTTCGGGCGTCATGTTACGTTTGCAGAGTCCCTGATGTGCCTAAACAGTAGAAACTCCCCACAAGTGACCCCATTTTGGAAACTAGATCCCCCAAGGAACTCCTATAGATGTGTGATAAGCACTTTGAATCTCCAAGTCCTTCACAGAAGTTTATAACGCAGAGCCGTGAAAATATAAAATCATTTTTTTTCCACAAAAATAATTTTTGGTCCACAATTTTTTTTCCCAATGTTAACAGGAGAAATTAGAACCCCCAAAGTTGTTGTGCAATTTTTCCCGAGTACGCTGATACCTCATATGTGGGGATAAACCACTGTTTGGGCATACGTCGGGGCTTGGAATAAAGGGAGCACTGTTTGACTTTTTGAACGCAAAATTTGCAGGAATCAATGATGGCGCCATGTCGCGTATGGAGACCCCCTGATGTGCCTAAATAGTGGAAACCCCTCAATTCTAACTCCAACACTAACCCCAACACACCCCTAACCCCAACCCTAACCCCTACACACACCTAACCCTAATACAAACCCTAATCATAACCCTAACCCCAACACACCCCTAACCCTAATCCCAACTCTAACCATAAACCTAACTACAAGCCTAACCCTAATTCCAACCCTAACCCTAATTCCAACCCTAACTCAAATTCCAACCCTAACCGTAATTCTAACCTTAACCCTAATGCTAACCCTAAACCTAGTTCTAACCCTAAGGCTGGGTTCATATTGCGTTTTACCAGCCTGTTCAACACGTAGCGTTGACCGGCTGGTAACGGTATAGCATAACGCTATCGCGTTATGCTATACCCGCTAGCGCAGATGAATCAGCAGATAATCAGCCGCGGATCCGCAGCAAAATCAGTCGCGGATCAGCAACGAAATCCGCCGCGGATCAGCAGCGAAATCCGCCGCGGATCAGCGGCGAAATCCGCCGCGGATCAGCGGCGAAATCAGCCGTGGATCAGCGGCGAAATCCGCCGCGGATCAGCGGCGAATCCGCAGTGGATCAGCGGCGAAATCCGCAGCGGATCAGCAGCGAAATCAGCCGCGGATCAGCAGCGAAATCAGCCGCGGATCAGCAGCGAAATCAGCCGCGGATCAGCAGCGAAATCAGCCGCGGATCAGCAGCGAAATCAGCCGCGGATCAGCAGCGAAATCAGCCGCGGATCAGCAGCGAAATCCGCCGCGAATCAGCAGCGAAATCCGCCGCGGATCCGCAGCGAATCAGCAGCAAAATCAGTCGCGGATCAGCAGCAAAATCCGCCGCGGATCAGCAGCAAAATCCGCCGCGGATCAGCAGCGATATCCGCCGCGGATCCGCAGCGAAATCAGTCGAGGATCCGCAGCGAAATCAGGAGCGGATCCGCAGCGAAATCAGGAGCGGATCCGCAGCGAAATCCGCCGCGGATCAGCAGTGAAATCTGCCGCAGATCAGCAGCGAAATCTACCGCGGATCAGCAGCGAAATCCGCCGCGGATCAGCAGCGAAATCCGCCGCGGATCCGCCGCGAATCAGCAGCAAAATCAGTTGCGGATCAGCAGCGAAATCCGCCGCGGATCAGCAGCGAAATCAGCCGTGGATCCGCAGCGAAATCAGTCGCGGATCCGCAGCGAAATCAGTCGCGGATCCGCAGCGAAATCAGTCGCGGATCCGCAGCGAAATCCGCCTCGGATCAGCAGCGAAATCCGCCGCGGATCAGCAGCGAAATCCGCCGCGGATCCGCCGCGAATCAGCAGCAATATCAGTTGCGGATCAGCAGCGAAATCCGCCGCGGATCCGCAGCGAAATCCGTCGCAGATCAGGAGCGAAATCAGCCGCGGATCCGCAGCGAATCCGCCGCGGATCAGCAGCGAAATCCGCCGCGGATCAGCAGCGAAATCCGCCGCGGATCAGCAGCGAAATCCGCCGCGGATCAGCAGCGAAATCCGCCGCGGATCAGCAGCGAAATCAGCCGCGGATCAGCAGCGATATCCGCCGCGGATCAGCAGCGATATCCCCTGCGGATCCTCAGCGAAATCCGCCGCGGATCGGCAGCGAAATCAGCCGCGGATCCGCCGCGAAATCCGCCGCGGATCCGCCGCGAAATCCGCCGCGGATCCGCACCAAAATCAGCTGCGGATCAGCAGCAAAATCCACTAGGAAAAAAAAAAAAAATTCTTTTTTTTTTATTATTTGTCCCTACCTATGACGGGGGGGGTTCATTTACTTTTTTTTTTATTTTGATCACTGTGACAGTTTATCACAGTGATCAAAATAAATTTTTTTACAATGGAGGGCGCACTGCGCATGCGCCGGCCGGCGGGCGCACTGCGCATGCGCCCGCCATTTTCCAAGATGGCGGCGCCCATGAAGAATCCCGGGCAGCCGCCGGGACGGATCCAGGGACATCGGTGGACCGGGAGAGGTGAGTAGGGGACGTCGGAAGGTGAGGGGGGGGATCGGAAGGTGAGGAGGGGTGATCGCAGGAGCAGGGGAGCAGACAGCGACGGCGGTGACCGATCGCTGCCATCTTTCGATGGCGGCGGCCGATCACCGCCGTGACATGGTGTGGGGGGGTCTGATCGCGGTCTCCAGCCATGGCCGATGCTATTGCAGCATCGGCCATGGCTGGATTGTAATATTTCACCAGTTTCATTGGTGAAATATTACAAATCGCTCTGATTGGCAGTTTCACTTTTAACAGCCAATCAGAGCGATCGTGGCCACGTGGGGGTTAAGCCAACCCCCCTGTGGTGATGCAGTAAGGGTCCTGTTACTGCGGGTCGGGTGACCTTTCAGTGACCCCGGACCCCCGACCCGCAGTAACATGATTTATAGCATGACGCCTACGTCGGCGTCATGGGTCGGGATGGCACAGGTTTTCATGACGCCGACGTCGGCGTCATGGGTCGGGAAGGGGTTAATGAAAAGGGTGTGCGAGCCCCAGGTGCCTCTTATGAGGTAACAGCTGCAGGACAGTGCTCTCAAAGGTATGCTTATTTTGCCTTTGTACACTAAACAAGAACGCTAAAAAATTGCGCTGATTTGTACATCGCAATGACCGCCAAAGACGCTAAGGGGATCGCTAACCACTTATGCGTCGTCAATGAGATCGCCCACTGTGGCAGCTACTAGCGACATTAAAAAGATCACAAAAAAACGATCGCATTAGTATGCGTCGTTATAATGATCGTTAGCGGTAGCGTTCAGTGTCCTGCGCTGTGGGGGTGAGGGGGTTAAGCTTCTGCCCCAGAAGCGACTCACCCAGCTGGCCACGGTGTAGCGTCTTCGATTGTCCTGTGTGGATGAGAGGAGAGTGAGGAAGGAAGCCTTCAGTTTCCAGTAATGGCCGCCGCGCTGTGCCTCTGAAGACAGTAGTAAAGCGCGCGCTCAGAGCGCCGCAAAAAATTTAAAAAAAGGGCACGCGACTCCTCCGCTCTCCATGTCCTGCAGGCATCCACCTGCGGACAAAAGACACTAGTCACCAACATGTCACATGTAACAGCGGCTGCCGCAGCAGTCGCTGCAGCACTCAAACACATTAAAAATGTGGAGTACTCACCCCGCTGAGCGCCACAGGGACCCCTCAGAGATTTGTGGCGCTGTGCCCGTAGCTTCCCCCCAGGGCGGGGAACGCAGTGACCCCAGAAGCGCGGATTGTGTCCCCGCCAGGGAAGTAATCCTCATCCCACAGGGCCGGCAGGGTTCTGCAGGGACCACCTTACAGGGTAATACAGATCCGCCAAGGGAGAGGTTGGGGTCCAGCAGCGCTGAGACCCCTGAGACCTCTAGACCACGGGGGTCCAAGTCTCTGTCCGACTAAAATAAAAAAAAATTCTGAGGAGCTGCTTCCAGCAGCGACTATCCTCTGTGACCTCAAATTTTAGACTGGAGAGCTGGAGTAGGAGGAGCCCTATAAGCTGGAGGGGCCGGTCAACACTTTTTTAATCTGAGGTGTGTTTATCCTATGTGGGCTCCGCCTACCCACTAGTAATGACTGTGTCTCCCTTCCTTCATCTGCAGCTGAAATTGGACCCCAAACGTTGTTGTCCAATTTGTCCCGAGTACGCCGATACCCCATATGTGGTGGAGAAATACTGTTTGGGCGCACTTCAGGGCACGGAAAGGAAGTAATGTCGTTTTGGAATGCAGACTTTGATGTGTGTCATGTTCAGTTTGCAGAGTCCATGATGTGCCTAAACAGTGGAAACCCCCCACAAGTGACCCCGTTTTGGAAACTAGACCCCCTAAGGAACTTATCTAGATCTGTGGTGAGCACTTTGAGCCCCCAAGTGCTTCACACAAGTTTATAATGCCCGGGCATGAAAATAAAAAATCCTATTTTTTTACCACAAAAATGATATTTAAGTCACAAATTTTTTATTTTCCCAAGGGTAACATGAGAAATTGGACCATAAAAGTTGTTGTCCAATTTGTCCCGAGTACGCTGATACCCTATATGTGGGGGGGAACCACTGTTTGTGCGCACGGCAGAGCTCGGAAGGAGCGCCATTTGACTTTTTCAAACCAAAATTGGCTGGAATCGAGATTGGACGCCATGTCGCATTGTGATAGCCCCTGATGTGCCTAAACAGTGGGAATCCCCACAAGTGACCCCATTTTAGAAACTAGACCCCCTAAGGAACTTATCTAGATCTGTGGTGAGCACTTTGAACCCCCAAGTGTTTCACTAAAGTTTATAATGCCTGGGTGTGAAAAAAAAATTCCACAAAAATGAGTTTTTAGTCCCCATTTTTCCAATTTTTGATTTTTCCCAAGGAAATTGGACCCCAAAAGTTGTTGTCCAATTTGTCCTGAGTACGTGGATACCCTATATGTGGGAGAAAACTACTGTATGGGCACACGTCGGGCTCGGAATAGAAGTAGTGACGTTTAGTAATGCAGACTTTGATGGAATGGTCTGCGGGTGTCATGTCTCGTTTGGAGATCCCCTGATGTGCCTAAACAGTGGAAACCCCTCACAAGTGACCCCATTTTGGAAACTAGACCCCTAAAGGAACTTATCTAGATGTGTAGTGAGAACTTTGAACCCCCAAGTGCTTCACAGAAGTTTATAACGTAGAGCCATAAAAATAAAAAATCATATTTTTTTCCATAAAAATTATATTTTCGCCCCCAATTTTTTATTTTCCCAAGGGTAACAGAAGAAATTGGACCCCAAGAGTTATTGTGCAATTTGTCCTGAGTATGCTGATACCCCATATGTGGGGGTAAACTACTGTTTGGGCGCATTGCAGAGCTCAGAAGGGAAGGAGCACCGTTTGACTTTTTCAACGCCGAATTGGCTAGAATTGAGATCAGACGCCATGTCACGTTTGGAGAGCCCCTGATGTGCCTAAACTGTGGAAACCCCCAATTCTAACGCCAACCCTAACCCCAACACACCCCTAACCCTAATCCCAACCCTAATCATAACCCTAACACACCCGTAACCCTAGTCCCAACCCTAACCCTAACTTTAGCCCTAACCCTAATGGGAAAATGGAAATAAATACATTTTTCAAATTTTATTATTTTTCCCTAACTAAGGGGGTGATAAAGGGGGGTGTGATTTACTATTTATAGCGGGTTTTTATATCGGGTTTTATGATTGGCAGCTGTCACACGCTAAAATATGCTTTTTATTGCAAAAAATAGTTTTTGCATCATCACATTTTGAGAGCTATAATTTTTTCTTATTTTAGCCCACAGAGTCATGTGAGGTCTTATTTTTTGTGGGATGAGGTGACTTTTTTTATTGGTACCATTTTTGGGCACATGACATTTTTTGATTGCTTTTTATTACGATTGTTGGGAGGCAGAATGAACAAAAATCAGCAATTCATGAATTTCTTTTGGGAGGTGGGCGTTTATACCGTTCCACGTGTGGTAAAATTGTTAAAGTAGTTTTATTCTTCGGGTTAGTACGATTACGGCGATACCTCATTTATATCATTTTTTTATGTTTTGGCTCTTTTATACAATAAAAACGATTATATATAAAAAATAATTATTTTTGCATCACTTTATTGTGCGAGCTATAACTTTTTTATTGTTTCGCTGATGATGCTGTATGGCGGCTCGTTTTTTGCGGCACAAGATGACGTTTTCAGCGGTACCATGTTTATTTATATCCGTCTTTTTTATCGCGTGTTATTCCACTTTTTGTTCGGCGGTATAATGATAAATCTTTGTTTTTTAGCCTTATTTTTTTTTTTAAGGGGTTCACTAAAGGGGTTAACTAATGGGACAGGTTTATAGGGCGGGTCGATACTAAATATGTGTACTTTTATTGTTTTTTTTTATTTACATGCAGAAAGGAATTTATTGGGGAATATTTTTTTTTTATTATTTATGAATTTTTTTTTTTACACTTGTTATTTTTATTTTTTTTAACTTTTTTACTTTGTCCCAGGGTGGGACATTACTGTATAATACCAGATCGCTGGTCTCACAGTGTGCACAGGCGCTGAGGAAGCCGTCTCCCTGCAGGACCCGGCAGCCATCTTGGATCCGGGGTCTTGCAGGGAGGAAGGCCTCAGAACAGTGCGATGTGCATCGCGCTGTTTTGAGGGTCTCAGGAAGCACGCAGCGAGCCCCTCCCTGCACGATGCTTCCCTGTGCCCCAGGTACACCGCGATCATGTTTGATCGCGGTGTGCCAGGGGTTAATGTGCCGGGAGCGGTCCGTGATCAAGAATTAACTTTATTACAGTTTATGGAGGACGCAATGAGGGAGAAGAGCCAGAAGTGTTCAGTCCGTGTGCTGTACTTATGTAACATCGCAAAGGATCGGAGAAGCGGTGTCATTTATTATTTTATAGAAGCATTGTCATTTATTATTTTATAGAAGCTGTGTAATTTATTATTTTATAGAAGCGGTGTAATTTATTATATTATAGAAGCATTGTCATTTATTATTTTATCCATTCATGAAAAACACTGATGGACTCACGGAGCAAACACTGATGACACCGGTACCATTTTCACATACGTTTTTAACCACCGACGTGTGAATGAGGCCTTCGTTGCATTAATTTGATTAATCGCCCATCCCTAGTTGGAAGTATGCAGAAGACATCAGGCGACGCAATCGCATAAAGGTAAATGTGCTGACTGCGCAGGCAGCAGACAGGGAGGATGTGTCACTGGTCGAGGGCACTTCTCTGAGGGCACAAGAGGGTACGATTACTTTATGGACGCACAAAGATGGACATAGCTATAATACAAGGGCGCAAAAGGGGACAAAATTATTGCAGGAGGGAACAGCTGGGGACATTACTATTGTATAGGGGCATAAAGGAGGATATCACTCGATAAGAGCACAAGGGGGCTTCCTTTACTATTGTCTGAAAGCATGGAGGGGGCGTTACTATTGTGCGGAGGCACAGAGGGGGCGTTGCTATTGTGCGGAGGCCAGAGGGGACGTTGCTATTGTGCGGAGGCACAGAGGGGACGTTGCTATTGTGCGGAGGCACAGAGGGACGTTGCTATTGTGCGGAGGCACAGAGGAGACGTTGCTATTGTGCGGAGGCACAGAGGGGACGTTGCCATTGTGCGGAGGCACAGAGGGGACGTTGCCATTGTGCGGCGGCACAGAGGGGACGTTGCCATTGTGCGGAGGCACAGAGGGGACGTTGCGATTGTGCGGAGGCACAGAGGGGACGTTGCCATTGTGCGGAGGCACAGAGGGGACGTTGCCATTGTGCGGAGGCACAGAGGGGACGTTGCGATTGTGCAGAGGCACAGAGGGGGCGTTACTATTGGGCGGAGGCACAGAGGGGGCGTTACTATTGGGCGGAGGCACAGAGGGGGCGTTACTATTGGGCGGAGGCACAGAGGGGGCGTTACTATTGTGCAGAGGCACAGAGGGACGTTGAGATTGTGCAGAGGCACAGAGGGGGCGTTACTATTGGGCGGAGGCACAGAGGGGGCGTTACTATTTGGCGGAGGCACAGAGGGGGCGTTACTATTGGGCGGAGGCACAGAGGGGGCGTTACTATTGGGCGGAGGCACAGAGGGGGCGTTACTATTGGGCGGAGGCACAGAGGGGGCGTTACTATTGGGCGGAGGCACAGAGGGGGCGTTACTATTGGGCGGAGGCACAGAGGGGGCGTTACTATTGTGCGGAGGCACAGAGGGGACGTTGAGATTGTGCAGAGGCACAGAGGGGGCGTTACTATTGGGCGGAGACACAGAGGGGGCGTTACTACTGGGTGGAGGCACAGAGGGGGCGTTACTATTGTGCGGAGGCACAGAGAGGGCGTTACCATTGGGCGGAGGCACAGAGGGGACGTTACTATTGTGCGGAGGCACAGATGGGGCGTTGCGTTACTATTGTATGAGGGCACAAAAGTGGGCAATACTATTGTACAGGGGCAGAAAGGAGGGCATTACTAACAGATAAGAGAAGAAAAAGGGGTATTATTGTACCTCATACAAAGTTTAATTTACTATTATATGAGGGCACAATACTATCATATGTATTGGTCTTGGTATAGTCATTTCTGTTCACTATAGATAGGTAAAATGGTATTATGCACTTTGTATCTGTACACACACTGGCTGGTGACTGTCTTATGCAGCGTTATTATATTGATGGATGATAAGCATTTTCATGTCTATTTCATCATAGATTGTAAGCTCTTGCGAGCAGGGCCCTCACTCCTCTATGTGTTGAATTAAGTGTGATCCAGTAATGTCTGACATTGTCTGTACAAGTCCCCTCTGAATTGTAAAGTCCTGTGGTATACAGTATGTTGACTTGGCATATAGGAATAATATTATTCAATCACTATGTGGCGGTAATGTTGCCATGGTCTGGCAGCATTATTTGGCCCTTATATAATGGTATTAGTAGTAGTAATATTACCCTTAATACATTGAGGGTTTTGTTCATAACAGTGCCATAGGGGCCTGCACATCTGAGTAACAAGCTGGTGGGGGCGGCTCCAAAATATTCCCCGAGGTCCATGAGACTTTGCTACGCCCCCGCGTACATGGTGTTGGCACCAGTTACTACAGGTCATCCTCAGAGCTCTTGTCTCGGTTGGTCAGAGAGGTTTTAGGGCACAAGAGTGGGCAGGTGGGGGGTCTACACAATATTAGGCAGGTGGTTTTAACAGGTGACAAAAGAGCCAAGACCCCAATATATCAGAAACAAGTAACTTTAATTAAATACAGAAAAAAAAATTCCAAGGTTTCAGTCTGATTAATTACGGATGGTCAATGAAGAGATTTGTCTGTATATTGTAGAATATAAGAGGATGTGGATTTAGGTTACAGCACAAGAAATGAGCAGAACGGGAACTGATCCTTTCACACACAACCGTGTCACTGCGATTTCTCCTCCGGTCCCATAAACAGCGTTTAGGGTCTTAATAGCTGTTAAACAATGTGACAAATTCTGGCACCGATATATTTCATCCACTGGAAGCCCCCCATATGTGGTGTCATACAATAGCGTCATTCAGGCGTCCGTTGGTTTGGATTTTCATCCATTTTTGATTTGTGTGCATTTTTATCATCAGTGGGACAAGCTGCTCCTACCCATTCAGATGGAGCTCAGGTGACATCCGCCTGCTGTCCATTTTTTTTTTTTTGTCTTAACGGATTTATTGTTTTGATTTGGCGAGCTTGAGTCGCGACTAGGATCAAAAACGAACAATCCATCTACAAAAAAAAATTAAGAGAAAAATCGGCCCCGTAGGGATTAACGGATGAAAAACATGGAGACAAAAATGCACGTCTGAATGAGGGCGGGTCATGGCCGAAACACGTGGAGTCAGCACACTGCAGGCTCTCACAAAGCCCATGACCAGGGTTCAGGAGCATCTTTCAAGCACTGGAGATCAGCAGAAACGCCATGTAGAAGTGTGAAAAGTTCACCCATTGGGACCGTCACCGCACTTCTGACCGGAGAACACGCCGAAGCAATACTTCATTATAACAACACGGAATAGAATCATTGCAAGAGGTTAGAACAATTATGTCCACCTTTCCAAAAATTTTCGGGGCCAATGCATCTAGAATGTGTCTTCATAGTAACCAACAAACAAAACCCTGGGAGGTCTAATTTTGCAGCCATATTTCCTTCCATGGTGCCTACAATTAAAGTACATAGGTGGTTTATCAGGCTGTAAAGGACAGATAGAAGGCAGTACGACTACAAGGTCTATTTGTAGTCTGTTACCATGGAGACAAATAGGTCTGTACAGAAGCTGCAGAAACAAAACGGCAGAGATTTTGTATTTACATTTCAAAGTTGCTTCTTTTTTTATTCTAGTTGCACTGTGACAGATAAAAATACTTAAATAAGTGACTTCAGGACTGATAGTCACACTTGGTTATTTTACACTAATTATTTGACTTTTAGCCATCTTTTGGAAGGATCCATGTTGCTCTGCACATCTGCAGCTACCGGCTGAAATTACACCCAATTTTGTAATGGGGATAAAAGGTTCCCAGTCGGGGATACAAATTCCCCATTCTGTCACTGGGGATGTGACCCAGTGTTAGGACCCCCATAAGTCATCACCTATCTTGTGGATAGAAGATCGAGGGGTTGTCCACTGAAAACAAGTAAAGGATTTGTCACTGAGACATGTCAAGTTTTCATCAGCGGGGTTGCTGGTGATGAGACCACCACCAATGGATCATACAGAAGGGCAGAAGGGCTCAGTCAGGCCAAGCTCTCCGCCGAGATAGATGACAGACTCCATAAGTCTGAGATTTGTTTCAGCAATAGTAGGAGGCTCTACAGCAGGAAACCCAACAATCATTACTTCTGCCATGTCTCTGTGATACATCAACAGTTTTTGGAAAGGGCAGCTACTCTTTAAGTTACTCTATTTTAACTGGAGTTGAGCAAAACCATTTGCAGGACCATGGTCTAGTGGTCACACATCAGTACTGTCCAAACCTCCTCCTACCTCCTGCTAAGTAGAAATAGGTCTGCATGGCACTCGTCCTAATGTCACAAACTACTGATGTGACCACTGGACCAGGGTCGGGAGAACCTTTTTCCTCCTTAATTTAATGTTTTAACAAATTATGACATTTTTCATAACACTTCAGTAAGAAATACTAGCCCTTAGATCTTCATTGGCGCATAGACAGATGTCCCTTCAAATGACAAAGCCTTCATTTTGCGAAACTTTTCCCGTGTTCCAAGATCATTGAAGAAGGGCATGATGGAATTGTGGATCAGTCTCTGGAGAGCAAAACAGGACAAGAAGATTTAGGATATTAATTTGACCAAGAACAGATTTTTAGCAAATTTTAACTTTCAAAGCTTGGTCCTCTTTTATTAAGCTTCCTATAATTAATATAGCGCTAACATATTCCACAGCGCAGTGCGTGTTGGGAGTATTCACTCATATTGGTCTTGACCTTACACCAAGCTATCAATCCGCAGGCAGAGATCTGTCCTGTATGGCAAGTTTGTGATCCGCATCATAGGATGTCAATAATATCTATATTGTGTGAAGGGATAGCTTCTGGTGTAATGCAGGATGGGGTAATATGGATCCCCCTTCACTGATGATGATGCTATGTATACTGTAATAACGCTACTCACTTGGGAGCGAGATGAGGCATCACATGGATTGCTGACAGTTTCAATTTAAAAGTTTGTTAGGTTTATTTGAGTCCTCATAAAACGCAACACAGGAAACTCAAATGAAGCCCTTGTCCGGCACAAAGTGGAACATAATGTAAACAGTCAATACAATAGAGCAGGTTCGCTGGCTGGCGTTAGAGTGCAGCTTCTGGTGGGGAGTTCTCCAAGATGTTGGGAACAGTCTCCCTGCCGAGTTCCTTTAAAACTGTACAAGTACAAGGTACATGTGTACCTGTAAGAACTGATGCTTTGATTCTGGTATGAAGGCTATGGGTGGTCACACCAAATATTTATGGGATTTAGATTTCTCATTTGTTCACTCACTTTGTATATTGTTAATTGATAAAAATAAAACTTTGAACATTTATTTCTTACAGCATTGTTACTTTTTCCAGACCAACTAAACACTTTTGAACAGTACCATATATTCCCGAGTTGCCAATATTGCAGAATCACTGATATTCAAGCACCTATTAAAGTGTATATACGTTTGCAGTCTTTTTTGATGTGTTGTTTATTTTTTTAATATAAAAACACTTTAAAAAAAATCTCAATGAAAACTATTATAGTAAAATATATAGATTATATATCATACTACTTTCAAATGGCGCTCCAATCAAGATCTATGTTTGCCGAGTTGATGCAGCTGCTGCTCCGTGGATAAAGCCTGCAAACATGGATCATAGGGAACACCCACTGAGCTCCGAACCTGCAGCTCCACATGCAGGAATGGCAGAGAACATGAGACAATTTACAATGCACTTTGAACGTAGAGTTTCATGAGGGCGTCATCTAGTTCTACAAGTCTTATTAGGGCGGCACAGTGGCCGGGTGGTCAACGGTAGCATCTGCATGGACACTGTATGCTCTCTATGAGAAATTGGTCCTAGCGTGTGTCTGGGGCCAGGAACTAATGTAAATGGTGACAATCTCTGTACAGCTCTATGGAATACATTGGTGCTATATAAACAACAGGAATAAAGTATGTAATCATTAGCTTATATTTCAGTTTAGTATGCAATTTTAGGCATAATGCAGTTTTATTACTATACCAAAGGATCACAGTCCTTTCTACAGAAAACCTCACCTCGAGTACTCAGTCCCACTGCGGGATGTGCTGGATAACCAGTGACGGGACCACTGGGGACATCTGGAAGGGCAGAAAGCATCTCACTCATGTCCAGAGCTAGAAGGAACAGAGACATTTAGGAGACAGTGCAGATTAATTGTCATAAATTTATTGTTATGGATATAATCCCCACAACTTTTATTTCCACTTTCAGTTCCAGTTAGGAACTTGCAACTCTCTGGCGCCCCCCCCCCCTTATCCTCAGGTCAGTCAGGGAACTGCACGTAGGATAAGTAGTTGCTGGAAAGGCTGCCTGGTCGCGTGCTAGCTATCAGGTACTCTGCAGTGAGGGCGGTATGTATATCACCAGTCCCAGGCAGGGAAAACACATAAACTTCCGATCCGTCACTGCCAGGGTTCCCCAGTACCACCAGGACGCTATGCTGCCACCAGCTCCTCGTTTGATACTAAAGCCTATATAGGTTCAGGAACCAACCCAAAAGGTAGCGCGATTTGGCACGGAGTACGTGTCGGTTCGATCATAGAGCAAGGAGAACAAAAACTAGTAAATTTATAAGTTTACTCTAGAAAATATAGGCAGTGTTTACAAAAAATACAAAGATATTACAAAAGGAGACAAAAATGTCAGGAACACCGCACTGCACTTGCTCAGAGCCAGTGAGCGTGTCCTGAGTAAACAAACTGTGCCCAAAGATACCTGTGGAGCGAGGCAGCAGCGGTGACGATGTGTGCTTCAGACAAACAGGAAAACCACACGAGAAACAGCCATAAAGTCTCAAAAATACATCTTTATTAATTCAATATAATATATAGTCGAATAAAAACAAGGACAAGGATGGCACAGGAAAAAGGAATCCAAAGTGGTGGCAATCACATAAGGTGGAAAAAATAGGCCAGACAACAAAACTCTGCTCTCCAGATATACGTATACACAGTAAGCGATAACAAATGTAACAACTCAGGGTATGCACATGAACATAGGGTGACTATGGGTACTCTGAGCTAGATAACAATTATAGAAAAGATGAAAAAATGATACAATGGCATCAAGATGAAGGCAATGTGTTAATGTAAACACATAAAAAAAGAGTAAAGCACTTATGCCCATATCTGGGTGCGATATAAGATGGCTACAATTTAGTGCAACACAATCAAAATGATGCCAGAGAGATATATAAAGCCCAAATGTATTCTAAGTCATAATCATATAAGTAAGAACAGGTCAAATCGCAGCACGATGCAGATAGAATACATAAGAGACCATAGAACCCTGGTAAAACACAGCGGTACAGTGTTGGTATACATAAATCACAACCATGATGCCATAAAAGACCGCTGCATTACCTCAAGGCAGAGCAGGAAAGCCGTCCAGCCCTCCCTCAGAAAAACAGGACCTGAAGCACGTGACTGCCAAGGGGCGGAGCCGGCCACAGGTCTCTCAGAGGAAGCAGGAACAAATAGAGAATGCTTCAGGCACAGTAGGACCTGAAGCACCTGACTGCTGGGGGCGTGGTCTAAGCTCCGGAGAACTAGGAGGTGAAGGAAAACTCTTAGAAGGGTAACTACGGGACAAAGTTACCAAGGGGCATAGATGGAACGGATATTCAGGATGTAGCCAAGGGGTCATACACAGAGTGCAGCGCAGTACAAGAGAAGCAGGCAGAGGGTAGTCAGGAGGGCAAACCGTACTAAAGGGTCAGGCATAACTCGTAACAGGGACACAGCCAAATCAAAACCAGACAGACGAAACGTTAGCACAGGCACAAAGCACTGGCACAACAGGGTCAGACACACTCAGCCAAGGGTCAGAGTATACACGACAAAGATTGGCCTCACAGTGAGGCTATAAAAAGCCTCCCAGGACCCAGAAAGAGGCCAACCGAGTTAACCCTGCAACTACCTGACCTAAGAACACAGTAAACCATGACAAAAAATACAGTATGTATAGTTACAAATAAAAGGGATTAAAATAAGAAACTCACTCTCTCGCAATCACTGGTATGATGTGTCGATAAATGGGAGGAGAGCCTTCTCAAGGCAAATGGTTCATCAGCACAGCATCTTGTCTAGCTGGCTCTCCGGGCATCTGACACCTCCCCAATTGAGCGTTGCAGTTTTATGCTTTGCCCCAAAACCAAGGGACTCCTCCCTTGCTGACGTCACTTGGTGTGCTGTGTTAGAGGACTTACGCCCCTTTTTGAAAAGTTATTAAAAACTACTATCTTCCATATCTTTGGCTGGGGGGGCTCACAGGGCGACGGTAGGGGAATTCTTTTGAGACAAAATATGACATGTCTGCGGGTTACTGGGGGGCAGAAACTATTTCCCCGGTTTCTGATGACCGTACCAGCTGCAAAACGTTGCCTTGCGTAGCCCTAATTATACTGATTCTGGAAATGTATTTTTCCTGTCCATAGGATTATTGTGGGTTATTAGATTCAACCTGGAATAGACAAAGGAAATCTTGGAGGGAAAAAGAAACCACACTAAACAGGCCAGAGTAATAAGGCTATGTGCACACGTTGCGGATTCTTAGCGATTTTGCCGCATTTTTTTGCGGCGAAAACGCGGCAAAAACGCTTACACAACACAACTCATTATATCCTATGGGATTCCGCAATGCTGTGCACATTCTGCGTGTTTTTCCGCGGCGGAATTGCATCGCGGAAGAATCCGCAGCATGCTTATTCTTTTTGCGGAATCGCAGCGATTCCGCCGCCATAGGAATTCATTGAACCGCTTACTTCCCGCATGTGGCTATGCCCACCATGCGCAAAGTTAAAATAATAATTAAAATAAAAGATCGTGATATTCTCACCTTCCGGCGGCCCCCGCAGCTTTCCAGCCTCTCAGCGACGCTCCCGTCCAATCCCGTTCCCAGTGATGCATTGCGAGAATCTCCTCAGATGACGTAGCGGTCTCGCGTGATGCTACGTCATCTGGGGTCATTTTCGCAATGCATCCCTGGGAACGGGATTGGCCGGGAGCGTCGCTGAGAGGCGGGAAGGCTGCGGGGGCCGCCGGAAGGTGAGAATATTACGATTTTTTATTTTAATTATTATTTTTAACATTAGATCTTTTTACTATTGATGCGGCATAGGCGGCATCAATAGTAAAAAGTTGGACATACGTGTCAAACACTTGTTTGACTCGTGTGACCAACCTGTTTTCCAACCGACCTACAGATTGCTTGGAAAACGCTAGCATTCTGCAAGCTAATTACTCTTGCAAAACGCTAGTTTTTAGCGGGAATACGCATACCTATAATATGCGTATTTCCCGCCGCAGGGAGGTGCGGAATTGCCGCGGAAATTTCCACGGCAATTCCGCAACGTGTGCACATAGCCAAAAAGT
This sequence comes from Oophaga sylvatica, assembly GCA_033576555.1. NCBI lineage: Eukaryota > Metazoa > Chordata > Amphibia > Anura > Dendrobatidae > Oophaga > Oophaga sylvatica. The sequence continues at coordinate 525,440,813 of JARQOD010000004.1, read as the reverse complement.
GACCATCTGCTGAAAGGAGGGAGTGGATAGAATTTCACAGAGGCAGAGACAGGGGGCTGCAGCTGCAAGGGGGAGGAGGAAATCGCTTGTCTTTCACAAACCAAGGAGAGGCAACTGGAAGCTCTGGATGGGTTCCTAGGATATTAGGAAATAACTCATATTTTCCTGACAGTAATGAAGTACAGAAATATCATATGTGGCCATGATAACGGGACCCAATTGCTTGACCTCTGTGGTCACTAGATTTTTTAACCCCTTAATGACCCCAGCTTTTTTCGGTTTTGCGTTTTCGTTTTTCGCTCACCTTCTTCCCAGAGCCATAACTTTTTTATTTTTCTGTCAATATGGCCATGTGAGGGCTTATTTCTTGCGGGACGAGTTGTACTTTTGAACGACATCATTGGTTTTAGCATGCAGTGTACTCGAAAATGGGGAAAAAAATACCAAGTGCGGTGAAATTGCAAAAAAAAACCCAGGATTTTGGTTGCTTACCGTAAAATCTGTTTCTCGGAGCGCTCATTGGGGGGACACAGGAACCATGGGTATATGCTGCTGCCACTAGGAGGCTGACACTATGCATATGAAAAAGGGTTGGCTCCTCCTCCACAGTATACACCCCACCGACTGGCACCAAGCTAATCAGTCAGTGAGAAAGCAGTAGAAGTATAACAGAAGAAAGACACAGCCAAACAGACAACTCAATCATAACATTAACCAGAAGAAAGGAAAGGAGTTGTAACAAACACATGGGAGGGTGCTGTGTCCCCCAGCACTGGCACAACAGGGTCAGACACACTCAGCCAAGGGTCAGAGTATACACGACAAAGATTGGCCTCACAGTGAGGCTATAAAAAGCCTCCCAGGACCCAGAAAGAGGCCAACCGAGTTAACCCTGCAACTACCTGACCTAAGAACACAGTAAACCATGACAAAAAATACAGTATGTATAGTTACAAATAAAAGGGATTAAAATAAGAAACTCACTCTCTCGCAATCACTGGTATGATGTGTCGATAAATGGGAGGAGAGCCTTCTCAAGGCAAATGGTTCATCAGCACAGCATCTTGTCTAGCTGGCTCTCCGGGCATCTGACACCTCCCCAATTGAGCGTTGCAGTTTTATGCTTTGCCCCAAAACCAAGGGACTCCTCCCTTGCTGACGTCACTTGGTGTGCTGTGTTAGAGGACTTACGCCCCTTTTTGAAAAGTTATTAAAAACTACTATCTTCCATATCTTTGGCTGGGGGGGCTCACAGGGCGACGGTAGGGGAATTCTTTTGAGACAAAATATGACATGTCTGCGGGTTACTGGGGGGCAGAAACTATTTCCCCGGTTTCTGATGACCGTACCAGCTGCAAAACGTTGCCTTGCGTAGCCCTAATTATACTGATTCTGGAAATGTATTTTTCCTGTCCATAGGATTATTGTGGGTTATTAGATTCAACCTGGAATAGACAAAGGAAATCTTGGAGGGAAAAAGAAACCACACTAAACAGGCCAGAGTAATAAGGCTATGTGCACACGTTGCGGATTCTTAGCGATTTTGCCGCATTTTTTTGCGGCGAAAACGCGGCAAAAACGCTTACACAACACAACTCATTATATCCTATGGGATTCCGCAATGCTGTGCACATTCTGCGTGTTTTTCCGCGGCGGAATTGCATCGCGGAAGAATCCGCAGCATGCTTATTTTTTTGCGGAATCGCAGCGATTCCGCCGCCATAGGAATTCATTGAACCGCTTACTTCCCGCATGTGGCTATGCCCACCATGCGCAAAGTTAAAATAATATATTAAAATAAAAGATCGTGATATTCTCACCTTCCGGCGGCCCCCGCAGCTTTCCAGCCTCTCAGCGACGCTCCCGTCCAATCCCGTTCCCAGTGATGCATTGCGAGAATCTCCTCAGATGACGTAGCGGTCTCGCGTGATGCTACGTCATCTGGGGTCATTTTCGCAATGCATCCCTGGGAACGGGATTGGCCGGGAGCGTCGCTGAGAGGCGGGAAGGCTGCGGGGGCCGCCGGAAGGTGAGAATATTACGATTTTTTATTTTAATTATTATTTTTAACATTAGATCTTTTTACTATTGATGCGGCATAGGCGGCATCAATAGTAAAAAGTTGGACATACGTGTCAAACACTTGTTTGACTCGTGTGACCAACCTGTTTTCCAACCGACCTACAGATTGCTTGGAAAACGCTAGCATTCTGCAAGCTAATTACTCTTGCAAAACGCTAGTTTTTAGCGGGAATACGCATACCTATAATATGCGTATTTCCCGCCGCAGGGAGGTGCGGAATTGCCGCGGAAATTTCCACGGCAATTCCGCAACGTGTGCACATAGCCAAAAAGTGACCATCTGCTGAAAGGAGGGAGTGGATAGAATTTCACAGAGGCAGAGACAGGGGGCTGCAGCTGCAAGGGGGAGGAGGAAATCGCTTGTCTTTCACAAACCAAGGAGAGGCAACTGGAAGCTCTGGATGGGTTCCTAGGATATTAGGAAATAACTCATATTTTCCTGACAGTAATGAAGTACAGAAATATCATATGTGGCCATGATAACGGGACCCAATTGCTTGACCTCTGTGGTCACTAGATTTTTTAACCCCTTAATGACCCCAGCTTTTTTCGGTTTTGCGTTTTCGTTTTTCGCTCACCTTCTTCCCAGAGCCATAACTTTTTTATTTTTCTGTCAATATGGCCATGTGAGGGCTTATTTCTTGCGGGACGAGTTGTACTTTTGAACGACATCATTGGTTTTAGCATGCAGTGTACTCGAAAATGGGGAAAAAAATACCAAGTGCGGTGAAATTGCAAAAAAAAACCCAGGATTTTGGTTGCTTACCGTAAAATCTGTTTCTCGGAGCGCTCATTGGGGGGACACAGGAACCATGGGTATATGCTGCTGCCACTAGGAGGCTGACACTATGCATATGAAAAAGGGTTGGCTCCTCCTCCACAGTATACACCCCACCGACTGGCACCAAGCTAATCAGTCAGTGAGAAAGCAGTAGAAGTATAACAGAAGAAAGACACAGCCAAACAGACAACTCAATCATAACATTAACCAGAAGAAAGGAAAGGAGTTGTAACAAACACATGGGAGGGTGCTGTGTCCCCCAATGAGCGCTCCGAGAAACAGATTTTACGGTAAGCAACCAAAATCATGTTTTCTCGATCGCTCTATTGGGGGACACAGGAACCATGGGACGTCCAAAGAAGTCCCTGGGGTGGGAAAATAATGGCAGGAAACTCCATTCAGGTCGGCAGAGTCCCCAATGCCGCCTGCAAGATCCTTCTGCCTAAGCTGGGGTCCGCCGAAGCGTAGGTGTGGACCCTGTAAAACTTGGCAAACGTGTGGATGGAAGACCAGGTTGCCGCTTTGCAAAGTTGTAGGGCAGATGCCCCATGGTGTACCGCCCAGGAGGCACCTACTGCCCGGGTAGAATGAGCCTTAATCCCAGGTAAGCCTCCAATATCGCAGTCCGAATCTAACGCGCAATAGTAGCTTTGGAGGCCGGTAAGCCTCTTTGCGTTCCGTCTGGAATGACGAACAGGAGTTCCGTTTTACTGAAGGAAGCTGTCCTGTCCAGATAGATCCTCACTGTCCTGACCAGGTCTAGCCTGTGCAACGATCACTCCGGAGGATGAGAAGGAGCCAGACAAAAAGAAGGCAGGACAATCTCCTCATTCAGGTGGAAAGTGGATACTACTTTGGGAAAGGAGTCTATGGCTGCAAAGAAACCCGGAACCAAGGAAGGATCCCTTGGGGGGCGGGATTCAAAGAAACGATCTCGGGAACGGGAAGTAAACTCTATTTTGTATCCTGAGGATACAACTTCCCTGACCCATGCGTCTTCCACCAGGTCGAGCCAAACGTCTCTGAACAGCAGAAGACGACCGCCGATGCTGGGAGGGCAGCCGGGCCCTGGGTCCGAGTCTTGCTGAGGAAGATCTGCCCAGTCTTGGTCTAGTGGACCTACCCTGGGAGTTATTGGAACGCCAGGAGGGGGTGGGCCGAAAGGAAGCCTTCTTCTTGACCTGGCGATTCTGCGGTCTACGTTGACTGGAGGAATCCTCCGACGTCGGAAAACGGCGAAAAGGCCGAAAGGAGCAGAACTGCCTTCTTTGAACGGGTCTGTGCGGCTTTGACTGAGGGAGGAGGGAGCTTAATGATCTGATCCAACCTGGCGCCGAACAGACACACTCCCTGAAAAGGGAGACCTGTGAGCGACTTTTTTGACGAAAGGTCAGCCTGCCATGCTTTGAGCCAGATGTTCCTCCGGATGCCTGCGCCGCACAGGATGCTGCATCCAGGGAGGCCGAAACTAAATATTGCCCAGCATGGGAGATTTGGTCTGTGAGCTCCGCAAGCTCTCTGAGAGGCTCCGGCCATGATGCCCTTACGGAGTTGTTTGGCCCATCTGGCTATAGCTTCGAGACCCAAGTGGAAGCAAAGGCCGGGCATAAGGCAGAAGCGGCCACCTCAAAGGCTGACTTTGCCAGCGATTCTATAATTCTATCGTTGGCGTCCTTGAGGGAAGCTGCGCTAGCAAGAGGGAGGACAGTGTTGGTAGCCAGTCTGGAGACCGGTGGGTCCACTGAAGGAGAAATCGTCCAGTTCGTGGTAAGATCCGGGGAAAAATGACATAGGATGCAGAGGCGCTTCCCTCTTTGAAAGCGCCTGGTCGGATTCTCCCTCTCCCTCGAGTATGTTCGTGAACTCAGTGAGGGGCAAAAACCTTGGAAGGTGGTTTGGACCGTCTGAACGAAACCGCCTGTTCTGCGGATTCCATAGAAGTATCCTTGATGCCTAAGGTCTGATTGACTGCCACAATCAGACTCTGCACCATGTCCGTCATGCCGGGGGCCAGATCTGAATCCAGGTCAGACTCATCCTCCAAAAGCGCGTCCGGGGACGCCTCGCCTGATTCCAGAGAAGAGGCCGCTAGGGAGTGATCACGCCGTGCAGGATCGTCTGGTGAGACGAAGCTGGAAGAGGACGTAGAACGGTGCTCCAGTCTGGATCTGTTACGGCTTGGATTAGACGGACCGGAATAAGAGTCTTGAGACCCGCTGGTGACTGCGGGTGCTGAGAGGGCAATCTGTCTATTACGGACACTAGGGTCTGTGACACCTTGGTGAGGTCCGCTACAGATTGTGACAGAGACGCTGCCCACTGGGGGGTAGGGGGCTCAGAATCACCTGGGGCAGAAGGGGGCTCCTGGGTGGGTTCCGTGGTGTCGCTGCAGGCCTGGCAGAGGGGAGATGACTGACCTGAAGGGAGTCTACCATTACAAGAAGAGCACACGAAGTGTCTAACCAGAATGGAGGAGGAAGAGGAAGGTGGAGGATGAGCAGGTTCTCCCTTATGCATAGGCATGATTGAGCAGTCCCACTAACTGGTGCCAGAAGGTTGGGGGACAGAGAAAAGACAGAGGAGAGTGTCAGCTTTGCAGTGCAGAGCTTACTCACGGAACCTGTGTGCTGTGCCCGGAGCGATAGCAGATGGCTGTAGAAGTCGTCCTGCAAAAGGTGTCAGGAGTCAGCGATCAGATTCTCCCACTCTGCAGAGCTAGCTGAGGACCCGCTGGCTGAAGAGGATGCCGTCCTGGTGAACTCAGGAGGGGCGGTGTCGGACGCAGAGCCTGGAGAGGGCAATATGGCGACGGCGGCAGCCCACAGGAACGCTGAGGACGGTGGGCGGAGCAAGGACGGGCGGGAAGAGAGCCCATCCGGAAGCCTGAAGAGCGGGCGGTGGAGCCGGCGCAAGAAGTAGGCCCGGAATGAAGCCGGGAAGGACCTAAATTTGAGACTGCGGCCACCGGGAGAGGGGGGTTGGAGCGGAGGACGCCGATCCCATGTAACAAGCCCCGAATGAATCGCCGCGGCGCCCAGGCGGAGAAGGCTAATAGGTGGCCCCAATGAAGAAGACGACCGCCGAGAATAAGCGCCGTATGGGTCCCCTAAAAAAAGGGGGGAATATGTCCGTAGACCGGTTGTGGGGACGTCCGCGTCTCCGCATCCGACAGGCTCTGGTGGGCGAGGAGGAGGGAGACGAAAGCAGGCCCAGGTCTTCTGCTTCACCCTGATCACCTAAACACTCGTCCGTGATAGGGATTAGGGTGGGGGGATCCTGCCAAAAGAGAGACTTATGAGGATACGGGGTGGCAGTATACGCCGTATTCATAGTCTCTGCGTGGGAATACAGTAGTGACTCTTCACACTGTATCCCTCCGGAAAACCTGAAAAGGAAGACGCACATTAGGTAGATACGGGTCTCCAGAGAGACCCGTGTCCACCTCCTACTGACACTAAACTAAAACTGATTAGCTTGGTGCCAGTCGGTGGGGTGTATACTGCGGATGAGGAGCCAACCCTTTTTCATATGTGTAGTGTCAGCCTCCTAGTGGCAGCAGCATACACCTATGGTTCCTGTGTCCCCCAATAGAGCGATCGAGAAAGTGCAATCTCACATATGTTTTTTGACTTTTTTGCTAGGTTCACTAAATACTAAAACTGACTGGCCATTATGATTCTCCAGGTCATTACGAGTTCATAGACACCAAACATGTCTAGGTTCTTTTTTACCTAAGTGGTGAAAAAAAATTCCAAAGTTTGCTAAAAAAAAAAAAAAAAAAAAAAAATGTGCCATTTTCCGAGACCCGTAGCATCTCCATTTTTCGTGATCTGGGGCTGCGTGAGGGCTTAATTTTTGCGTGCTGAGCTGATGTTTTTAAAGATATCATTAATATGCAGTTACGTTCTTTTGATCGCCCGTTATTGCATTTTAATGCAATGTCGCGGCGACCAAAAAAAGTAATTCTGGCGTTTCGATTTTTACCCGCTATGCCGTTTAGCGATCGGGTTAATCCTTTTTTTTTATTGATAGATTCTGAAGGTGGCGATACCTAATATGTGTGAGATTTTTTATTGTTTTATTTTTAATGGAGCGAAAGGGGGGTGATTTAAACTTTTATTTTTTAAATATTTTTAAAAACATTTTTTTTTTTATTTTAGCATGCTTCAATAGCCTCCATGGGAGGCTAGAAGCTGCCATAGCTAGATCGCCTCTGCTACATACAGGCGATGATTAGATCGCCTATATGAAGCAGAATTACAGCATTGCTATGAGCGCCGACCACAGGGTGGCGCTCATAGCAATCTGGCATCAACAACCATAGAGGTCTCAGGGAGACCTCTGGTTGTTATTCCAACGCATCGCTGACCCCGATCATGTGACGGGGGTCAGCGATGCGCGCATTTCCGGCCGGCGGCCGGAAGTGCTTGTTAAATGCTGCTGTCAGCGTTTGACAGCGGCATTTAACTAGTTAATAGGTGCGGGCGGATCGCGATTCCACTTGTGCCTATGGCGAGCACATGTCAGCTGTTCAAAACAGCGGACTTGTCCCAGCTTTGATGCGGGCTCACCGCCGGAGCACTCATTAAAGCGGGGATCTGACTTCGGACGTACTATTTGTCCGAGGTCAGAAAGGGGTTAATTAAAAAAATAAATACAAAATACACATTGGCACTGACCATGAGTTATATAATATGCATTAAAATTATGTAAAAACAAAAAAAAAAAATTGCACGTAGTTGGAACAACTGCACCTGCAATGACCCAAACTAGAACATTAAAGGATATGGACAAGTTTGTTTTTATATATATAGATATATACATACATACATTATATATATATATATATATATATTATATATACACACACACATACATTTAAAGAATTAGACGTCTTCTTTTCTTCATTTTAGACGTTGATTGAACATTGGATGAGTTACACAGAGTTGCACACTAAGTGAGTGCATATTCTTTATGCTATAAATTTATTAGCGATCTACATAGTAAATAAAAGATTACTATACATTACTGAAAAATAAAAGCTTCAGAAAAAAATCTGATAAAAATAATGAAGGAAAAATAAAAAAATAAAGTAAAATGAAATAATATAATTTATAATAAATTAATTTGATCAATATAGTAATGTAACAATGATCTAATAAATTGTATCCACTTTGCAAAATTTTTGTACGTTCCCATCGAGGGAACCAGTATACTTATGTGTAATGGGACATATTGTATAAATTTGTAAATAATTTCTATATAAATGCAGTTTATTTTTGTTTAGATGGGGAATTGTAAATTGTATATGGTTACACGTTTTGGATTGTAATTCACTTTTTTATGTTAAATCTGTGATGTCACTTCCTTGGGGTTACCCTATATATACACACAAAAACTTGTTCCATATCGATAAAGCCTGGGATGCGCTGACATGTCTCCGACTGGATTTCTATGTAAGCACTGGATTAAATACCATTTCATTCAACACGTGAGTGCAAGGACCTCTTTTCTTTGTGGTAACTTCACTCTACGAGCACCACAGCTACACGAAGTGCCGACCTACCTTTTTCTAGTCACTGGATCATTGAGGCAGGAGCACACATCGTACCAATTAGTGGGACTTTCAATGAGGAAGAAGCTGTGAGGATTACTGCTCAACCCACCATATCGATGGGTTTCTTTAGAATTCCTACAAGTGAGTTTGAGAGACAGGATCTGGAGAAGGAATCCAGGAGGTTGATCTCGTATGAGCTACATGCCGTGACTTTTACTGAAAATTACGGGAGAAAAAAAAATACGGAATAGATTGAGAGTGAGGTTGAGTTTACGTCCCACCCTTTTTCTGATAACTCGGTCTTTTGTGTTGATTTTGAACATTATTTTACATAATTTTTAATTAGATCCAATTTTATTGATGATTGATCGGTTACAAAAAGCTATTTTAGATCTTAAAAAACTCAAGTTAATAACATTGAATAATAATTGCATTCCTGTTTGAAACCAGAGGAATTCACTGCTTTCAAATAATCTACTAATGTCCTTCTGGGAAACCATGGTAAAGAGTTGCAAGAAAGAAAGCGACAGCCCTCCATTGCGGACAGACTACTCCTCCCTCTTATCAGAAGAGTTTGGATAGCATAGCCGACATCCGCAGGATGGAGCACATGACGGCATTATTGAATGCGAGTTTGGACAGATTTGAGACCGTCTGGGCTCCCTGGGATTATTTTAGGGCCCAAAACAATCGTTAGGAGCATGTTGGTTTTTGAACAAGTTTTCTTCTTCTCTTCCCTTTGTATAGGTCTTGTCTTATTTAGTATTATGGCTTTATAAGAATTGTAATAGGTGTATGGGGATGGAGTCGTCTTCACTTGGAATCATTTACAACTGCTGTTGGACTTTGTCTTTTTCTGTTCTACTGCACAATATGTTTTGATGCCAATAGGTGGAAACGTCTTCCAAGAGTTCATCCTAATTGTACTCCGTTCTTTCTGATCCACTAATTTGTAAGCCAAATTGTCATTGTTTTGTCTCATTTCTGATTGTAAAATGTTATAAAATTTAATAAAAATTAACAGTTCTTAAATAAAAAAGAAAGAAAAGAAATAAAGCGAAAGAAATGTACTTATGATACGACTTTCAGACGTGGGACTGGTTCTAGACAATATTTTGGGAGTGGCTATCATTTCTCAGATTCCAGCAGTGACCTTTACAGAGTCATGGAGAAATGAGCCTCCTTTTTTCCTGGAGACGAAGAGTAAATCACCCGCAAAGAAGACGAGACGAGCCGGCCACCACCAACGACATAACGCACCTTCGATGCTCACGAGGTCACGGCATAGAGGATTCTCTTGGTATCATCAATAGTTCCTCTAGGACATTAACATCAGTACAAATACAAGTGTGACAGAAAGGACTTTAATTTCAGAATTATGTCTGCATTAAACACTATTTATCTTGATCTGGCCATACATAGATTTTTTTTTCGAAATGTTAGATTAAAACCACATTTTTCGACTGTGACTGCGCCTCCACATATTATATCTAAAAGTGGAACCTGATTGTTTAAAATGAGCATATTTGGGTTTAAAGCTAAAAAGCTCTTTTGTTCCCCCATAAAATCTACCATCCAGTAGAGACATACACCAATTCTGTGTTGACGGAAATAGGAGATCTAGTCAACAATACACGACATAGTAATTTTATCCCAAGAAGCAATTCACTGTATATACTCGCATATAAGCCCATTTTTTAAGCCTGAAAGTCCCCTCTCGGCTTATACGCGAGTCATATACGCCAGGGGGTCGGCGGGGGTGTCAGATCGTGCACACCCCCCTGGCGCGTCACTGCAGCCCCCTGCTTCTCCCCTGGTCTCAGGCTCCTTCCTTCAGCGGTCACGTGGTACCGCTCATTAAAGTCATGAATATGCGCATATTCATTACTTTAATGAGTGGTACCACGTGACCGCTGAAGGAAGGAGCCAGACAGTTGGAGAAGCGGGGCTGCAGAGAACGCGCCAGGAGGGGGTGAGTATATGCGATATTCACCTGTCCCCGGTCCACCGCTGCGCGCCGCTCTGACCTCCTCATCCTCTGGCTGTGATGTTCAGGTCAGAGGGCGCGATGACGTAGTTAGTGCGCGCCGCGCCCTCTGCCTGAACGTCACTGACAGAGGACCCGGAAGACGGAGTGGCGCGCAGCGGTGGACTGGGGACAGGTGTATATAGCAGGTGCCGGGGCCCTGACCCAGCGGTGACACCGGCACTTGTCCCCCATAGCGTGCCGATGCCCCCGCCTGCTCAGGACATCGGCACCTGGCCTCCAGCGACGAGAGGAGAGTTTTTTGCAGCAGCAGCAGCATATGGGGCATAATCTATGGATCATTTTATGGGGGCATAATCTATGGAGCATCATATGGGGGTATAATCTATGGAGTATCTTATGGAGCATTTTTATGGGGGCATAATCTATGGATCATCTTATGGGGGCATAATTTATGGAGCATCTTATGGGGCATAATCTATGGAGAATCATATGGGGGCATAATCTATGGAGCATCATATGGGGCATAAAATATATGGAGCATTTTATGGGGCATAATCTAAGGAGCATCATATGGGGCATAAAATATATTGAGCAGCATATGGGGCATAATCTATGGAGCATCTTATGGGACCATAACCTTTATGGAGCAGCATATGGGGCATATTATTCTATGGAGCATATTATGGGGCCATTATTAACCTTTGTGCAGCATTATATGGGGAGTATTTTGTATGGAGCATCTTATGGGGTCCACGATGAACTGTATGGAGCCTTATATGGGGCTCCTGATTCAATATGGATATTCAAAAACATTAAATCTACTGATGTCTCAATTAATTTTACTTTTATTGGCATCTATTTTTATTTTTTAAATTTACCAGTAGCTGCTGCATTTTCCACCCTAGGCTTATAATCGAGTCAATAAGTTTTCCCAGCTTTTTGTGGCAAAATTAGGGGGGTCGGCTTATACACGAGTATATACGGTAAGTCCTGAGGAAAAGAAAACATCAACATCATTATTTAACGAGGATTCCATCGAAATAAAACCTCCAGATAAAAGGTGGTTCGATTGTCATTATGGACCCGCATGAAATGCAAAAATGAAATATTGAGACAGTTATCAGATTGGGTAAGTTACATGGAGTTGCACACTTAGCGAGTGGATATTCATTAGAATATAAATATATTACCAATCTACATAGTAATTACAACATTTCTATGCATTACTGAAAAATGAAGCTTTTCAGAAAAAATGTGATAAAAATAATGAAGGAAAAATAAAAAAAATAAAGTAAAAAGATATATAGTTTATAATAAATTAATTTGTTTAATATAATAATGTAAAAATCATCTAATAAATTTTATTCACTTTGCAAATATTTTGTTCGTTCCCATCGAGACAACTAGTATAGTTTTGTGTAATGGGACATAGACACGAGAGTGCCGGGACCTTTTTCATAGCCACCTCAATCAAGGCAGGAGGGTCGGCGTATGCTGGGTCAGAGGAAGCGGCGAGCACAGATCAGCGACACCCATCGGACTGGACAGATCAGCATACGGCAATCGAGGATTATAAGAGGTATTTTCATAGATATGAAGGGGAGCGGGCACTTATGAACAGGTTGCTATTCAAGGTGACTTAAAAGGTAGTGGACTTTATGTAGGGAAAACCTGGTTCCCTTTAAGTAACAAAAAAATAAAAAACTTCCGCAAAAGTGATCCAAATCCATTGACATGTTATTCACCAATCAATGGATGATATATTTATATCTTAAGATGTTCTGTTTTTTGGGGAGTTTTTTTGGTTATCCAACCTCCTAAAAAATGGAATGAAAAGAGATCAAAACATAGTATGAATCCTAAAATGACATCAATAAAAAAAAAAAATAAACTTAAATCCACCAATACCCTGACCCCGAAAATAAACACTTTACGGAAACAATTCTGGCAACTGAAAAGTTTGTACATTGGCTGACCGGATCATCTTTTATATAGGTCATTAAATCATCGTTATTGGCAGCACATTTACCTCAGAGTAAACAGGGGGATGTGTTTCCGACAACATGCACTTGGAATAATCATATAATGCAAGAAGATCGATACTGGTTTATAGCCAATAATTGTTCTGTCTAAATGGTCCCCTCAAGCTGCATTTAGGCTGGTTTCACATTTGCGGTTGAGTCCGCAGCGTTTATGCTGCATACTTTTGGATGCTTTTTGCCGCGTTTGACGATGCATGCGTCGTTCCGTCGTCTGCGGCTGGGCGCGGTAAACGCAACATGTTGCAATTTTGGAGGCGTCAATTTGCCGCCTAGAAACGTATGCGGTTGTTTGTGGAAGGAATGCGTCGAAACAATGCATTTCAGTCTATGAGAATGCATGCATTTGCAAGCACATGGTACGCTTTGCGTTTTTCATACGCAAGAATTTGCATAAGACACGCCAATTGGGCGTGGCTTGTGTAAATTCAAAAATTCGCCAGGAAAATAGCACTTGCCAATCGTCCGCAACTGCAAACGCATGCATGCGTTTGCAGACGATACGCTGCAGATTCAACCGCAAATGTGAAACTAGCCTTACACTGCAAGATAATCATGAACGTGTGTTAAAAAGTCTCGTTTCACGATTATCTTGCAGTGTAACCAGGCTGCCGATCACCTGATAATGAGCAAAACGCTCTTTTCATTTGGTGAAATTAACTTTTGTGCAGCACAAACAATCATCGTTCTCGGCAACGAATTGTCCCGTGTAAACAGGACTTGTGCTGCCGAGAACTATGGCAGCCTATGTGAACTGATCTAGCATAGGTCGCTCAGCTCCCATCCTTTGCTTGGTCTGCCTGTGTCAAAGGACTGCCATTGGTAAAACTTTACCGATCGGAGGTTGTATCGTGCTGCTGGTAGCGCCATATATACAGACCCTTAATCAATAGAAACGGTAACATTTGCTCACCTCTGTTATCATCAAGACGATTAAGAGGAGGGTGCTGTGGAGAAGTGATAAATGGGCCGGTGGGAACCTCAGGAAGGTCCACTACTTCCTTCTGAAGAATCTCATCCAGCTCTCTCTCCAACTCATCTGTGTCCACATCTGGAGCGATAAGAAGAAGTACAATTATATCCCAGGATCACTGCTGCTATGACCGCGGCAGCATTGATCCATACCGCATGTACAAATATACACTAGGTGCCATTATCCTGTATGCAGCCCCAGAAAAAAAAATAAAAATCAGCAGTTATGGGAGCTAAAGGGGATGAAATGTCCGGCACATGTTCTGGCAGGCACCTGTCTATGTAACGTAATCAGTGCCGCTCACCTCCCGATGCAGAAGTGAGCGACACCAAAGAAACCCTTTAAGATGGTCTGAAAAAATATCAACATATCAATTATGCTCACCCGACGGGAGAGAGAGCGTCTACAGGCAGAAAATCTTTTTATCCTCAAAACATAAGAAAAAAACACTCACAGTATCAATGCGACTGTGCCAAAAGATGCCCGTACTTACCGATATCGCTGGGCGCTGCTCCTGCCAGGGTCTGGCTGATGTCGTCCTGTAGGTCACAGAACTGCAAGACAATGAATGATATCCCTCATGTATCCAGGAAGCACTCACAGCTTAAATTATAAATCATCAAAAATAAAAAGTGAAAACCTCAGACATCGAGGATCTCAAGTAACTTCTATATGGGTGGGATCCACCATTACCAGGACCCATAAACATATTACCTCCTGTATCTGTTCTACTAAGCTTTCCGTCTTCTCCAGATTGACATCCTTCAGTGCTGATCGCAGAGCAGAGACCCCCATCTGGTACGCGGACACCACCTAAAAGGCAGAAATGGTGACACTAATGTACAAATAAAGTATACAATTTTGATAATTTGGAGAACAGGAGAAAAAAGAGCTATAAGGCATTTATATTTAATCATAAAAATAGAAAATTTTTATTAGTAACAACATTAATATCAATAATAGTACAGTACATCAGGTGACAATTGCAAACAAGAACCACCTCACATAATACTCAATTGCCTCAGGAAGGTGAACACATATATCTATAGAGTCAAACTGCCATATCCATAGAGGTTACTCTATGTGTAATACATGTATATTGGATCAGCAGACTCACATTATAGACATAAGAAGACTGCAAGTCTAATTAAAGTGGTTTATACCAGTTATGGACACATATCAATATGCAGCAGATCACAGCAAACTCACGTTTATAAATATATAATCACCATATAAATGATATTACTGAACCTATGACAAATGAGTGTATAGCCATATCAGTAAAGACTGCTCCGTGAGTAATACATGTGTATGGGATAAGTAAACTCACATTATGGACATATGAGAGACTGCAAGGGTAATAGTACCGAATCTAGCTTGAAATGGTTTGTGTTTAATTACAGGTATATCACCCCCTTGAGGAAGCAACACATTGCGTTGCGAAACGCGCGTCGGGGCGTTTATTTATCTCCCCACATATCCTCCTTTGCCTTAGTGATTTGGTAAGATTATCTTTATAACATCTATAATGTATTTTACTTTCATCATGTTACTTTCACAATGTGTTATATGACAAATGGACACTCTTGAGCCTGCTTATATCTGGCACTTGCCATTGTTATTACAGTATTTTCTTGTGATTGGTGACATGTAGTGGAGATATGGACATTATTGAGACTGCTCTTATTTGACACTTGTCACTTTTATTGTAGCGCTGCATGTGGTGATATACCTGTAATTAAACACAAACCATTTCAAGCTAGATTCGGTACTATTACCCTTGCAGTCTCTCATATGTCCATAATGTGAGTTTACTTATCCCATACACATGTATTACTCACGGAGCAGTCTTTACTGATATGGCTATACACTCATTTGTCATAGGTTCAGTAATATCATTTATATGGTGATTATATATTTATAAACGTGAGTTTGCTGTGATCTGCTGCATATTGATATGTGTCCATAACTGATATAAACCACTTTAATTAGACTTGCAGTCTTCTTATGTCTATAATGTGAGTCTGCTGATCCAATATACATGTATTACCCATAGAGTAACCTCTATGGATATGGCAGTTTGACTCTATAGATACATAAGTGTTCACCTTCCTGAGGCAATTGAGTATTATGTGAGGTGGTTCTTGTTTGCAATTGTCACCTGATGTACTGTACTATTATTGATATTAATGTTGTTACTAATAAAAATTTTCTATTTTTATGATTAAATATAAATGCCTTATAGCTCTTTTTTCTCCTGTTCTCCATACTTTTTGAGCTGGTTTAATATAGCCAGATGAGGTATCACAGTATAACCCATCTGGGTCTTTCTAAATATAAATATGTGGGATTATATGTTATTAATTTTGATAATTTGCATAGGGAACAAAAAAAAAATGCAAATCCTCCTATTCCCGGCTGCACAGACTGAACAGTCCTAATAGGGCAGAGGTTGGTGACTACAGCACTCGGTGCAGAGGACAACTAGAAGGGCTAGAAAGGAGAGGTTGCACCGAACGGGACCTCTCAGCAATCTTGATATGTCCAATCTAGTATATATTTGCATTTTCCATGAAATAACAATGCTTCCTTAATTAGTACTTAGTTACTACTCCTGAAATTGTATGAATAAGTTGACAACTGGGTGTTACCGTTTCTCTAGATAACGGACCACACTCTCCAATTAGCCTAGACAATATCAAACTATTTAGGTAGGAACCCTTTTCCCAAAAGATTGATATCACCCAGACATCAATTTCATCAAATTGAAAAAAAAAAAAAATTAAAAAAAACAATTAAATATGAAATGCTACAATCGATTGTATTTTCAGCCTTCCGTGTGTTACTCCTAGCAGTATTACTACTTGTGGTATAAACATGCGTCTGGACCCCATTTTTTGGCGTATCAGTTTTGCTGTAGTAGTGGTGCCATGTCCCCCAGCGTGTCGTCACTAATCTGTCACCTTGCGATCAGTCTCGGCCATTGATATCCTCTCCAGGATGCTCTGTATTGTGTCCAATTTGCCCTGCAGCGCACATATCCGTTTTTCGGCAAGTTTCCTACGACGAAGACATCGCAGTGCCTAGGAAGTAAAAAGAATATGATGATGAAGGGGGAAAACCATTAAATAAAGCCAGTGAGGACACGTCTCAGACATCACATTTCTGAACAGCCGGGGCCACAAATTTGGTCGCCATTGCTTTTCCGTAGGATTACAGAACCATTTCCCTGTGTGAATAGGAAAGGGATACTATTCTTCAACCTTTCCCGCCACAGCAAATTTTAGATTTTGAAATTTCAGTCTTTTCTTGCCTTCTTCCAAAAACTAGTTTTTTTTCCCACTGACATAGCCGTGCGAGGGCTTGGCTGCTGCCGGAGTTGTAGTTTTGAATGACCCTATTCACATTATCATATAATGTATTGAGGAAAACAAGAAAAAAATCCAAATCCCCACATATACACGAGTATGGGGGAAATAGCATTCAACCTTTGTTAGCTTTCACAATCTAAGACCGATTCCATACGTCCAACATTCAATGTCCGAATAAGGACTGCGCTGTCTGGACCCGAACTCCACAGCAAAGTATTTGCCTAGAGTTTGGGTCCAGCATCACAGTCCGTACTCGCACCGACTAAAGTTTTAGTGAAGTGCGACAGAGAAGCAGTAAGTTCTCACCTGAGGTTTATTCCCGGCCTTATTAAAGCTTTTTGCCTCTTCCGTCAGCCTGCAAGAAATAAGAAAGTGCCAATGTTCAATATAGAAGGAAACCGTCAGCATAGTGCCAAATACAGGAAGCTCATCTCTAAGTCTGAATGATAAGTTGTACTAATAGTTTAGGAAACTTTTGGCATCTCATAAATATTGATTTGAGGATTGAGCGGGCTGTGGAGTCGGAGTCATGGAAATTGAGGAGTTGGGAGTCGGAGGTTTGGCTTACCGACTCCACATCCCTGGTATGAGGGAGTAGGAGTCGGTGTCATGGAAATTGAGGAGTCTGAGGTTTGGCTTACCGACTCCATAGCCCTGGTATGAGAGAGTCGCAGTTGTTGAGATGGAGTCAGTGTCATGGAAATTGAGGAGTCGGAGTCAGAGGTTTGGCTTACCGACTCCACAGCCCTGGTATGAGAGAGTCGGAGTCGTGGAGATGGAGTCAGTGTCATGGAAATTGAGAAGTCGGAGTCAGAGGTTTGGCTTACCAACTCCATAGCCCTGGTTGGGGGTCCACGAGCTGAAGCCCCCTAGTAAAAGTGGCATAAGCACTCCAGTAACAGTGTTCTCCAGGCAAAGCCAACAGGGGTACGGTGCCCAGCATCAGGCTTCTGTCCCTTCATTTTAGCGGTTGGTGGGGTCTCAATCCTTGGAGAATCAGCTCCCAATACTTCTGACAAGTCTCTGACACATCAGACTTTTCTAAAATGATAATTTTTAAACCATTCCTAAGGAACAGTGCATTATGCTGCCCCCTTATTAATACTCTGTAAACGTGTGAGTAGAGTTACATCTGGCTGTTACCACTCTCCTTGGTTAATACTGGCAGTGTCCAATAACTGTTCTACAGCCAAGTTGGTTCAGAGATGAAAACAGTTGAATGTAACTAATTTTGTGGTGCTGGAAATGAATCTGATGCTTAAATTTACTGCTTGGTTCTAATTTTCAAGATCCAGAGGAGGTTGTAATTACTTATGACACCTATCATGCTTATAGAAAAATTGCATCTATTATTCCTTATTATTAATGCATTGTTAGTAGCTCGTCTGTTATATCAGCTATTCAGTCTATTGAGCCTTCAGTATTTTATCATCTTAGGGTGGCCAATCAGAAAACGCCAACTCCGCTCCTTTGACTTAATCCTAATTACAGTTGTACCTACTTTTATAATTGACCTCTGTGTAAGGTATACAGTTTTAGGATTTCTTTGCATATTGACACATTTCTAAATGTTTTTTTCACATATGCCTCGTTCTTGCATTATCAAAGCGGATAGTTTTTCCTACATAGGTAGAGAAGTCACATTTGCAGCACAAAAGCGAAACTTGACCATGATAAGGAAAGCCTACAACCTGTATTTTTTTTTGCAAAATAGAAGATCAGGACAAGAGGTGGGCTCCACATTTATGCTGCAATACATGTGCATCACATCCTACCCAGTCATTGTCAGACTGAAGAACATTGGGCCCACCAGAGGATTTGATCCTGGGGGCCCACCTTTCTACCCCACTCAAGAGCCCCACCATAGCAGCTGCAAAGTTTGCACTATGAACTCTCCTAAAGAAGAAGCTAGGGCCCACCAGAGGTTTCTCCGGTTCTCTGGTGGGCCAGTCCAACCCTGTACCCAGTTGTTGCATGGGAAGAGGCAATCCCAATGATCTGGAGAGAGGCAACCCATCATATTACCAACTGCTATTTCTGCATGGTGCCCCCCATTAGGAAAGGATTTTCAAGGAAGACGTTGACAGTCTCCAAATCTTCTATCTGCAATACGCCCAGTACCACATACAGAAGAACTGCGGGTCCCAAAAGCACCTGTAAGGTTCTATGTATATATTCCTGAAACTCAGTTTGTTCGTCAGCCATTTTACTTTCTGTCTTGCTGCAGCTATCTTGCCCTCAGTCAAAATGGAGTTTCCAGCTTGCATGTTCCCGCCCTGTTTTCTCTCCTTTGCTTCTTAAGCAGCCACAGCTGAGCAATCAGTGCTTCAGAATCTAGCCTGCAGTGAACCTGTGACTTGACTCCTGTAAGCCTTGGACCTTGTACTCCAGCTATTCCTACTGAGGAACTCTGAAGCACTTGTGGACTCTGAACCCTGCTTTGAAAGACCCACGTTTGCATGGACTTACGGTAACAGAGAAGAAGATCCTGAATCTTATTGGAGAGTGATTGCTGAGCTTGGATTACTCTGGCCTGCTGTGTCTCCTGTTTCTGTGTCTGCAAACTGTGTGACTATTTCTGCCAACTTGTATGAAGTAATACAGGACTTTTCTATATCAAACCTGTGACTCCTGTGTTTTCATCGCACCCAAGCACAAGACGCTATATGAACTGTACTACATACATTACAAGATTCTGAAGCCAAAACGTTAGTGTCTGCTGGGTCTGGAAGGCTGTGTCTGCTGTACTGTGGATATCAGACGTCCGGTTGTACTTTCTGTGATGACAGTGGTTGTGACTTCTCACAACCATTCCAGGTGAGCAATTCCCTTAAGTTTTTTCTTTTTGCAGTGTTACCACAGGTAAACACTATTGTTTTTTTTTTTTTTTCCTTTCTTTTCTCTTTTTTGTCTGCTGTAACTCTGGATATCAGATGTCTGGTTGAAACTTTCTGTGATGATAGTGGTTGTGACTTCTCACAACCATTCCAGGTGAGCAGTTCCCTTAATTTTTTTTTCTCTCTGCAGTGTTGCCACAGGTGAACACTATTGTTTTTTTTCTCTCCTCTTCTTCCAGTAATCCTGTCTTAAAAGATCTGGAAAATGGAGGCCCGCATAAAGGAACTTTGCGGAGTGACTGATAATATCCTTGCAGATTTGCAGAATATAAAGACCCGTTTTACAAATCTACAGGACCTCAATAATCACAATTTGCAAGTGGTTGGACAGACTACCCAGGATTTGCGAGCCAGGATTGAGGTTCTAGAGGGGCGAGTCCAGGCTCCTGCCGTAGCCCCGAGTGCTGGGATTCCCAAGTTGCCCCCTTTTCGTTTTGGCGGTGAACGTGAGAAATTCAGGGGATTTATTAATCAATGCAATCTTTTTTTTCTGCACATGCTTCACAATTTCCCACTGAACGATCTAAGGTGCTTACTAAAATTATGTTGCTTACCAACAAGGCTTTAATGTGGGCAAACCCTCTGATTGAGACTGAGGATGATTGTTTGAATCACCTTGATGATTTTATTTCAGCCATGGGGCAGGTGTTTGATGACCCCAATCGAGGTGCAACAGCTGAAGCAGCCATGTTAGCTTTGCGCCAAGGTAAGCACTCGGTAGCTGAATATGCCTTGGATTTCAGGAGATGGGCCCTTGATACCACCTGGGACAGTTCCGCCAAAAAATCTATTTTTCGAAAGGGGTTATCTCCACTGATTAAGGATGAACTTGCTCGTGCCGACCCTCCCAC
This sequence comes from Oophaga sylvatica, assembly GCA_033576555.1. Lineage (NCBI taxonomy): Eukaryota > Metazoa > Chordata > Amphibia > Anura > Dendrobatidae > Oophaga > Oophaga sylvatica. The sequence continues at coordinate 525,420,272 of JARQOD010000004.1, read as the reverse complement.
TGCGTTAGGTGACTTTATTAACTACTGCATCCGTATTGATACTCGTCTGACTGAACGCAGGCAAGAGAGATGGTTCGAAAGCAATCGTACTAACCTTTTCCTACCTTCCTCTCCAGCTAAGGAACCTTTGAGTAGGATCACACAGGAACCTGAACCCATGCAGGTAGACTCTTTACAACGACGGGTTAGTGATGCACGCAAGGAACATCGTTTTAAGGAGAATCTATGTTTCTATTGTGGTAAGTCAGGGCACTTCATTATAAACTGCCCAGTCGTTCTCGTAAGACTACTGCAGCACTCATTCATTGTGAGTGTTGCGAGAGGGGATCTGTCAGGTCCGAGCCTCAGGCTCCAGAGAGATCTGCAGCAACAGATCTTGATTTCTCGGACTTAAACTCCGTTACCTCTGAGGACGTTGACTGTGTAAACGCTGCCATTTTTCAAGTTTCCTCAGCGGTGTCCCAGCTGAGTTGTAAGAAAAACAATTCTCATTGCTTTCTTTCCATCAAACTCTGGGTTGACTCAGCTTGGGTGTCTAGCTCTGCTATGATCGACTCAGGGGCAAGTGGAAATTTTATGGATGTCTCCTTTGCTTTGAAACAGGGAATACGTTCAGTGAAGAAGGCTACTCCAGTACAGATGGAAACTGTGGATGGCTCCCTGCTGACCTCTGGACCAGTGGATCAGGAAACAGAGCCTTTGAGGGTTCTTATGGGTAAAGATCATCAAGAGAAACTGTCCTTTATGCTTATCTCTTCTCCCCACTTTCCCATTATTCTAGGGCTACCATGGCTGCAGGCTCAGAATCCTACCATTAACTGGGAGACCAAGGAATTACACTTTCCAGAGAAACAGATGAGTCCAAAAGTTTCAGCTTGCTCTGTTCCTAAAGGAATCATGTCAGTCCCTGAACTACCAGCTGTATACCAGGACTATGTGGATTTATGTGACAAGAAGAACGCTGACCAGCTTCCTCCTCACCGTCCATATGATTGTCCAATTGAATTATTGCCTGGAGCAGAGATACCTTTTGGTAAGATCTACCCCCTGGCGGGGCCCGAGCTAAAGGCTTTAAAGGATTACATAGATGAAAATCTAGCCAAGGGCTTCATACGCCCCTCTTCATCTCCTGCAGGTGCACCCATCTTCTTTGTAAAGAAGAAAGATGGATCTCTGAGACCATGCGTAGACTATAGGGAACTCAATAAGGTTACTATTAGAAACCGTTATCCATTGCCTTTAATCCCTGAGTTATTGGAGAGAGTGCGACATGCCAAAATTTTTTCTAAACTAGATCTTCGTGGGGCCTATAACTTAGTCCGTATTAGACCTGGGGATGAATGGAAGACTGCATTCAGGTCACGCTATGGACACTTTGAATATCTAGTTATGCCTTTTGGTCTGAGTACCGCCCCAGCCACTTTCCAACACTTGGTGAATGACATCTTCAGGGATCTCCTAGATACATTTGTGGTAATTTATTTGGATGATATTCTAATTTTTTCTAACTCCACAGAGGAACATCATGGACATGTGAGAATGGTCTTGGAACGTCTAAGACAAAATCATCTTTACATCAAACTTGAAAAGTGTGAATTCCATAGGACCGAAATTCAATTTCTGGGGTATGTACTGTCTACACAAGGAATTAGTATGGATGGAAGCAAAACCCAAGCCATCAAGGATTGGCCAAGTCCTAGAAATGTGAAGGAGGTACAGCGCTTCATCGGGTTTGCCAACTTCTATAGACGTTTCATTAGAAATTTCTCTGAGGTAGTGTCACCTATCACTCAACTTACCCGGAAAGAGTCTAGGTTTTCCTGGGCTCCCCAAGCCCAGGAAGCATTTTCCCGTCTAAAAGATAAATTTACCACTGCACCTATCCTAGTACATCCCAACCCCGAGCTTGCCTTCATAATAGAGGTGGATGCTTCAGACTGTGCCGTTGGAGCTATACTCTCTCAGAGAACAGGTGAGAAGAATGTCTTGCATCCTTGTGCCTTCTTTTCCAGCAGTTGTCTTCGGCTGAGAGGAACTACGATGTGGGCAATAGAGAGTTGTTGGCCATTATTGCCGCCTTCAAAGAATGGAGACACCTTCTTCAGGGAGCTGCACAGCAAATAGTCGTCCTGACAGACCATCGTAACCTTGAGTTTATCAGGTCGGCTAAGTGCCTGACTCCTCGCCAGGCTCGCTGGAATCTTTTCTTAAACCAATTTAATTTTATCATCTCTTATAGACCAGGATCGCGCAATGGAAAGGCTGATGCACTCTCTAGGATTTACTCAGCAGAGACACGTCCAATTACTCCTCCTAAGACTATTCTTCCTGACTCTAGATTCCTAGGAGTAATTCATAATCAAGACCTACTTAAGGACATCAAGGAAGCATACCATGCGGATTCCTTTTTGGCACAACCCCCAAGGGACGTAAGTCTTGTCTTTAAGAATGGTTTGTGGATTCAGGGACAACGTCTGTATATTCCTGAAACAGTCAGATTAAGAGTATTGCAACTCATTCACAATTCCAAGATAGCTGGGCATAGAGGAATTCTAAAGACACAGGAATTTCTTTCTCGTTTCTTTTGGTGGCCCACTTGCAGGAAGGATGTTTTGAATTATGTCACTTCATGTGAGGTCTGTGCAAGATGCAAAACACCTCGCTCCTCACCAACTGGTCTGTTACAGCCTCTTCCCACCCCGTCCCGCCCGTGGGGATCCATTTCTATGGACTTCATTGTGGAGTTACCAACCTCTCAGGGGAAGAACACCATTCTAGTGGTGGTTGACCGTCTAACAAAGGCAGCTCATTTTATCCCTTGTGTCGGCTTACCCACTGCAAAACAGACATCAGATTTGATGATTAAAGATGTGTTTCGCTTACATGGAGTACCGGATGAGGTTATTTCGGATCGAGGGGTGCAATTCACTTCTAGGTTTTGGCAAAATTTCTGTGCAGCATTGGACATTAAAGTAAACCTTTCTTCTGCTTTTCATCCCCAGACTAATGGACAGACCGAACGAACCAATCAAACCCTGGAGCAGTATCTCCGCTGCTTTATCTGCCACCTACAGGATGATTGGGTGGATCTACTTCCATTAGCTGAGTTCTCGTATAACAACTCTCAGAGTGCCTCCACTAAACAGTCTCCTTTTTACTCTAATCTAGGTTATCATCCTAACATTCTACCACGATTTCCCATAGAAACGCCTTTACCAGCAGTGGCTGAAAGAATCACGTCTTTACAGAAGAATATGGATCTTCTAAAGGAAAATCTGGAATCGGCTCAAGAAAGGTACAAGAAAGCAGCAGATAAATTTCGTAAACCTGCACCAGCTTTCAAGGTAGGAGACTTGGTCTGGCTGTCAACCAGAAATCTTAAGTTAAGGATTCCATCGTCTAAGTTGGGACATAAGTACATTGGACCCTATAAAATCAGTAAAATTATAAGTGCCGTTGCTTGTCGTCTTCAACTGCCCAGAACTATGAGAATCCACCCTGTCTTTCATGTATCCCTACTAAAGGCTGCGACACCCAATACGTTTCCTGGACGTTCCTCTCCTTGCCCTGACCCAGTGCTAGTCGATGGTCAGGAAGAATTTGTGGTGGAAAGGATTTTAGATTCCAGGTTGTATAGAAATCAGTTGCAATATCTGATTAAATGGCAGGGCTACCCAGTGGAGGACAACTCATGGGAACCGGTCAATAACGTTAATGCTCCTCGCTTGCTCCGTCAGTTTCATCAGAGGTACCCACACAAGCCTGGTCTGAGGTCATCCGGAGGTTGTCCTTAAGGGGGGAGTAATGTAAGGTTCTATGTATATATTCCTGAAACTCAGTTTGTTTGTCAGCCATTTTACTTTCTGTCTTGCTGCACTATCTTGCCCTCAGTCAAAATGGAGTTTCCAGCTTGCATGTTCCCGCCCTGATTCTCTCCTTTGCTTCTTAAGCAGCCACAGCTGAGCAATCAGTGCTTCAGAATCTAGCCTGCAGTGAACCTGTGACTTGACTCCTGTAAGCCTTGGACCTTGTACTCCAGCTATTCCTACTGAGGAACTCTGAAGCACTTGTGGACTCTGAACCCTGCTCTTTGAAAGACCCACGTTTGCATGGACTTACGGTAACAGAGAAGAAGATCCTGAATCTTATTGGAGAGTGATTGCTGAGCTTGGATTACTCTGGCCTGCTGTGTCTCCTGTTTCTGTGTCTGCAAACTGTGTGACTATTTCTGCCAACTTGTATGAAGTAATACAGGACTTTTCTATATCAAACCTGTGACTCCTGTGTTTTCATCGCACCCAAGCACAAGACGCTATATGAACTGTACTACATACATTACAGCACCAGAAACATTTTCAGTCGAGTCAAGTGAGGAAGAAGAGGGCTCTTGGTGCCATGAAGCATCATCCTCTCACAACCCAGACTTTCTATCAGCAACCTCAACTGCACCACAACTTACAACACAAAGTGATCGATCTTGTTAGAGATTTGGATCTGCCCAGGAGTAAGGCTGAGCTCTTGGGTTCCTGGCTACAGCAGTGGAATCTCTTAGCGGGAGATGTTCGGACTTTTCTATTCCGCAACTGTGATAAAGAATAAAGATCTTGTCCAATACTTCTTCATGGAGAGCGATCTTATGGCATGCAGCAACATCCACAGGTTAATGAAAGCAATGAAGATAAGTCCTAATCCAGAGGAATGGAGACTCTTCATCGATTTGTCTAACACAAGCCTAAAAGCCATTTTTCTGCATAATGGCAATGCTCTACCTTCAATTCTAGTTGGTTATGCCGTCCACGTGAAAGAAACCTATGACAACATTAAAGAGCTGTTGAGGTGCCTGAACGATGACCCACATTTGTGGTGACTTAAGGTGGTTGCCTCTTGCTTGGTCTCCAGGGTGGATACACAAAGTACTGCTGCTTTCTGTGTGCGTGGGATAGTTGTGCAAGAGATCACTACAGTACAAGAGACTGGCCTCTCCGACATTCACTTCAGCCAGGGAGTAAAAATGTCCTGCATCCACCATTTGTTGACCACATAAGATTTTGTTACCACCATAAAAACGCAAAAGCATCAATTATCTCATTGATAAATTTCCAAGGTCGAGTGAAGAAAAGACAAAGGAAGGCGTCCTTATTGGACCTCAGATTCGTAAGCTTCTTCAAGGTGAGGAGTTTCTCCGTTTGTTGCAGGGAAAGGAAAAGGCGGCATGGGTAGCATTCGCATTAGTGGTAACTAAATTTTTGGGAAACTCAAAAGCAGATAACTATGAAGAGTTGGTAGAAAATCTCCTCAAAACATATAAGGATCTTGGCTGCAACATGTCTGAAAGATTCATTTCTTACATTCGCATCTAGACTTTTTTCCACCAAACTTTGGAGTAGTGAGCGACGAGCACAGTGAGAGATTTCACCAAGATATCACGGCTACGGAGAAAAGATATCAAGGAAAATGGAATCTATCATTGCCTGCAGATTACTGTTACTGGACAATTGTAAGAGATGATCCGATGCAGGAGTACAAGAGACAAGCAAACATGAGTCATCACTGAATGAGGAGCAAATGTTGTAGAGTAATTTCTGTAAATGTTATAATTCGCAATAGTGTTTAGACAGGTTTTAGTTAATTGAATTGTTGCTATGTTTCCTCTAAATAAATATCAGAAAAATTGGCATAACAAAATATTCTGCATCTTTATATTTGCAAAAAAGGAGATTTTTGTGTACTCACCGTAAAATCCTTTTCTCCGAGACGCTCATTGGGGGACACACAGACCGTGGGTGTTATGCTGCTGCCACTAGGAGGACACTAAGCAATACATAAGCAAAGAAGATTAACTCCTCCTCCCGCAGTATACACCCTCTGTTGGCTCAATCCTGAACCAGTTCGGTGCCAAAGCAGTAGGAGCTCATAACAGAGTGCAATATGTCAACAATTCAAAGAAACAACGATGCTACAGGCTAAACAAGGGTGGGAGCTGTGCCCCCCAATGAGCGTCTCGGAGAAAAGGATTTTACGGTGAGTACACAAAAATCTCCTTTTCTCCATCGCCTCATTGGGGGACACACAGACCGTGGGACGTCCCAAAGCAGTCCCTGGGTGGGAAGCCATCAACAGATGAAGCCTCGTGAACCTCATGCATAGACGCATAAACAGTCAACTTACAGATGCGCAACAGCTGATTGCAGAATTTGTCTGCCAAGTGCCGCATCTGAAGAAACTTGAGCATGTATTTGGTAATACTTGACAAAAGTATGGAGACTGGACCAAGTCGCAGCCTTGCACACTTGTTGTGCCGAAGCCTGGTGCCGAATGGCCCAGGAGGCCCCCACAGACCGAGTGGAGTGTGCCTTAATTCCAGCCGGGATAGTCTGACCTTTGACACGGTACGCCTCTTGGATCGTCAAACGGATCCATCTGGCTAGCGTGGCCTTGGAAGCAGGAAGACCCTGCCTGCGTCCTTCCGGGAGCACAAACAGGGCGTCCGATTTGCGGAAAGATGCACTCCTCGAAATGTACCTTCGGAGAGCCCTCACCAAATCCAAGGTGTGAAGGGCTTTTTCAGTACAGTGCATCGGCGCCGGACAGAAGGAGGGCAGGACTATCTCCTCCTTGATATGAAAAGCAGAGACGACTTTAGGCAAGAAAGAAGAAGTCCTGAGGACTACCTTGTCCTGGTGAAAATTGAGAAACGGAGGATTACAAGACAAGGCTGCCAATTCCGATACCCGCCTGATAGAGGTAATTGCAACTAGGAGGACAATTTTCCAGGAAAGAAGAGATAAGGACCCTTCCGGCAACGGTTCGAAGGGAGATTCTTGTAAGGCACTGAGGACCAGATTAAGATCCCAAGGGTCCAGAGGCCTCTTGTAGGGTGGAACAAGATGTGCCACTCCTTGGATAAAAGTCCTGACCTGAGACTTAGAAGCGATCCGTCGTTGGAAAAAAGGACGGATAAGGCAGAAAAACTGTCCCTTGAGGGAAGAGAGTGCTAACCCTGAATCCAACCCTGCCTGGAGGAACTCCAGAATGGAAGGGATAGAAAAAACCAAAGGGGAACGACCCTTATCCTTACACCAGGAAAAGAATGTTTTCCCACACACGATGGTAAATGCGTATGGAAACCGGTTTCCTGGCATTGATCATTGTAGAGATAACCTTTTGTGAAAAACCAGCCTGGCCTAAGATCCAGGCTTCAATGGCCATACCGTCAAATTCAGCACTCTCGAATTGTGATGGTAGATTGGGCCCTGAGAAAGAAGATCCGGACGATAATCTCCAAGGAACGTCTGCGAGCAGACGTACTAGTTCCGCATACCACGGACGGCGAGGCCAGTCCGGTGCAACCAGGATGAGAGGAACGCCTTCCGTTTTGATCTTCCGAATCACCCTGGGGATTAACGGAAGAGGAGGAAAGATGTAAGGAAGACGAAATTGACTCCAAGGGAGGACTAGTGCATCCGATCTGATGGCTAGTGGATCGCGAGATGGACTTATGAAAGTCTGAACTTTGGTATTCAGCCTGGATGCCATGAGATCCACATCCGGCATACCCCAACGCTGGCAAATGATTTGAAACATTTCCGGGTGCAGGGACCCTTCTCCTGAGTCTAAGTCTTGGCGACTGAGAAAATCGGCCTCCCAATTGTCCACTCCCGGAATGTGAACTGCGGAGATGGGCGAGCGGTTTGACTCGACCCACCGCAGAATGTGCGATACGTCGAGCATCCCTGACGGTTGATGTACGCCACGGCCGTGGCGTTGTCTGACTGGATCCGGATGGGACAACCGGCCAGAAGATGCTGGAAATGCAAGAGAGCTAGTTTGATAGCTCTGATCTCCAGGATGTTGATCGGGAGACGGGTCTCTGGAGGGGACCAGCGGCCCTGAGCCGTGTGGTGAAGGAACACCACTCCCCATCCGAGGAGACTGGCATCGGTGGTCACCACCAACCAATGGACAGGCAGAAAAGAGTTCCCTTGATTCAATGATGAAACAATTGTCCACCATTTTAGGGAGTGTCTGACTCTGGGAGAAGGACGAAAGCGGCGACTTAAGGACGCTGGGTTCCTGTCCCAGACTGATATTAGCTCCTGTTGCAGAGGTCGGAAATGGAACAGAGCGAACGGTACTGCCTCGATGGAGGCTACCATTTTTCCCAGGACCTGCATGGCGACTCGCAGAGAGTGAGAGCGGGCTAGAGACAACAGGAGCACTCCCCGCCTCAGAGAAGCGATCTTCTCTGGAGGGAGAGACACTAATTATGTATGAGCAAAGGCAATCGTATTCAATCCAAGAAATGGTATGGAGAGTAGCTGATTGAAATATTAAAACTTAACCTTTAATCTATTATTATAAAACAGAACACAAAGTGCAGTTAGTGCTGAAGTGCATGTGCAAAACAAAAACCAAACCAAAACACAGTGTCTATGACCTTAAAAGACAAGAAAAACCAATGGTTTACCAAAAACCTTAAAATGGACAGTAGTACATCTATACCAACAAATTAACCGCACTATTAAATGGGACTGTTATAAAAATCAATTTCCCTTGTATTGGCGGTATCTGTCAAGAATATTGTTCCTTTCTTATGGGTAAGCCTTTTTATACTGAAATCAGCGTTTTCTATCACTGATAATGGCCCCTTATTTGCACTTCATCCATATATATATTATATATAATTGGTTTTTATGGACATGAGTAAAATGCTCCTTGCTAATTTGGAGCTATAAATAACTATGCACCTGCCATATAGATATATAAATTAACATGCCCCTCATAGACGAATAAGCACAATACCATCAGGGGAGTAACAGGGTAAATTGGGCCTGTCTATATTAACCCCCACTGTGGTTTTCAAATATTTGCGATACTCATCTGCGGCTTCATGATGTGGGCATGATTTCTTTCTCTGGGGGAGATCCGTTCCGTACACATATGTCATGTTAGGCGGTCTCTACCCCAGGGGCGTCTCCCGACGCGTTTCATCACATAAAGAATCTTCAGGGGAGATTTTAAAACATTTTGTACTGAGACAGGACTTAGCGGCGTGTGTGCGATCGTGCCTTTTATAGATACCGAGTGTATCGTTCAGTTTCCTGTTCCGGACACTAGATATGTCATATCCGGTAATTGGAACGCATGTGCTGTTCATCTAGCGCATGCGCTGTGGTTCAGGCTGTTTCAACCTCAAGGAACGTCATTTCCTGTTTAAGGAAGAAAGAATCCCATAGAACAGAGCGTATGTATATGTCTGCAAAATATGGCGATTCGTCCCTGTAAAATCTGCATATGCGTTATAGAGGAAGAAATTATATGTTCCCCTTAAAATTGAAAATTTAGTTGGGAGAAACATATCCGTTGTGGTATATAGTCTTTAAGTAAAAGATCTACCAAAAATAATATAGTGCCTCTATTTGTGAAAATTTGCAGGAGATAACAAATCGGTTCCTGGCAATACTTGGAATAATGAGCAAGTCATATTCATTAAATAAATGACGGGAGTATATTATGGAAGAAAAAACAAAACAGATCTTCAATCAATTTAATTTTATATGTAAAAATGGAATTGAATGTAAATAAAATCTTGTTGCATGCAAATTATAACACGACAGACCTTCTTGGTGAAAGATAGAAAGGGTGCGCGCTAAGGATTCCCTGTTTTCCCCTGTCTATTATATCCCTACCTCACGCGGAGGTTGGCACCCTAAGACCTGCGCAGTGGCGCCCCCACTCAACGGCGGCTGACCCTATTTTGGAAGCCCTAGTGGTCCTTACGCTACAAGAAGGAAGAATAGGTTATAAATTAATTTAATCCTTTCGGATGGGTTGTTTGGAGATTGGCAAGTGTCCAGAATCATTCCCAGAAAAAGGATCCTTTGAGAAGGAATGGGAGAGGACTTGTCCAAATTGACTAACCAACCTAGGCGAGAGAGGGTGTCGATAGTGATCTCGACACTCTCTGCGCAGGCCCGAAAGGTTGGCCCTTTGATGAACACGTCGTCTAGGTAAGGGAGGACCACCACACCTCGAGAGTGTAAAATTGACATGGCGGCCGCCATTACTTTTCTGAACACTCTGGGACGGTTGCGAGTCCGAAGGGCAGAGCGGCAAATTGAAGATGATCCTCTCCGACTGCAAAACGCAGAAACCTTTGATGGCCACTGAAAATCGGGACGTGCAGATACGCGTCCTTGATGTCGACTGACGCCAGGTATTCCTTTCTTTCTAGAGATGCGACAACAGAGCGGAGAGATTCCATTCTGAAATGGCGGCCTCTGATGAATTTGTTCAGCAATTTTTTTTTTTTCGCGTCCAGAATAGAACGCAAAGAGCCGTCCTTCTTGGGAACCACAAAGGGGTTTGAGTAAAACCTTTGAACCTTTCCTCGTGAGGAACTGGGACGATGACCCCGCTGGTGCGAAGAATGTCAAGGCCTGAAGAAAAAGGAGTTGCGAGGTCCTTGGACTTTGGGGGGCGAGTGGCCGGGAACGACCTTGGTATTGAGACCGAAAGGGTCGATTGATTCTGCGCTGCGGAAGAAATAAAGACTGACCGCAGCCCAATTGGACGGTCAGTGGGGGTTTTGATAAACAGGCCGTCAGTCAGAGACAGTAGAAGTTAGTAAGCGAGCTGTGATATAGGATCCATTGTTGGAGACTCCGTCCACTCTGTTCTAGAATGTGGCCAAAAAGGGCACTGTGATTAAACGGTTTTAGCTCCGAGAAATCTTTGTCCGGCAACTACTGTATCTCTGACCCATGTCAGCAAGTCAGGGGGGTTGGTAAAAAACCCCGTGAAGACGTTTGATCCCTTTGAAGATCTCAGTGAGGTAAGACTGATAGTCTGGCGAATCCGGATATACCCACATGCGACTCATATTTTGAGTCATGTTTGCTGCAATCCCCAGGAACGGGGGAGCTGGGTGCCCATCCGTTGGACTCCTGTGAGAAAGGCAAACTGCACAGATTTAAGTGTAGAGTCGCCGTGGTAAAATGACATTACACATAACACACTAAGCGTCAGCGTGCGTTCTATCGGTCAGTGCTCCCAGACCATATGTCCGGCCCGGCCAGAGACGGCAGACTGCCTATCGGCGACAGACAAATAACGTAGGTCACAGGAGATTGCAAACCACTCACCATCCGCACTGATTATCTCCTCAATCCACCATACCTTTGATAGGGGGGTGGAGAGGTTATGTTAGCCTCCAGTCAGCATCCGCAATGATTATCTCCTCAATCCACAATACCTTCGATAGGGAGGTGGAGAGGTTTTAGGTAGCCTCTAGTGACCATCTGCACTGATTGTCTCCTCAATCCACCATCACCTTGATAGGGAGGTGGAGAGGTTTTTGTTAGCCCCCCAGTCACCATTCATTTTGGACAGTGGTGACATAGTGGGGGCGCACGGGCGTCCTATGGAGTCTGAGACGCGTGGGGCTCCTGGACTTATGAAAAGACGCAGGCCCCACAGAAAAACACGGAACCGTGCCTTCACTATAGCGAGGTATCGCATGAAGCACACCAGGCATACACAACTGAGTGTGTTTGTCAGTCCTCTTAGAGCTCTTGGATTGTGACATTCTGCAATTAAGCGAGCCTGTAGACTGCTGCAGGGAAGGGGTTAAGCCATTTATAAGCTTACCCCGTGTTCCCATGTTCGTGCCCGCCAGGAAAAAGAAGAATTCAGATGTCTCGGGTCCTACCTGAGAGGAGACATGGCGGCCGAGAGTAAATTCGGGCCGCACAGAACGCGGAGCTGCTTACGCGGAAGCGAGGGGCTGCATGAGGAAGAGTGAGCTCACTGGGGTAGGGATTAGCTGGGGCTCCTGATTGTAATGACCGGAGGCTCCTGGTCGCATGTAGCACATAGTGCGGAACCTAGCTTTCTTGGCAGCGAAGCGCTGCATGAGGCACAGGTGGTAAACACCGCAGTTGTGATTTGTGAGCCTTTTTATTGCCCTTGGTTGCGACATTATTACAAATGGGGCTTCGGCAGGAGAAGGGTTAAGCGCTATGGCACTTACCCAGGTACTGTGCCCCTTAGCAGAGGAAGGCGTTTCCAGTTAAAGATGGCGCCCGAGACTAGGATTGCGCTTCTCGTATGCCACGAGAAGCGCCAGAAGGTGTGTGTGGGGGGGCGAAGGAGGGACCAGGAAGGAGCCCTGTCCAATCCTGGGCCGCAGAAGGTGCGCGTGACGTGGGCGGAGTCACAGGGGAGAGCCAGGAGACCCTCCCCCATCGAGGCCTATCCCGGCCAGAAGCCGGGGACTAAATCTCAAGCTGCGGCCTATCCCGGCCCGAAGCCGGGGACTAAATTTCAGGTTGCGGCCTATCCCGGGCCGAAGCCGGGGACTAAATTTATGGCTACGGCCGCGGCGCAAAGCGGAGGCGGCCGCGGCGACAGGCGGCCGCTGCACGGAGGAGCAGCCGCAGTGGGCGCAGAGATAAGCCATATACCCCGGGTGCTTGTACTCACTGCGGGAAGGTAATGAAGAAAGGAGGGCCTCCGCAGGGATTACGGCAGATGTGGCCGCACTTCCTCAATCCACCGTCCCCTTTGATAGGGGGGTGGAGAGGGATCTCAATTGGCCTCCATACCGCCACCGCTTTCCGTGGAGGTGGTGGGGGTCCATTCAACGTTCCGTGCCATATCACCTCGCCACATCGAGGGTATCTCATGGGGAGAGCGGCCCATTCAAGGGATCTGTCGCCCCATGGTAGCGTAGCAGGAGGGGTACGTGGAGGCGACACTCCACGATGCCGCCTGTTGATGGTTTTTGGGAGATCGTGACTTTTCGTACAAGTCCCGTCGCCCATCCGTGCGTGAAGAAAGCAAAAATAATAAAAAAGGTAAAAAATGAGAAAAAAGTGGGGTCTGAGAGCAGACCCTAGTGCCTCCTACAGACACTAAGCAAGAACTGGTTCAGGATTGAGCCAACAGAGGGTGTATACTGCAGGAGGAGGAGTTAATCTTCTTTGCTTATGTATTGCTTAGTGTCCTCCTAGTGGCAGCAGCACAACACCCACGGTCTGTGTGTCCCCCAATGAGGCGATGGAGAAATAATAATTTTTCAAAAGGACAAACTTTTAAGCATTAATTATATGAAGCAGTAAAAGGTAAACTATTTGATATCATAGAAGCAAGATCCAATGGCTCATTCCATAACTGAACCTGACAACTTTTGAAAACATGTAGAACAGTGTAGCTGCTGACGATATCAGACTGAGTCGTAACATCCAGTTGTCAATCTATTCGTATATTTCCCAGAAGAATAAAAGAGGAACCGAAGAAGGTAGAGTACTAGGAAAAGATGCTCCAGCTCATGGGCAATATACAAGTATAAAACAGACATGGCTGGAGCACCAACGCTGATGAACGGACGGCCCACGGCTTCCCCGACTCGAGCGTGACAGCCTCATAGACATACATGAAGGGGTCATGCTCTGGTAGTGTGAGCCGAGGCCAGTCCGTGCATTGCAGTCCGATCTCGGGTATCCGAATGAGCCCTTATATTTTTTAATGTAATTCTGACACCTTTTTTTGGGGGTTTTGATTTTATGGAGCTCAATATGCAGTAAAAAGTTTCCTTCTAAATGGATTTTGCAGGCCAGTAGGATTGCATTACCAAATTTATATTGTTTTTATTACTTAAAAAATAATAAAAGTTGTAAAAACATAAAACAAAAACAAACAATGAAAATTTGGTTTGTGCGCCATTTTCTGAAGGAGGTATCAACATTGCAGACATTAGAAACTTTAGCGCCCCCTACGTGCCATGACATCACTTTTGGCTTTGGAGGAGATGGATGCGGCCATGGATGACAGGAGGGGCTCTATCTCCATGTCTGTAATCACTTAGATGATGCAATTTATAATTAATACAGAATCTTACAAGTTAAACCTTTGCAACAGTCCCCGACAGCTGCAGCGAGAGGCAGGGCAGGTGATAGCTGTGTAGCACGGCCGGCACCCGTCCGTCGTATATGGAGCAGATTTATGCTACTCACTTTGTGGATTCGTCACATGCCCTTTGCAACCTCTCCGACAGCAGTTTTTTCACTTTTCTGTAATTCATAGATTCCCAGGTCGGAGTCTCCTATGGGGGTGACATGACTGTTTCCTCCCTGGATAAACTTGACGAGCTGCGAGGGAAAAAGAGTGACTCGTATAGGATGAGCGGCAGAAAATACGTTCACAATCACACATAGATGCCAGTAGACTGTGGGATATGGGGGGTCTCCGCTTAGAATGAGTGGTTTGTATAGCAAGAGAAGAGAATATAGGGGGAGATAAGCATCAGGGTTCCTCAGGTCCGTCCTCCATCTATACAGAACATCTGCATTTAATTACGTTGTGATCCCTATACAGGTCATCAATGATCAGCAGGTCCTAGCAGTAAGGATAGGTTCACATTAGTGTTTGTGTGCACAGCGTATCATCTGCATGCCAAAACACATTTTTTATCCGCATCAGCTTACACATGACGCAAAAAGAAAACGCTGCGTGTGCATGCGTTTGCGTTGTTTATGCGCATGTGTTCAATATTTACAGGTGCTGTAATCAGTTCCAGGACATGCACAGTCTGAAGTCCGCATGTGCATCGAACGCATCCGTGTGCATGTCCTTGCTTACCAATGCGTTCCCATAGATAGTAATGAGTTTTTTTTAGAACATCATTTTTATTGATTTTTTTGAACATAACATCGGTAGGATAACGTAGCATAGGATATAGCATCAGCAATGACACTGTAAATTACCAAAAGTACATATACAAATCTTACTTGTCAGACTACAGGTCCGCATAACGTTTTGAGATAGTATATAGATACATAGGTTGATCTCCGTCAGTGCCTTGTGACACAAATTTTGGGAAACAGTAAGAGAAAGAAAAGACAAACTGACTACAGAGAAGGGTAATAGGGGAAGGAAGAGAATCTCTTTTACTGTATTTTGCATTGTCAAGAGTGTCGTTCTACGGTAATATATGTTGTATCTTTAATAGACCTTATACATCTGGAATAGTTCCCAAGACCCCTAACGTCCCGCTCAGATCCCCAGACAGTACCATTCCGTGTGGCGGAAGGGACTAATCATTTAGGGCTATAGTGGAAACCAATGAAAGTTTTCCACAGTGGAAACACTTTCCCTGCAGATTTTTCTTTGCTCCTTTCCGCCTCTATTAATTCAATTCCCAGTAGGTGTTTCATCTGGGCTATTATCATCGCCATCGATGGGATGCTTGGTTTAAGCCATTCACCAAATAAGCCACGTAAGGCTACAACTAAGAATGTGTGGATGTTTTTAGGGATCTTTGCTTTACCTCCTGTGGGTTGTGTCTCTGGGGGTCTTAACTGGTGAAATAGCATAGTTTGTAGCGTTTGTGGGAGATGGGTTCCCCAGCACAATCGGACCTGCTCCCCTACCTGTTTCCAGTACTCTTTAGCTGCCCTGCATTCCCACACCCTGTGCCAGAGATTTGTTGAAGGCGTTCCGCACTTAGGGCACGCTGTAATCCGGTCAGGGAATCTAGGAGAGGATGGGATATTGAAACCATATAATGCTGTATGCATGAGCTTACAATAGGTTTAATAGGTTTCCCTCCATCTTTCACATAAAATGGATTTTTTTAACCTGTTCCCACCCCTGTAGAATTGTCTCTGCGATATCCTTATCCCCGGTCCATTTCTCCCAGGTCTTAAACAGCTTGTTCTGCTTTATCTTCAGGAATTTATGTCTTACAGTGTTGTATATTGAGGATATGCTCGCCTTCTGAGTGCTCATACCCACCCTATTATCTAGAATGTGTAGTTCCACTTCATTAGACAGCCTGCGATAGATAGATAAGCAGAAAGAGTGGACCTGCATGACCCATAGGAAGAGTCTGCTTTCTATATGGAATCTGTCCATGATTTCTTGTGGGCTCCGCCATCGTTTAACCTCTGTATGCATAATATCCCCGGCTTTCTTCATGTTATCACCTGTTTGTCCTATCGATCTTTTGATTTCTGTTCCCTGGGGGAATTCCGGGTAATAGTGGCATATGTTTAGAGATCTGGAAGGGAAGGCCGAATGCCTTCCTTACTATCTTCCAGCATACAATAGTATCCCGAAGCAGTAGGGAGGATTTTACATTTTGCGGGAGTTTGACCTGTTTTGTATGTAAGAGGGCATTTAATTCCCACGGCGCCGCCAGCTGTCTTTCCAATTGGGTATTAGAGTAGCAGTTAGTCTCCTGTAGCCAATCTATCACATGTCTAAAAAGACTTGCTATGTTGTAGGCTCTGACATTCGGGAAATTGATCCCACCTTCACTCCTAGTTAGCATCAGTTTTTCCAGTGCGATTCTGGGCCTTTTACCCGCCCATATAAAATGGGTAAAAGCTCTATTTATTTTGTTTGAGTATCAGGGGTAGTGTCTGTAATGGGTATAGTAGTCTGGCAAAGCTGATCATTTTAATTAAAGGGCATCTTCCCAGAAGAGATAGCGGTAGATTCTGCCATCTCCGAAGTTCTAGCATTTTTTCGATGAGAGGTGTATATATTAGTGAATATAGTTGTGCCGGGAGCCTGCCTATCTTAATTCCCAGGTAGGTGATATGTGTCTTTGCAATATGTAGTTCTAAACCTAGTTTCTTCCATTGTTTCGCAGGTGTATTTTCCCCCAATTCCAAGAGTTCGCTCTTGGCGATATTGACCTTATAGCCAGAGTATTCACCGAATTTCTGGATAAACTGAAAGATATTTCCTAATTGTTCCAGTGGCCGGGACATAAACAAGATGACATCATCTGCAAATAATGCTCATTTTAGTGCTGCCAGCACCCACTCTAATTCCCTCAAATAATTCTGACTCTTCCATATACCGAGCAAAGGGTTCTAGTGCCAAGTTGAATAGTAATGGTGACATCGGGCACCCCTGTCTGGTCCCTTTATATAAATGAAATGGCTCAGAGAGGAAGCCTGGTGTGTGTATTCTAGCTGTCGGGTCCCTATACACCCCCTCCAGGTATATTCTAAAATTGCCCTTTATGTTGAACGAGTCCAGAGTTGCCCCAGCCAGTCCCAGCTAACATTATAAAAAGCTTTTTCTGCATCCAGAGCCAGCAAAGCCAGTTTCTCTCCCGACTGGCTGCGGCAACCAACTCGGTCCAACACAGTTAGTACCTTTCGTATGTTTTTCACCGCCGCCCTACCCTTAACGAATCCCACTTGTGCAGGGTTCACCAGTTGGGGTAATACTAGGGCCAATCTGTCCGCCATTATTTTTTACATAATCTTCTGGTCTACATCAATAAGGGAAATGGGTCTGTAAGAGCAGGCCTCAAGGGGGTCCTTGCCTGGTTTGGGTATGACTATAATATGTGTTTCTTTAGATCTTTCTGGTATGACCCCCGTTAAGAGAATGGTGTTGTAATGGTTTGTTAGCAGTGGGGAGATCTGTTCCCTGAGGGCCCTATAAAACTCCCTGCCAAATCCATCTGGGCCTCTTCTTCGTTCGATGTTTTTTGCGTTGCGCAGTATTTTTCCATGTCTTTTTCTGCATCATTTGGAGAGTTGTAGATGAGGTTATCACCTTCGTTTTTGAAAATGCTCAGTGTTGCCGGGTATTGCAATGGTTTGTCTCACTTCTCCTTCTGTTATTTCTGCATTAATTGCATCTTGTTGTTTTTGTGTTAGTTTTGGAAGAGTGACTTGTTGGAGGAATTTTTTTACCTTCTGCCAAATTAGTATGTGAGGGTTTATACAATTCTTTGTAAAAGTTTTGTAGTGTTTCATTGATTTTCCTGGGGTCGGAGGTTATATTTCCCTGGCCATCTCGTAATCTTCCTATTGGACTCGCCTGCAGTCTCCCTTTTGCCAGTCTTATCAGCAATTTCCCCGCTCTGTTCCCATATCTCAGCAATTCAGCCTCCTGCCTAGAGCGGAACATCTGCTCCCTCCTATCAATCCAGGTTTCAAACTCTTGTTTGGCCAGCTTCCATTGTTCCCTGTAATGAGTTGTGGGGCTCTGCAAGAACTCTGTATATAGATTTCTAAGCTTCGCGCTAGAATCTGAGTATTTTTCCGCTACTCTTTTCTTGAATGAGGCCACAAACATCATAATTTTGCCGCTTTCACCATATTCCAGTACAAAGCGTGTTGGTTTGCATGTTCCTTGTTGTCCCATTCAAATTCCTCCCACCAGCCCCGTAGTTTGTCATTAAATCCCTCATCTTTTGTAAGATAAGCTGGAAATTTCTATATGTAATGTGCTCCTTTTATCTGGTTATCCACCAATTTCATACCCACCGGAGCATGGTCAGATATGACCAGGTTGTGGATCTCCACTGACTTCGTTCTATTTAATAGTCTCTCCGAGATTAACAGATAGTCTATCCTTGACCAGGATTGGTGGGAATGAGAAAAGTGGGTAAACTCTCTATCCTCTAGATGGAGCCAACGCCAAACATCTCTCAATCCAGTTTGTTTAAGGAAGGAGGGGAGAATAGTCTTTTTTGAAGGGATCAGACTCTGGCTCTTTCTGTCCTCCTCCCATTGTGAACCGTGTTCAAGTCTCCCCCAGTAATTATCAGAGGCGAGTTGTCCAAGACCAATAGGTCCATATACATTGTAGATTGAAAAGACTTCTCCTCCATGCTCTATGGTGACCCAAACCATCTTCCCTGATTATCACACTCCTGGGACAGATTAAATACAAAATTGCGATGGAATAGTATCACTACCCCTGCGTGTCTGCCTTGAGCTGTCGAGCCCACTACTTTCCCTACCCACAGCTTGTTGAGCCTATAAAAATCCTCTTCCTTTAGATGGGTTTCTTGAAGCAATACAATATCTGGCAAAAACCTTTTCAAAGGTCTCAGTATCTTAACTCTTTTATTCGGGGATCTTAGGCCTT
The DNA here is from genome assembly GCA_033576555.1 of Oophaga sylvatica. Classification (NCBI taxonomy): domain Eukaryota; kingdom Metazoa; phylum Chordata; class Amphibia; order Anura; family Dendrobatidae; genus Oophaga; species Oophaga sylvatica. The sequence goes on along the minus strand of JARQOD010000004.1, from coordinate 525,401,369 downwards.
TCACATTCCAGGAGATGATCTTCATAATCACTGTCACTACTGCCTATTTCCTCTTGCTTTGTTTTCCTTCTAAGGCCTCTTTCACACTTCAGTCGTGAAACGTCAGTCAAAATCCGTCAAAATGTGATCCGTTTTTTTTCCCATTGACTTGCATTAGTGACAGATTTTGACGGATGGTCGTCCGTTAGGTCCGTTTTTTGACGGGTCCGCCAAAAAATTGGCGTCCGTCATTTCAGAAAAACATCCAATGCAACGTTTTTTTTGGTCCGCCAAAATGGCGGAGTGTGGAGGATCCGCCGCATCCGCCATTTTGTATAATGGCCGCCTATGGGCGTCGGATCCGCTGGCATCCGTCTTTGACGGAATCTGCCAGCGGATCCGTCGCCTCCATAGAAAACCATTGAAAATGCTGCCAAAACTGACTGTCTCTCTCTCTCTCTCGCTCTCCTCGGTCTGGACTTGCAAACTTATATTTCGGGAACTAAAATTTCATCATTTCCGGGTGAAAACTTCTTGGCGGATCCGTCAGCAAACTGATCTGTTTTACATCCGTTTTTACACTTTTCTGACGGATCCATTTTCACACTTGGGCGGACGTCACACGACTGAAGTGTGAAAGAGGCCTAAGCGTTCTTGGAATTAAAGGGAGATTCTCAGGTGGTTAGAGAAGGATAGAAAAGAAAGAAAAAAGACACAAAGATATGGAAAGGGATAGAGATTAATACCTTAAAGCAAGCAAACAGTGAGTTTTCAATACGCTGTAATGTATTTCTAGCTTCTTACACCACTAATAGCATTGTGAACTTTCCTTTTTTTCTGAGGAAGTAAGAACCACCAAAAGAAAAAATAAAAAAGAAAAAAAAAACATGTGGGAAGAAACATATCCCACACCACATCATAAAATGATTGTCAAAATGCCATCTGCATCTTCTCCTCTGCCCTGGGCAGCACCTTTGCATAGCTCTTTGCCCTCCACCCTGCCAAAACCCCGGTCCCTTCCCCCAAATATGGAGCCGATGGACGCTTTTGTCATCTTGGGGAGACATTGTCCTGTTTGTAGGAAAGGTGTGTGTAGTGGTGGGGGGAGAACTGTCAAGAGCAAGATGTATATGGTGAACCATTTCTATGATGCTTCACCTGGGCTGGCCATATGTCCTCTGGGGCTTTGGTGTTGAGGGGAAGCGGTCTTCCTCATGGCCTCTTCTTCGTTCGATGTTTTTTGCGTTGCGCAGTATTTTTCCATGTCTTTTTCTGCATCATTTGGAGAGTTGTAGATGAGGTTATCACCTTCGTTTTTGAAAATGCTCAGTGTTGCCGGGTATTGCAATGCAAAGCTTTTCTTTGCTTGATAGAGTGCTGCACATATTTTACTAAAGGCTCTCCTGCGTTTTGCCACCTCCGCGGAATAGTCTTAAAATAGTAGGACTTTCATCCCTCTCAAAGTCACTGGCTGGGAACATCTTCTATATGCTCTCATTATGTCAAACTTATCATTATAGTCCAGGAATTTCATGATTACTTGACGTGGTCTTAGCGTCCGGTCACTCGATCCTTGGTTGTGAGATCGTAGATCTGGCCCAACTCTGTGAGCCCTTTCAACCCTACAACCATGATTAATTCCCAGGGCCATTGGTAGGTCTCTTTCGCAGTCTTTGCAGTTCAGCTGCAGGGATCGACTCCGAGAGCCCCACTAGCCTTAAGTTGCTGCGCCTTGACCTGTTTTCCAGGTCCTCGACCTTCTCAGACAGGCGTTTTGTTTCTGTAGTTGTCTTTTTCAACTGTGAGGAGAGCTGCACGTTATCATCCTCCAGTTGTGAGACCCTCTGCTCCAGCTCCTCTATCTGTCCTTTTATGCTTGCTCAATTCCTCTTGAATGTTCTGGAGGGCCTTCCTGATAGCATGTTCCAGGGTCTTTTGGATGTCTGGTATGATGCTACTTGCCACGCCAGCCGCCAGTTTGTTATAGTCTATTGTTATCAAACTTGAAGGGTCTTCCCTACTACACTCAGGTCTTTAATGTCCTCCCTACCAAGGGTTTTCTGTTGCGAGTGTATTGCGGTAGCATCTTCTCTTGTGGGGCTTGGGTCCGTGATGTCTTCCCCCTTACTGTGGTTCCCACTGCTTGTGTGCATTGGGCTCTCCGGCTTTTGTGAGCTACGTAACACGTAGCGATCCATTTGTTGAATTGGTGATGTAAATGGGGTCAGCGTCTGAGCCCTTTGTTGTTGCAGTTTATCCTTTCTCCAGAGAATTATCAATTCTTATGTTTCTTGGCAGCTATAGAAATATCTCTCAGCATAGCACAAAGCAGGTACTTGTAGTTCTTATTTTTGTCCACTAGGTGGCTGCAGGGCTTTTCCTTGTGCGAAAAGCAGTTACAGTTCACTGTAGTGGCCAGCAGATGTCACCAGTTTTCCCAGGAGAAGTGACCAGCCGACTGTGTGTAACCTACCTCCTGGGGCCCTGTCCTTGCTGGAGAGACCTTTTTCTCTCTGATTTTTCTGGTCGCTGTCCCACTTTTAGGGGCCCCTTTACCAGTACTGAAAAAGCAGGAAAACAGCTATGAAAAGCTCCAGTAAGCAGTGCTTTCCTGGTCCTGGAGGGGGGTTCTGTGTGCCAATAGTCTGGGATTGTCCCTTTAATCACGGTGGGTTGTTTTGCTGTGGGTTACCCTGGGGGGAGATAGCAGCCCCTCCACTGGTGCTTGCTCCCAGCAGATAGGTGGGCAGCTGGCCAGGACCCTCAGGGGTCTCAGGAGTGGTCCGGAACTTGGTGACTGACCTTTTTGGGTGATGTGGAGTGGGGGCCAGTGGTAATCCATCTTTTTCTTGTCTAAGAGGTGCAGATGTTGGCAGATTTGTTAGTAGGACTTCTGTCTGGTGTGGGAGCTGCTACTTCAGCGTGCTACATCCTCAGCCCGGAAGTCGTAATGCGTTTTTTTTAACGCACTCATCCGCATGACTGCGCATAATTGAAGAATTTTTGACGCTTCAAAATGCAACATGTTGCGTTCGCCGGAGACCGCATGCGGACGCATGCAAACGCATGTCCCTGCGTACACCATGTTAAAGATATGTACGCATGACACATGCGGATCTATGTGGATCAAACGCTGCGCACCGATAAGCAAATGTGAAACCAGCCTAAGTGACAGGACCCTTCTTCCTGAATCTCTAGGACCCATTACGGTATCTGATACTTTAGTACTTGTGGCCCAATCTGACCCGTTATTGGGATCAGGACGCTGTAAATCGTGTTTAAAGGGGATGTATGCAATCACAAAAACATTATTACAGCTCCGACTAAGCACTTCCCTGGTCAGACAGTAATTTACTCCAGTGATGGGCAGACAAGCAGGAAAGTGTCAGCATGGAGCAGCAGGGGGTGATAAGGAGGGGATTTATCCTTTTGCTATTTTATAGAATTTTGAGTTTGTAAAAAAAAAATGTTATGGGGTTGGACAACCTCTCTAAAAGGGTAATCAAATGTCTATAACTTTGGTAGGTGTCCAGATGTCCTAACATGGACAGAAAGCTACGCTTACACCCAATGATTGCACCAATCAGAGCGTTCACAAGCAGGTGCAGTCCATATGATAGTATAGAGATATTTTCAAGGAAATGAAAACTAGTTATGGCAGCTGGTTCAATCACATAGGGCTCAGTTGTGTAAACACTGCTGTTATTACTGGTTATTGTGCCCCATACTGTTCTTTCTATTCGCTCTCAGAACATCCACCTAATGTGTTACTCACCTCCCCTGGATCTAGCAGACAGCGCTCCGTCCTCCATACTTTGCAGCACTGTCCCTCTGATACTTTGTGCATCTGGCTGCCATTACAACAAGATGCACTTCCGTGATGTCTCTCTCCTGGGCCATGTAGCCCGGCTCAGGTGGCTGGATGCTGCCTGAGAATTCAGGAGCTGGTGTCTGCAGCTACTATAGAATTATCTCTGTCCAGTTATTAAGGTCACTCCGTTGCCCTGCTGCAAAATCAGCTCTGCTATATCCCTGCTCAACTATGCTAAAGCGCTGTGCCAGCTCTGCAACTGTGGATTCTGCTGCAAACCCAGCTGTGCTACATCGATGAGTCAACTCTGCCATATAAATGTGCCAGAATTGAATCTGGGGACTTTGTTGCAAACCCAGCTCGGTCATATTGCTGGATCATCTTTGCCTTTGAACCTCCTTTGCAATTCAGCTCAACTACATCAGTTCCTCCGTTTTGGGTCTATCAAACTCCGTGGTAAAATACAACGCTACTACACCTGTTGCCGTTCTTCCAGAACAGTTTCCCTGTTCACACTGGGTCTCCCTGCTGCACTAGTTCCATCTGTCCGTGTTGCCTATTAGCTGATCAACTGAACCCAGCACTGCCGGTGAGACATAACATAATGTGTCTAATGCCGATGTGAAGCCACTTTTAGTGCGCCAATTCGTAGTCGTACGGAGCACATGCGACCACCAGCGCTAGACACATGGAGTGGACCTCCTGAGAGGAAATCACAAGAACAACAGGGGGCGCCATAACAAGTATGTAACATCAAGACAAATAATTTTTCAATGATCTTCCTAGATTACCACTCAATGGATCCCATGGTAATCTGTACTAAAAATGGAAGTAGACATTATATATATAATATATATATATATATATATATATATATATATATATATATTTTAGTACAGGTTAATTGCATACAGATGGACATCTGCTCTCTGTGACCACCTACCCTCTCGCCGTCTCTCTGTAGAAGGCAGATCTTCTTGTCTTTCAGCAACTGCAGCAGAACTAGCTGAAATGTGGACCGACCTGGAATCAGGTCTCTGCAGAGGCCATGGACATCATCCTCACACAACAAGGGGACGGTGCTCAGAGCGGACGAATGATACTTCTGTAACACCAGATCCGCCTGAACCTAGAGGGGACACAATACACTATTATCACAGCCGCACAATCAACACTCTGCACAGAGTATTTCAGCTTGACATGAAAAGAAACTTCTATAATGGAAAATCAGTGGTCACCAATCTGTTCCACAAATACTGCTCCCAGCATAAGAATGTCCGACCTGTGGCTGGAAGTTGTGTATAAAGTTTCAATGGGAATTCTTTAAGTTTAGAAGTTACCCCCTATCCATTGGAAAGGGAATAACTTCCCAATAGCTGGGGGTCTGACTGCTGGGACCCCAAGAAGCTAGAGAAACTGTGCACTTCTAAATGGAGAGGGGAAGACTTTGAATCGTGAAAATACCTCTTGTAAAAAAAAAAAAAACGATAATCCAGCATTATTAAACCATGACCACATTCAGAAGTGCGCTCCTGACGAGAGTTGTGACCGGTATGGCAGCTCAGCTCCCCTGAAGTGACAGTGGCTGCCCTGCAGTACCGTGACATTGTGTCTTCAGCTCGTACGCAGATCTATGTGTCTCCATGATCACAGATCTGATCCAGCAGTCAGGCTCTGTTCCCTTGCCAATTGCATTTTTTGAGCAGAAGTAGAGGACAGGAGGAAGTGTTTAACTACGGTGTCAGACTACACAGAGTTTGTTTGTAGTCTGTTACCATGGAGACAGTCTTCATAGAAAACAACGTAGTGTTCACGGCTTCTATGTAGACTAATATATGTCCTCCATAACCATCAGACTACAACCAAACCATGTCCTAGTCTAATCTGGCAGTCATTCCCCCTTTTGTACCATAAGGTATTTTAGGAAGAAGTTGGATCAGACTACACGAGATTCGATTGCAGTCTGTTACCATGGAAACACAAAGCTCAATAAAGGTTCTTGAAGCCGTTTCTCGATACAGTTCCCATACAGACCCATGTGTGTGTCTATAGTTACCCTTTGTTGCAGATCACTGACCTTTATTACTGCAGGAACCACGAATGGCTCGTCCAGATTAACCTGTCCACCTAGAACCGAGCCAAGTGTCCAACGTAGAGGATTGATGAAGAGCTGTCTCATGCCCCACGAGACCCAGCCACTGGTGATACCTGCCACAAAATCAGACTCTCTCTGCAGTGAACCTTGCCTGTCCAAAAAAAAAAAAAAAAAGAGAAATAGTTTTATTACATAAAACTGGAACAACCGATCCTCCTTGTACTTTTATATTTTAAAAAATCATCAGTTTGCCATCAGCCAATGAAGAAAATCACAGGCAGAAAAATAACAATTAGGCAGAAGCAACCACAATATGGAAGCTTCCATGTAATAGACAATAAAACATTTCAAAGGGGGAATATGCAAAAACCTGGAACGTTAGGAAAGCTAATCTCAATCAATTAAAGGAAAGAATTTAGTCTTATACACTGGGATCATGTTCTGGAAACACCGAATGCACATGGATGGTGTTCAAAGATATTCTACTGGAATACCGTAGAACGTTTATACCCTCTGGATATGAAATGCCCAAAACTGATAAGCAATTGTTCGGGATAAATAAGACGGTATAATAAGACAAAAACAAAGGGCATTTAAAACTTTGAAGGCCGAGAAGTCAGAGAAATAGCAGCCAGGAGTGTAAGGCTATGTGCACACGTTGCGGAATTGCCATGGAAATTTCCGCGGCAATTCCGCACCTCCCTGCCGCGGGAAATACGCATATTATAGGTATGCGTATTCCCGCTAAAAACTAGCGTTTTGCAAGCGTAATTAGCTTGCAGAATGCTAGCGTTTTACCAGCGATCTGACAGGTTGGTCACACGAGTCAAACAAGTGTTTGACAAGAGTGACCAACTTTTTACTATTGATGCCGCCTATGCCGCATCAATAGTAAAAAGATCTAATGTAAAAATAAAATAAAAAAAAATAATAAATAGTGATATTCTCACCTTCCGGCGGCCCCCGCAGCCTTCCCGCCTCTCAGCGACGCTCCCGGCCAATCCCGTTCCCAGGCGTCCTTTGCGACAATCATCCCGATGACGTAGCATCACGCGAGACCGCTACGTCATCTGGGTGATCTCGCAATGCATTACTGGGACCGGGAGCGTCGCTGAGAGGCGGGAAAGCTGCGGGGGACGCCGGAAGGTGAGAATATCACTATTTTTTATTTTAATTATTGTTTTTACATGGATATGGTACCCAGGGCCTGGAGGAGAGTCTCCTCTCCTCCAGACCCTGGGTACCATCCGCACATGAACCGCTTACTTTGCGCATGGTGGGCACAGCCACATGCGGAAAGTAATTGGTTCAATGCATTCCTATGGCGGCGGAATCGCCGTGGTTCCGCAAAAAAGAATGAGCATGCTGCGGATTCTCCCGCGATGCGATTCCGCCGCGGAAAAAACCCGCAGCATGTGCACAGCATTGCGGAATCTCATAGGCCTTAATGAGTTGTATTGTGTAAGCGGTTTTGCCGCGGTTTCGCCGGCGTTTCCGCCGCGAAAAACCGTGGCAAAACCGCTAGGAATCCGCAACGTGTGCACAGGCCCTAAAGATCTCAGTAGGAAATGTAAAAAAAGAAATCAACAACAAAATTATCTACAGAGACACAAATCGCCAAGGACACTAAAATAAATCCCCCAAAAAATAATAAATGCATGAATGCCAAAAAGTAAAAAAAAAAATCTGATGACATCGGCTCCTTAAAAGACGATCTCAGCAAGATAATTAGATAGGACAAAGAAGGCTGAGATATTAATTAAGTACTTTTCATCCGTGTTCACCAATGAACTTCCAGTGCCAGGGATCATTCAGCAAGGAAGAAATCAAAGTTCGCCACCTGATAAAACTAAAATAACAGAAGTAGAAGTACTCCTGAGTCTGAGCAAATTAAACAGTGACAAATCCCCTGGGTCAGACGGCATTCATCCACGGATACTGAGGGAGCTGAGATCAGAAATTGACAGACCAATGTGTATCATATTCTTAGACTCTCTTTTAACAGATTTGGTGCTACAGGATGGCTGATGTTGGTACCGATATTTAAGAAAGATAAGAAGGTGGATCCAGGCAACTAGGATCCGGTAAGTCTGTTTAAAGTTTTTGATGGCAATATAAGAGATGACCGTCAGAGAATAATATAATAAATGACCACCAGCATGGATTTATAAAGGGGTCAAGGTACCTGTGTCAGCCAAACATGATCAGGATGGGATTCCAGCCTGTGGATGTAGACAAGCATCAAACATAAACCATAAGGATTTGTCAAGGCTGAAATGAAAAGTCTGCAGTCAATATGTGATTGTTGACTGCTGGGTCATGACAGTGTACGATGTGCACACTGTCAAAATTACCCTGTATTCCCCTAGTGGGTGGGCAGCCATGTGAGCACTTCTATGAGATTAGCATCCTAGCGGTCACGTGCTGTCTAGACTCCTGCGGTTCTCTCAAATCTTTTCTATTGAGAGAAGCCGGATGAGACTGTAAAGTTTCAAATTGCCTAGATGCAGTCATATAGCTGCCCACCCACCTATGGAATACAGGGCAATCATGACAATGTGAACATTGCACACTGTCACGACTCATCAGTCTCCCATCACATAAAGTGAGTGCAGGGTTCTAATTTCAGCCTGGACAATAGTGAGGGATCGAAACCAAAGGGTCCTTGGATGATGAGTATTTTTTTTCTCCTCTGATGAATGTGACCGGTACAGAAACATACCTTCTCCCAGGTGCCGTATCATCCCCAGTCCTCACCTCAGCATTTCCTGGATGACGTTTCCCAGGCCTAAGGGAATGCTGCCCTTTCGCGTAAAGTCTGTCTGCAGCTGTCGTAATGTGATGTTGAGGAGCCCTCGAGCCTTGGCGTGTTTTACTATTAGGGACGACCAGAAGGCCATTTTACTGTCCCAATCTGCGCTGTCCACGTCACGTGATTGCTTGAAGGTAGAAAACAAGAAGGACATCCTTTCATCATCGTCCCACTCTGGGGGTAAAGATGACTCCATGATGTCCCAGCATCAAGGGGCAGACCTGAAATAAAGAGTGACATGACTGAAACAAATACGTTCTTACGTGAGAAAAAACAAGTGAACACTTACCTCCCGAGCTTGAGCAGCTCTTCCACCCTCCGCCCTGTGTCATTGCTCCATCTGAGTGGACTTCCATTCTGAAAGATCAGCGACATGACAGCTGGGAGAGGAGGTCAGAGCGTCTGCACCAGCACAGGAGGTAAATATTCTTTTTTTTTTTCTTCTTTTTTTAAATCAAATAAAGATCATTGAGGATATATAAAAGATCAGATACATTATGGATAAAGCAAATCAACAAGTTTTGATCTCCAATAAATCATTATCAGGAACAAATAGAACATAGAATATCTCAGAACGTTTCTCAGTGGGTTCTGCCCACAAACAGAGATCATCCCAAATAATATAAGTTACACAATAGTCATTGCTACTTGTCTATTACTATCTAGTGAGAGAGGTCGATAACGTGGGGGGTCCCAAGACCACACAGAAGAAAGTGCAGCTCCATAAATCCTGCACTTTGATGACACCCAATGTCTGGCCTCTCATTTTCGGGCCATAAGTAGGACCTCAGTCGGAAATTATCTCTATACAGTCCTGTGGTTTTGTTCAGGGTCAACAAAGAATAGATAAGTCTTGGGGTCCTCCGATTGGGATTCCCTTGCGGTCGTGTTGGAACTGAATCACTTGGAGCCAGTGTTCCCTATTATCTGGGGAATCTCGTTTTCGGGCCCCCTGTGACATTTGGGCACTAATCTGGGAATTCAGGTTGTACCCTGTGCACTTTGGATGAGGTGTAAGATGTACGGAGGAGAATATACAATTGTGTGGCTCTTTCAGTATAACTAAGGGAAACATGGTTAGAGGCTTCAAATGTCGAGATCCGAGTGCTCATCGTTTATCAGTCCCTCATCTGCACTCCCTGCCAGTAAAGGGACATGTGAATGGGATAAAAGCCCAGATCCAGGTGGATCCTGTAGCACCTGGGCTAAGGAGAAGTCTCACAGGACAGGGGTGGGATCGAGAACAAGGTCTGAAGGGCAGGTTGTAATTGTAGGAAGCGGAAGAGGGAATTGTTTGAAAGGTTCAGCTCTTATTTTAGTGTCTGGAAAGGCTTAAAGGCCCCAGCCTTAAAAATCTGACCGAGGTCGATCAATCCCGCTCGTTCCCACGTAGGACCCCATTCCAGATTTGACATTTCAGTGAGGGTTTTGTTATGTAAAAGTGGGGTGTGAAAGTCATAGAAGGGGTCCAAAGCAACGTCCATGCCGCAGAACAGACGGGACTGCCTGAGGATCGGGTATCAAGCAGAGACTCGTGGGGCCCTCCTAGAGAAGTAATGTAGCATATGAGGAGGTTTCTGGTTTGTAGGACAGGACGCTTTCCACAAGGGCTCAATGATAATCATTCCTCAACAACACAGATGAGAATGTAAATGGAGACCAGGTCACTGGCGAAGGGAAGCTCTGTCCGGCCACCTAGTCTCCAACCATTCATGCACTTCTCGACAAACGTCGAAGAACAGCGACTGGTTATCACTAATCACTTTCAGACGAGCGGGTAAATCATCTCATATTTGAAGTTGAGCTTTTTGAGACACTTTTTTTTTACAGAAGCAAACTGGGCACTTCTGTGTTGTACCTCAACCTCTAATGAAATCGATTCAGTTTCTCCAGAAAGTGCTGAGGATCACACCTCTCACCAGCTAAGCCCCAGGTCCGGGTGGGTACAGGGACCAAGGATGTGGCAAACACAGGAGCAGCAGGGCGGATGACGTGAAGTCAGCAGGATAAACATGGTGTGCACAGGAGGCGGCATACACAAAACTAGAGTCCTGAATCACAAAACAAAGGTGTGTGATGACCCAATGGGCCTTAACCCCTTAAGGACAGAGCCACTTTGTAGGTTAATGACCGAGCCTCATTGTTTGAATCTGACCACAGTCACTTTATGAGGTTATAGCTCTGGAACGCTTCTACGGATCCACCGATTCTGAACTGTTTTTTGATGACATATTGTACGTACTTCATGATATATATATATATATATATATATATTATATATATGTATGTAAATTTTCACACTTAAGTCTTATGCCCTTAAATCAGAGATTTGTGTCACACAAAACAGTTAATAAATAACATTTCCCACATGTCTACTTTACATCAGAACAATTTTTGAAACATTTTTTTTTTTGGTTAGGAAGTTAGAAGGGTTAAAAGTTGACCAGCGATTTCTCATTTTTACATCAAAACTATTTTATTTATTTTTTTTTTTTAGGGACCACCTCACATGTCAAGTGACTTTGGGGAGCCCTTATGATAGAAAATACCCAAAAGTGACACCATTCTAAAACCTGCACCCCTCAAGGTGCACATAACCACATTCAAGAAGTTTGTTAACCCTTCAAGCTTCACAGGAATTAATGGAATGTGGGCAAGAAAAGTTTTTTCACAAAATTTTTACTTTAGGCCCAAGTTTTCTATTATCCAAGGAGAAATTGGACCCCAAATTGTGTTGTGTAATTCCTCCTGAGTACGCCAATACCCGTATGTGGTTAAAAACTACTTTTGAGGCACAGTGCAAACCTCTAAAGGGAAGAAGCACCATATTGGAGTGCACATTTGCTGGAATGGTGTGAGGGTGCCGTGCCACATTGGCGGAGCCCCTGAGGCAATAAAATTAACAATGTTGAATAAATGGGGTATTTAACTCTTAATCATGTACAAAAACCCCAAAAACAATAAAATATAACTTTTAATATTGCTCTAAAATCGGGACATACAACAAAAACACCACACATTTAAAAAGTGCACACTGAATTCACCCTAAAACAACGATGCCCTGAACTGTACACCTGCCTAGCATGCGGAGGTTGGCACCCTAAGACAGCCCCAACAGAGTGGCGCCCCCGGTCACGTCGGCTGCCCCTAGGCTCCTGATATGTCCTTACAATAGGTGCACCCCAAAAACCATGCACAACAAGTGAAGATAGTGCCCTTTAAAGGTAGGAAACTGGCAGTGTACTCCTGTGTATTCAGGTCAGGGATCAAGGCTGAATTTCCATGCCTGATGTGTTATGAATGAATGAAAACCAAGATGATGTTATGGATAGAGCCCCTCAAAATAACTACTGGTCCCTGCTCCCAGCAAAAATGATATTAATATATATTATATATATATATGGTATGGGTACCCTGTATGGTGTGAGAGTAATAACTGTGCTATATGATAATGATAAAGGCATCCAGTATTACTTAGATTGATATATCACACCAGGGTGTATAAATAAAGAGGGGTACTCATCTTGATATATTCTTATGACACCTCTACGCGTTTCGCCCAGCGGCTCATCAGGAGGTCAAATGTGTGATACAGCATGGTGTCAAAAAAATGTTCTGTCCGGTCTTATATAGCGTAGCCTCCATCTCACCCCAAATTACAAACCAAATGGTAAGATGCAGAGATGTAGTCATACAGATCATCACAAAATGGTTCGCTCCATATTCACCAATAACGTTCAAATCCCCCAGAAAATGTCCGTTCATCACTGAAAGGTAACCACCACCGAGAACGCTCGCTCACACTGATAGCCCTGGCGTGTGTTCCACAGTGGAACGCACGCTGTAATGATAATAGAGCGCTTAACGGCAGCACATGGAAAACCGGAAGTGATGAAATCCCCTTAGTGCGACTAGACGTGCGCTCCACAGTGGAACGCACGCCAGTAACACACCTTCCGATTGTCGCTGTATAGCTGGAAATGGCTCAAGTGGACGGCGCAATTTTGCAGGCGCTGACCCGCCCAGAATGTGACGTACTGTTTGCGTTTCACCTGATGGAACGCACCACAGTATATACAGATGAATTTTACTATATTATAGAGAAAAGGGGAACGCATGCATCACAGTATAGATATATTATGTTTAAATGGGGAAAGGAAGGACTGGGGAAGGGAAATAGAAAAAAGAACCGGACAAAGTAATATTTTATATTCCCATAATAATGAAAATCATGTTGAATTTGATCATATTGATAACATCTACACCCTTAATGGTGAGAGACCCCTATCCATGGGGTAAAAAAGAAATCTCCAATAATCACAGCGACTCTAAGCGCCAGAACATTTTCTCCTGTGCTCGTTAGGTCCGTCGGGGCTGACATCTGAGGTTCGGCCGTGTGCGCTCATGGGGCCACTGACCGATGCTGCGGACGGCGTCACCGTGTGCTCGTCGGCCATTATTTTGGGCCGTATACGTCTGCTGGAGGCAGGCAGCGCTATATACTCGTCTACGTCGCGCTGCCGCCTCATCTGGGCGAAAAGGACGGAGCAAAGGCCCGAAATGTTACTAAGGCCCTAAAATAATAAATTATAGGAGTCTGGGATGGCGGAAATCATCGCAGCGAGCTGGAGAATCGCGTTACCGGGGGCAATTACTGCACGGTGAACGCCGGGAGGACAAAGATGGAAAACAAGGGCTGAATTACGTTTCTTCACCCTTTCTCCTCACTTTTCACTATTTTTTTTCCCTGTACATTAGATTATTAAGTGAACGGTGTCCTACAAAAGTACGAGGCGCCACAGAGAACGCGCCCTATGGGACACATAAGGCCCCCAATACAGCTGTGCCGAGACAGAGGGAACGTGATAACTGGCTGCCATATGTGACGTAGAGCCAGGTGGCACACTGCAACGGCACAGCAGCGCTACACACAACACAACTTACCACAACCTGCTGTCATACGAGGACTGACCCTCCGAGGACACCATCCAGCGAGTCCATGGAGAACAAACAGCCGTAAAGCGTTTCCGTGTTGACTTCCTCAGAACCTGCACAACTCTCATTCGCCACCTGCTGGTAGTTACTTGGTGTTGCAGCTGACTCAAAAAAAAAAAAAAAAAACCCGGAACTTTACACATAGTGACGTCTGTCATAGTTGGCGGGAAAACGCGGAGCTGAAGGCAATGGGAGCGCAGCCTGCGGATCTGTGAGGGTGAGTGCATGAGGCTGGAGCCGCACAGGCAGTGTGTGCATGAGGCTGGAGCCGCACAGGCAGTGTGTGCATGAGGCTGGAGCCGCACAGGCAGTGTGTGCATGAGGCTGGAGCCGCACAGGCAGTGTGTGCATGAGGCTGGAGCCGCACAGTGTGTGCAGGAGGCTGAAGCCGCACAGGCAGTGTGTGCATGAGGCTGAAGCCGCACAGGCAGTGTGTGCATGAGGCTGGAGCCGCACAGGCAGTGTGTGCATGAGGCTGGAGCCGCACAGGCAGTGTGTGCATGAGGCTGGAGCCGCACAGGCAGTGTGTGCAGGAGGCTGGAGCCGCACAGGCAGTGTGTGCAGGAGGCTGGAGCCGCACAGGCAGTGTGTGCATGAGGCTGGAGCCGCACAGGCAGTGTGTGCATGAGGCTGGAGCCGCACAGACAGTGTGTGCAGGAGGCTGGAGCCGCACAGTGTGTGCATGAGGCTGAAGCCGCACAGGCAGTGTGTGCAGAGGCTGGAGCCGCACAGGCAGTGTGTGCATGAGGCTGGAGCCGCACAGGCAGTGTGTGCATGAGGCTGGAGCCGCACAAGCAGTGTGTGCAGGAGGCTGGAGCCGCACAGGCAGTGTGTGCAGGAGGCTGGAGCCGCACAGGCAGTGTGTGCATGAGGCTGGAGCCGCACAGGCAGTGTGTGCATGAGGCTGGAGCCGCACAGGCAGTGTGTGCATGAGGCTGGAGCCGCACAGGCAGTGTGTGCATGAGGCTGGAGCCGCACAGGACAGTGTGTGCAGGAGGCTGGAGCCGCACAGCAGTGTGTGCATGAGGCTGGAGCCGCACAGGCAGTGTGTGCATGAGGCTGGAGCCGCACAGGCAGTGTGTGCATGAGGCTGGAGCCGCACAGGCAGTGTGTGCAGGAGGCTGGAGCCGCACAGGCAGTGTGTGCAGGAGGCTGGAGCCGCACAGGCAGTGTGTGCATGAGGCTGGAGCCGCACAGGCAGTGTGTGCATGAGGCTGGAGCCGCACAGGCAGTGTGTGCATGAGGCTGGAGCCGCACAGGCAGTGTGTGCATGAGGCTGGAGCCGCACAGGCAGTGTGTGCAAGGAGGCTGGAGCCGCACAGCAGTGTGTGCAGAGGCTGGAGCCGCACAGTGTGTGCATGAGGCTGGAGCCGCACAGACAGTGTGTGCAGGAGGCTGGAGCCGCACAGACAGTGTGTGCAGGAGGCTGGAGCCGCACAGGCAGTGTGTGCATGAGGCTGGAGCCGCACAGGCAGTGTGTGCATGAGGCTGGAGCCGCACAGGCAGTGTGTGCATGAGGCTGGAGCCGCACAGGCAGTGTGTGCATGAGGCTGGAGCCGCACAGGCAGTGTGTGCATGAGGCTGGAGCCGCACAGGCAGTGTGTGCAGGAGGCTGGAGCCGCACAGGCAGTGTGTGCAGGAGGCTGGAGCCGCACAGGCAGTGTGTGCATGAGGCTGGAGCCGCACAGCAGTGTGTGCATGAGGCTGGAGCCGCACAGGCAGTGTGTGCAGGAGGCTGGAGCCGCAGCAGTGTGTGCATGAGGCTGGAGCCGCACAGCAGTGTGTCAGGAGGCTGGAGCCGCACAGGCAGTGTGTGCATGAGGCTGGAGCCGCACAGGCAGTGTGTGCATGAGGCTGGAGCCGCACAGGCAGTGTGTGCATGAGGCTGGAGCCGCACAGGCAGTGTGTGCATGAGGCTGGAGCCGCACAGGCAGTGTGTGCATGAGGCTGGAGCCGCACAGGCAGTGTGTGCAGAGGCTGGAGCCGCACAGGCAGTGTGTGCATGAGGCTGGAGCCGCACACGTGTGTGCATGAGGCTGGAGCCGCACAGGCAGTGTGTGCATGAGGCTGGAGCCGCACAGGCAGTGTGTGCAGGAGGCTGGAGCCGCACAGGCAGTGTGTGCAGAGGCTGGAGCCGCACAGGCAGTGTGTGCAGAGGCTGGAGCCGCACAGGCAGTGTGTGCAGGAGGCTGAGCCGCCAGCAGTGTGTGCAGAGGCTGGAGCCGCCAGCAGTGTGTGCAGAGGCTGGAGCCGCAGTGTGTGCAGGGCTGGAGCCGCACAGCAGTGTGTGCAGGAGGCTGGAGCCGCACAGGCAGTGTGTGCAGAGGCTGGAGCCGCACAGGCAGTGTGTGCATGAGGCTGGAGCCGCACAGGCAGTGTGTGCAGGAGGCTGGAGCCGCCAGGCAGTGTGTGCATGAGGCTGGAGCCGCACAGGCAGTGTGTGCATGAGGCTGGAGCCGCACAGGCAGTGTGTGCTGAGGCTGGAGCCGCACAGGCAGTGTGTGCGTGAGGCTGGAGCCGCACAGGCAGTGTGTGCGTGAGGCTGGAGCCGCGCAGGCAGTGTGCGCAGGAGGCTGGAGCCGCGCAGGCAGTGTGCGCGAGGCTGGAGCCGCGCAGGCAGTGTGCGCGGAGGCTGGAGCCGCGCAGGCAGTGTGCGCGGAGGCTGGAGCCGCGCAGGCAGTGTGCGCGGAGGCTGGAGCCGCGCAGGCAGTGTGCGCGGAGGCTGGAGCCGCGCAGGCAGTGTGCGCAGGAGGCTGGAGCCGCGCAGGCAGTGTGCGCAGAGCTGGAGCCGCGCAGGCAGTGTGCGCAGGAGGCTGGAGCCGCGCAGGCAGTGTGCGCAGGATGGTGGTGAGTGCCGCACAGGCAGTGTGCGCGGAGGCTGGAGCCGCGCAGGCAGTGTGCGCGGAGGCTGGAGCCGCGCAGGCAGTGTGCGCAGGAGGCTGGAGCCGCGCAGGCAGTGTGCGCAGGAGGCTGGAGCCGCAGCAGGCAGGTGCGCGTGGAGGCTGGAGCCGCGCAGGCAGTGTGGCAGGAGGCTGGAGCCGCGCAGGCAGTGTGCGCAGGAGGCTGGAGCCGCGCAGGCAGGTGCGCAGGGGGCTGGAGCCGCGCAGGCAGTCGTGCGCAGGAGGCTGGAGCCGCGCAGGCAGGTTGCGCAGGAGGCTGGAGCCGCGCAGCAGGTGCGCGGAGCTGGAGCCGCCAGGCAGCGTGCGTGAGGCTGGAGCCGCGCAGGCAGCGTGCGCAGGAGGCTGGAGCCGCGCAGGCAGCGTGCGCAGGAGGCTGGAGCCGCGCAGGCAGCGTGCGCAGGAGGCTGGAGCCGCGCAGGCAGCGTGCGCAGGAGGCTGGAGCCGCGCAGGCAGCGTGCGCAGGAGGCTGGAGCCGCGCAGGCAGCGTGCGCAGGAGGCTGGAGCCGCGCAGGCAGCGTGCGCAGGAGGCTGGAGCCGCGCAGGCAGCGTGCGCAGGAGGCTGGAGCCGCGCAGGCAGCGTGCGCGGAGGCTGGAGCCGCGCAGGCAGCGTGCGCGTGAGGCTGGAGCCGCGCAGGCAGCGTGCGCGTGAGGCTGGAGCCGCGCAGGCAGCGTGCGCGTGAGGCTGGAGCCGCGCAGGCAGCGTGCGCGTGAGGCTGGAGCCGCGCAGGCAGCGTGCGCGTGAGGCTGGAGCCGCGCAGGCAGCGTGCGCGTGAGGCTGGAGCCGCGCGAGGAGCAGCGTGGCGGAGGCTGGAGCTGAGCGCGCAGGCAGCGTGCGCGTGAGGCTGGAGCCGCGCAGGCAGCGTGCGCGTGAGGCTGTAGCCGCGCAGGCAGCGTGCGCGTGAGGCTGTAGCCGCGCAAACAGCGTGCGCAGGAGGATGGAGCCGCACAGACAGCGTGTGCGTGAGGCTGTAGCCGCACAGACAGCGTGTGCGTGAGGCTAGAGCTGCGCAGATAGTGTGTATGAAAGTGTATGGTGTTTGTTTTATAGGAAAATTGCAGCAAACAAAAAAAAATCTGTGTGTGAACTTTCCCCAATTGTTGCATATTTTCCTGAGGATTACCCACAGATGCCGAGAGTGAACCCTTCACCACCTTGGGATTTTATGTTTTTCGCTCCCCTTCTTCCCAGAGCCATAACTTTTTTATTTTTCCGCCAATATGGCCATGTGAGGGCTTGTTTTTTGCGGGACGAGTTGTACTTTTGAACGACACCATTGATTTTACCATATCCTGTACTGGAAAACGGGAAAAAAATTCCAAGTGCAAAAAAAAGTGCAATCCCACAAATGTTTCTTGGATTTTTTTTTACCATGGTTACAAAATGCTAAAACTGACCTGTCATTATGATTCTCCAGGTCATTACGAGTTCATAGACACCAAACATGTCTAGGTTCTTTGTTTAATTAAGTGGTGAAAAATAAACCCAAAGTTTGCAAAAAAAAACCCCCAAAACTCCTTTTTTCGTGATCTCGTGTTGGGTGAGGGCTTATTTCAGCAGCAGATGGAAGGAAGGGAGACACACTAGTCATTACTAGTGGGTAGGCGGAGCCCAGATAGGATAGACACCTCAGATTAAAAAGAGTGTTGACCGGCCCCTCCAGCTCGGGCTCCTCCTACTCAGCTCTCCAGTTTTCAATTTGAGGTCTCAGAGGATGGTCGCTGCTGGAAGCAGCTCCTCAGAAGATTTTATTATTTTTATCGGACAAGAGACTTGGATCACCTAATGTGGTCTAGAGGTCTCAGGGGTCTCAGCGCTGCTGGACCCCAACCTCTCCCTTGGCGGATCTGTATTACCCTAAGGGTGGTCCCTGCAGAAACCTGCCGGCCCGGGGGGATGAGGATGGCTTCCCTGGCGGGGACGCAAACCGCGCTGCAGGGGTCACTGCGATCCCCGCCCTGGGGGGAAGCATGGGCACGCGCCAGAAACCCCTGGGGGTCCCTGTGGCGCTTAGCGGGGTGAGTACTCCACATTTTTATAATGTGTATGAGTGATTCAGCGGCTGCTGCGGCAGCCGCTGTTACAGTATATGTGATGACTGTTATATTTTGTCCGCAGGTGGATGCCTGCAGGACGGGGATTGCGGGACCGGAGAATGGGGAGTCCCGCGCTTTTTTTTGAAGGCGGGGGGCGTGGCTTCACGTTTCCCGGGCAGGAAGCGCTCACTGAGCGCGATTTTCCTCTGCCTTCTCTTCCGGCTGCCTCCTCAGTGCGGCGGCCATTGCAGGTCTCCGGGCTCCTCACTCTCCGTTCCTCCCGCATAAGATTAAGAAGACAGCACCGCGAAGTTTAACTGTGAGTCGCTTCTGCCTATCAGGGCAGAAGCTTAAAGACTTCTCTCCCCCGCAGCGCAGGGCTCTGCCACACTGAACGTCGCTAAGTTAGCGATGCTTTTTAAGTCGCATGATTTTTATGAGATGCGAAAAATAGCGCAATGTTTTAGCGATTTTTTTTTTTTTCGTTTAGTGTGGCATTCCTTGAGGACGGTTCTGTCTGCACCTGCTACCTCATAAGAGGCACCTGGGGCTCACACATCTGTCACAATAATACAGGTTGTGGAGAGCTTGTGACTTTAACCCCTTATCAGGCGGTTAACCCTTAATGGTGGGACAGCTGGGGTAACTCTCTCTTTAAGAGTTTAACCCTTCAGCGTTCGTTTTATTTTTTTCTAGAAACCACACTTTCTTGTTACTGTCAGTTTTAACCCCTTAATGACCGCCGATACGCCTTTTAACGGCGGTCATTAAGGGTACTTAAACCACAGCGCCATTAATTAACGGCGCTGTGGAAAAAGTGAATAGCGCCCCCCAGAGGCGCATTTTCTCTGGGGTCTCGGCTACCCCCGGTTTTTACCGACACCGATGTTGCGATCGCCGTTATTAACCCTATAACGGCGACCGCAACAAAAAAAAAAAGTTGTGCCATTTAATTTCTCTGTCCTCTGATGTCATCGGACATCAGAGGACAGAGAAAAAGGGTCCCCAGGACCCCCATGTGGCCCCCAATAAGATCCATGTGGCCCCCGGGCCCTCCGGTGTCCCCCGGTGCCGGCGCCGTTAAGACAATGGCGGGCGCATGCCCAGTGCGCCCGCCGCTATGTGCCGCTGTGCTGGTGGGGGGATGGGCAAATATTCTCTGGGGTCTCGGCTACCGGGGGTAGCCGAGACCCCAGAGAACATGATCCGGGTCGGTATTCACCGATCCCGGTGTTGCGATCGCGGCTATGCAAGCATAGCCGCGATCGCAAAAAAAAAAAAAAAAAAAAATGATTTCTCTCCCCTCTGATGTGATCGCACATCAGAGGGGAGAAAATGAGGGTCCCCCGGTCCCCCGATCGCCCCCCCATATACTTACCGGTGTCCTCCGTCCTCCCGCAGGCCCCAGGATCCCGGCTTCTTCTCCCTGCAAAAAAAAAATGGCGGGCGCATGCGTAGTGCGCCCGCCGATCTGCTTTGGCGGCAGATTCAAATTTTTTTTCATTCATTCTCATAAAAGTACATTTTGATCACTGTGATAAACTATCACAGTGATCAAAATAAAAAAAACAGTACATAACCCCCCCATTTATCACCCCCTTAGTTAGGGACATATAATAAAAAGTAGAAATTATATTTATTTTCATTTTTCTGTTAGGGTTAGGGTTATAATTAGGGTTAGGGTTATAATTAGGGTTAAGGTTATAATTAGGGTTAGGGTTAGCATTAGGCTGGTTTCACACATCCGGTGTGCGCCTGACGGCGCCCCCGGCATTTAGCCGCAGCGCCGCATCAGAAAATCTGATGCGCCGCATGTGGTTTTTTTGCATTGACTTGCATTAGCGCCGGATGGCGCCGCATGTCAATGCGTTGCATGCGGTTTTGTCCGGATGCGGCGCAAATGTACATTGCGGCGGCCGGACAAAACGCTGCATGTAACGTTTTTTGTTTTTGCCGGATGGTTTCTGATGTCTCCGGGCATCAGAAACCATCCGGCAAAAAACCGCATGCGGCCGCCGGCGGCGCATCAGGTTTTCTGATGCGGCGCTGCGGCAAAATGCCGGGGGCGCCGACAGGCGCCCGCCGGAAGTGTGAAAGCAGCCTTAGGGTAAGGGTTATAATTAGCGTTAGGGTTAGGCTGGGTTCATACTGCGTTATGGCAGTCCGTTAGACGGACTGCGTTACACCGCGGTATAACGCGGTGTAACGCAGTCCGTTAACGCTGCCATTCACCCCCATTTGAGGGCGCATCGCGACGCATGCCGTAAAGCGGCATGCGTTTGCGACGTGCCATCATTCAGTGACGGAGCCTCGGACGCGGGCTGCAGCGTTTGGGCTCCGTCACCGCTAGCGCAGATGAATCATCTGCTGATTCCTCTGCGCTAGCGGGTATAGCATAATGCGATCGCGTTATGCTATACCATTACCAGCCCGTCAACGCTATGTGTTGAACGGGCTGGTAAAACGCAAAATGAACCTAGCCTTAGGGTTAGGGTTATAATTAGGGTTAGGGTTACAATTAGGGTTAGGGTTATAATTAAGGTTATAATTAAGGTTAGGGTTACAATTAGGGTTGGAATTAGGGTTGGGATTTAGGTTAGGATTAGGGTTGGGATTAGGGTTAGGGGTGTGTTGGGATTAGGGTTGGAGCTAGAATTGAGGGATTTCCACTATTTAGGCACATCAGGGGGTCTCCAAACACGATGTGGCGTTCAAAAAGTCAAATGGCGCTCCCTCCCTTCCGAGCCCTGCCGTGCGCCCAAACAGTGGTTTACCCCAACATATGGGGTATCAGCGTACTCAGGACAAATTGCACACCAATTTTGGGGTTCTAATTTTCTCCGATTACCCTTGGGAAAATAAAAAATAGCTGGCTAAAAAAATCATTTTTGAGAAAAAAAATGATTTTTCATTTTCACGGCTCTGCGTTTATAAATTTCTGTGAAGCACTAGGGGGTTCAAAGTGCTCACCACACATCTAGATAAGCTCCTTAAGGGTCTAGTTTCCAAAATGGGGTCACTTGTGGGGGGTTTCCACTGTTTAGGCTCATCTGGGGCACTGCAAACGGAACATGACCCCCACCAACGTCTGCATTCCAAAACGTTATTACTTCCTTTCCAAGCCCTGCTGTGCGCCAAAACAGTTCCCCCCCCCACATATTTGGTATCAGCGTACTCAGGACAAATTGGACAACAACTTTTGGGGTCCAATTTCCTTGTGAAAAATCAAAAATTTGGGACTAAAAAATCATTTTTGTGGAAAATTGATTTTTTTTTTTTCACACCCAGGCATTATAAACTTTTGTGAAACACTTGGAGGTTCAAAGTGCTCACCACAGATCTAGATAAGTTCCTTATGGGGTCTAGTTTCCAAAATGGGGTCACTTGTGGGGGTTTTCCACTGTTTAGGCTCATCTGGGGCACTGCAAACGGAACATGACCCCCACCAACGTCTGCATTCCAAAACTTTATTACTTCCTTTCCAAGCCCTGCTGTGCGCCAAAACAGTTTCCCCCCCCCCACATATTTGGTATCAGCGTACTCAGGACAAATTGGACAACAACTTTTGGGGTCCAATTTCCTTGTGAAAAATCAAAAATTTGGGACTAAAAAATCATTTTTGTGGAAAATTGTTTTTTTTTTTTTTTTTTTTCACACCCAGGCATTATAAACTTTTGTGAAACACTTGGGGGTTCAAAGTGCTCACAGCGGATCTAGATAAGTTCCATAGGTGGTCTAGTTTCCAAAATGGTGTTACTTGTGGGGGGTTTCCACTGTTTAGGCGCATCAGGGGCTCTCCAAACGCGACATGGTGTCCAATCTCAATTCCAGCCAATTTTGGTTTGAAAAAGTCAAACGGTGCTGCTTCCATTCCAAGCCCTGCCGTGCGCCCAAACAGTGGTCCCCCCCCATATATGGGGTATCAGCATACTCAGGACAAATTGTACAACAACTTTTGTTGTCCAATTTCTCCTGTTACCCTTGTGAAAATAAAAAATTGGGGACTAAACGATCAGGTTTGTGGAAAAAATATGATTTTTTATTTTCACGCCCGGGCGTTATAAACTTCTGTGAAGCACTTGGGCTTCAAAGTGCTCACCACACATCTAGATAAGTTCCTTAGGGGGTCTAGTTTCCAAAATGGGGTCACTTGTGGGGGTTTCCACTGTTTAGACACATCAGGGCCTCTACAAATGCGACATGGCGTCCAGCCAATTCCGCGTTGAAAAAGTCAAACGGAGCTCCTTCCCTTGCGACCTCTGCCGTGCGCCCAAAAAGTGGTTTACCTCAACATATGGGGTATCGGCATGCTCAGGACAAATTGCACAAAAACTTTTGGGGTCTTGTTACCCTTGGGAAAATAAAAATTGGGGTGAAAAGATCATTTTTGTGGAAAAAATATGATTTTTTATTTTCACGGCTCTACGTTATAAACTTGTGTGAATCACTTGGAGGTTCAAAGTGCTCACCACACATCTAGATAAGTTCCTTAGGGGGTCTAGTTTCCAAAATGGGGTCACTTGTTGGGGGTTTCCACTGTTTAGGCACATCAGGGGCTCTCTAAACGCGACATGGCATCCAGCCAATTCTGCGTTGAAAAAGTCAAACAGCGCTCCTTCCCTTGCGACCTCTGCCGTGCGCCCAAAAAGTGGTTTACCCCCACATATGGGGTATCAGCATGCTCAGGACAAATTGCACAAAAACTTTTGCGGTCTTATTACCCTTGGGAAATTAAAAATTGGGGTGAAAAGATCATTTTTGTGGAAAAAAAATTTTTTTTTTTTTTTCACGGCTCTAGGTTATAAACTTGTGTGAAGCACTTGGAGGTTCAAAGTTCTCACCACACATCTAGATAAGTTCCTTAAGGGGTCTTGTATCCAAAATGGGGTCACTTGTGGGGTGTTTCCACTGTTTAGGCACATCAGGGGCTATCTAAACGCGACATGGCATTCAGCCAATTCTGCGTTGAAAAAGTCAAACGGCGCTCCTTCCCTTGCGACCTCTGCCACGCGCCCAAAAAGTGGTTTACCCCCACATATGGGGTATCGAAGTATTCAGAAGAAATTGCACAACAAATTTTGTGGTTCATTTTTTCTTTTAACACTTGTGAAAATAAAAAAACTTGGTTCCGAAGTAAAGCTTTTGCAAAAAAAGTTAAATGTCAATTTTTTCCTTCCACATTGCTTCAGCTCCTGTGAAGCACTTGAAGGGTTAATAAACTTCTTGAATGTGGTTTTGAGCACCTTGAGGGGTGCAGTTTTTAGAATGGTGTCACTTTTGGGTATTTTCTATCATATAGACCCCTCAAAGTGACTTCAAATGTGATGTGGTCCCTAAAAAAAAAATGGTGTTGTAAAAATGAGAAATCGCTGGTCAACTTTTAACCCTTATAACTTCGTAACAAAAAAAAATTTTGGTCCCAAAATTGTGCTGATGTAAAGTAGACATGTGGGAAATGTTATTTATTAAGAAATTTGTGTGACATATCTCTCTGATTTAAGGGCATAAAAATTTAAAGTTTGAAAATTGTTAAATTTTCAAAATTTTCGCCATATTTCCGTTTTTTTCATAAATAAACACAAGTCATATCAAAGAAATTTTACCACTAACGTGAAGTACAATATGTCACGAAAAAACAGTCTCAGAATCAGCGGGATTCGTTAAAGCGTTCCAGAGTTATAACCTCATAAAGTGACAGTGGTCAGAATTGTAAAAATTGGCCCGGTCATTAAGCTGCAAAATGGCTCTGTCCTTAAGGGGTTAACCTGCCATTGTACTGGGTAAGACATTGTCAGATCAGAACCCAGGTGCGGACCATATCCCGACTCCGCTACAAGATCGGTCTCGCGTATCTGACACACAGACATCAACCGCGTCAAGCGCAGCGGTCGGAGGACCCAGTGATGTAAAAATGGAGGCTCTCACTCGTTCGATTGATAGCCTGTCTAACCTTATAGGTTATTGGATGTCAGCCAAACCCCCTCATGGCAGGAAGCGACACAGGCCGGTGACTTCTTTCACATATAGCGACTCAGAGAGTTCTGATGTGGAGGGTTCCCCTTTAAGTTCAGGGGGAATATCCGATTCGGATAAAGAAGATCGGCAAAGGCACTCTGCCTCTTTTTCGGGCCGTGTAGAAGCTTTAATTGAAGCTATGAGGGAGGCGTTACAGATACAGGAGGAAGTAACTACTCACCCTGGTAAGTCGGCCCGGATGTTTCAGGAGTCGCATAAGTCATTTTCGACTTTGCCATCCCTGAGTGAGTTTAATCAAGCAGTGGAGAAGGAGCGTCTGTGTCCAGACAAACGTTTTCAGGGGACTCGTCTATTGGAGTCACTGTATCCGTGTGCTACGGAATCGATTGATAATTGGATTCCTTCTCCTGAAGTGGATGTCCCTTTATCTCAGCTTAGCAAATCTTCTTTACTTCCTATTAAAGGGAAGGCGAGTCTACAGAGGCCGCGGGGCATGGTTTCAGAGCAGTGCTAGGCTCCATGTGTGCTTATAAAGCTTCCCTGGTCTGGTTGGACCGTTTGCGGAGGAAATGTGAACCTCAAGTACCTGAGGTGGACGAACTGTTCAAATTGTTAGAAAGTGCATTCCAATATGGCCATGATGCAAACCTGGATACTGTGTCACTGCTGTCCAGGACACAATCCTCGGCGGTCTCAGTCAGGAGAGCACTGTGGCTTAGACAGTGGACCGGTGATTCGGTTTCCAAGCAAGGTTTGCTATCTTTAGCTTACAAGGGCGGTCAGCTATTTGGATCTGACCTCACGGAGCTGATTGCCAAGGCAAAGGCAAAAGAAGCAGCTTTACCGCAGTGAAGAACTGTGGCTTCCACGCCTGGCAGACCTGGTACCAGTAGTGGTCGACGGTCCTTTCGGTCCAGGGGACGATTCGGTCAGCCCTCTTGGGGTCGGGTCGTCCCTCTTTTTCGGGAAAAAAGACCACTCAGAAATCCCGCACTCCCTGGAAACAAAGTTTCCGTCAAGACAAGAGGGAATCTGACAAAAAGCCCGCTAAGGCGGATTGACGCCAGGGTCCCGCTCGAGGACTCTCGAGTGGGAGGTCGCCTGCTCCAATTCAAATTGACTTGGGTCTCCCGTGTCCCAGACTCCTGGGTGACGCGGGTTGTGTCGGCAGGCTATTTCATAGAGTTTTCTTCCCGACCCCCCGAACAGTTATTGCCAATCTCGCATCCCGTCAGAGCCCGAGCTATGTGCCGCTTTACTGCAAGAAGTCGAATTTCTTCTGCAGAAGGGTGTGGTGGTACCGGTTCCACCAGAGGACAGGGGAAGAGGGTTTTATTCCAATCTCTTTGTGGTCCCCAAAAAGGAGGACAAGTTTCGCCCCATCCTGGATCTCAAAAGATTGAATCGGCATGTCCACACCCGAAAGTTTCGCATGGAATCACTTCGCTCCGTTGTGGCAGCCTTGTCGCAGAACGACTTTTTGGTGTCAATCGACATTCGCGACGCCTATTTACACGTTCCAATCGGACGGGCTCACCAACGTTACCTTCATTTTGCCATAGGACAAGATCATTACCAATTTGTGGCCCTGCCATTCGGTTTGGCCTCAGCGCCCAGAGTTTTTACAAAAATTCTGGCGCCTCTCATGGCAATACTACGAAGACAGGGAGTCACGATCCTTCCTTATCTGGACGACCTTTTGATTGTGGCGTCCTCAAAGGAGGAGGCGGTGACGGCTCGCGACCTATCACTTCAGCTCCTGGAGGACTTCGGGTGGCTGGTCAATTGGGAGAAGTCGTCTCTGGAACCGTCACAATCAATCCTGTTTTTGGGATGCATTTCCACACGGTACGAGCAGTGGTGTCCCTGCCTCCAGACAAGCAAGCATGTCTCCTTCGGCATGCACGGGTGATGAAGTCTTCAACGACAATGTCCCTTCGGAGATGTATGCGCCTTCTGGGGTTGATGGTGGCTTCAATGGAGGCACTTCCGTTTGCACGATTTCATTCCAGGGCTCTCCAAAAGTTCATTCTGAACCGCTGGGATCGGTCGCAGACCTCACTGGATTGCAGTGTTATCATCTCTCACAAAGTACGAGAGTCTCTAGGATGGTGGATCCGTCCGAAAGAGTTATCCCTGGGAAGTCTTTCCTCCCTCCGAAGTGGTCGGTCATAACCACCGATGCCAGCCTGACAGGCTGGGGGGGTGTTTGGAACGACCTCTGGACTCAGGGAGTATGGTCGTCGGAAGAGTCTGTTTTGCCGATCAACATCCTCGAATTGAGGGCGATTTTCCTTTGCCTCCAACACTGGACGGTCCCTTTAAGCGGTCTGCCTGTCCGAGTGCAGACAGACAATGCGACGGCGGTCGCATATATCAATCACCAAGGCGGGACAAGGAGTTCCAGACTCATGGTGGAGGTATCTCGGATCCTGATATGGGCAGAGACCAGAGTTCCAGCCATCTCTGCGATCCACATTCCAGGAGTTCAGAATATCACGGCGGACTTTCTAAGTCGCGAGAAGATGGATCCCGGAGAATGGAGTCTTCATCCGGAAATTTTTGCACTGCTGTGCTCCCGTTGGGAACTCCCCAAGTGGATCTGATGGCATCCAGGTTCAATGCCAAGTTACCGACATTCATGTCCAGGTACAAGGATCCGAAGGCTGTGGCGGTGGATGCTCTGGTGGCTCCGTTGGACCAATTCGAGCTAATCTATGTGTTTCCGCCGATATCCTTACTACCTCTGGTACTCCGTCGGATCAGACTGGAGAGAATCTCGGCTATAGTGATAGCCCCAGATTGGCCAAGGAGAACGTGGTTCTCGACACTGGTGTCACTCCTGGCGGCACCGCCAGTTCCACTTCCTCTTCGCCCGGACCTGTTGACCCAAGGGCCCGTTCGTCATCCGGACCTGAAGTCTCTGCGTTTGACGGCGTGGCTCTTGAGACCGAAATATTGACCCGTCGAGGTTTTTCAGCCGAAGTCATTGCCACTTTGCGAGCGGCCAGAGGTCCGGCTACTACTAGAATTTACCACAAGACTTGGGAAGCCTTCTTTTCGTGGTGTTCGGGTTCTTCAAGGAATCCGAGGATTTTTTCCATTCCCAATTTGTTGGCCTTCCTGCAATTTGGACTGGACAAAGGTTTGGCAGTTAGCACCCTGAGGGGTCAGGTTTCTGCTCTGTCCTTGCTGTTCCGAAAGGCTATCGCCTCGCGTAGGGACGTGCGTTCCTTTTTTCGCGGAGTAACCCGCCAGTTTCCACCGCGTAGGGCGCCTGTGTCTCCTTGGCGTCTCAACCTTGTTTTGGAGGCTCTTCAACACGGGCCTTTTGAGCCTATGGACTCTGTTAGTCTTTCTTTGCTCTCTTGGAAGGTTGCCTTCCTAGTAGCGGTCACTTCTTTGAGAAGGGTTTTTGAGTTGGCGGCTCTTTCTTGCTCGCCTCCCTTTCTGGAGTTTCACCCGGATCGTGTAGTGCTACGCACATGGAGCGACTTCTTACCTAAGGTGGTGTCGCAATTTCATGTTAACCAGGATATTGTATTGCCTTCTCTTTGTCCGAGGCCAAGGAATGCGAAGGAACGGGCCTTGCACGCATTGGATTTGGTGCGGGCTTTGAAGTTTTATTTGACTGTTACTCAGGGTTTTCGGAAGTCGGACTCTCTGTTTGTGATTCCAGCAGGTCGTCGACGTGGTCAACGAGCTTCCAAGGACTCTATAGCTCGTTGGATTCGGTCGGCCATTTTGGAAGCGTACCGACTTAAGGGCGAACCTTGCCCGATTAAGGTTCGAGCTCACTCCACGAGGGCTGTGGGCTCGTCATGGGCCTTCCATCAAGGGGCCTCGGCAGCTCAGCTCTGCCGGGCGTCTACCTGGCGCTCTGTCCACACTTTTACAAAATTTTATAAGGTGGACGTTAGTGCTTCCGCTGATGCAGCCTTGGGACGTAGAGTCCTACAGGCGGCGGTAGTTTAAAGTTTTCTTTAACTTGTGTTTTTAGCGCTAGTTGCGCAGTTTCTTAGGTTGTTGGGTTCTGCCTTTTTCTGGTTTTTTTCCCACCCTATATTTTTGGACTGCTTTGGGACGTCCCACTAGTTATGACTAGTGTGTCTCCTTTCCTTCCGTTCTGCTGCTGAAAGACGGATTTTGGTAAGAACTTACCTGTAAAATCCTTTTCAGCGAAGGAAGGAAAGGAGACACAGCTCCCTCTCTTGGCAGAAGTGTGTTGTTGTATTTACAGATGCGGCGTGACCCTTCTCTGATAGCGATTATCTGGGCCGAGGTCGGTGCACTACGGCTGTGTTCCAGCATCGCCAGCTCATCGCAGTGGTCAGGTCCAGTGAGTAGTGCCTGGAACTGTGTGGTTTTTACCTAAATGCATGCATAACCTGTACTCTTGTGTTTTTTGTCTCTGAAGTCCTTCAGAAGGGGTTATGTTGCTTCCGCTGGTGATATTGCTCTTCCTTAAGCTTGTGTACAACTGGAGAGCTGAGTAGGAGGAGCCCGAGCTGGAGGGGCCGGTCAACACTCTTTTTTAATCTGAGGTGTCTATCTCATCTGGGCTCCGCCTACCCACTAGTTATGACTAGTGTGTCTCCTTTCCTTCCTTCTTCGCTGAAAAGGATTTTACAGGTAAGTTCTTACCAAAATCCGTCTTTTTTGCATGCCGAGCTGATGTTTTTATTGACATCATTTTGGGGCAGATATGTGATGATCGCCTTTTATTGCAATGTTGCAGCGACCAGAAAAAACGTAATTCTGGTGTTGTGATTTTTTTTTTTTCTCGTTGAGTTGTTTACAGATGCCAGGTGGTCGGCACCCTGCAATCATGTGACGGGCGCTGATGGGCGGAGCTAATGACACACATCTGTCAGAGATTGACAGCGGCATTTGACTTGTTAACAGCCGCGGGTGGATCACAATTTCACCCGGGGCTGTTAGGGGCACATGACAGCTGATCAGATCAGGTGTCATGTGCTAGAAAACGTGCAGGCTCCGATGCGGAATGGGGAGACGACCGATGACGGACACTAACAAAGGAGCAAGTGAATTTGTGCTGGCCTGGTCCTGCGCCCCGTCTTCGTCTGGTCCTGCGCCCCGTCTTCGTCTGGTCCTGCGCCCCGTCTTCGTCTGGTCCTGCGCCCCGTCTTCGTCTGGTCCTGCGCCCCGTCTTCGTCTGGTCCTGCGCCCCGTCTTCGTCTGGTCCTGCGCCCCGTCTTCGTCTGGTCCTGCGCCCGTCTTCGTCTGGTCCTGCGCCCCGTCTTCGTCTGGTCCTGCGCCCCGTCTTCGTCTGGTCCTGCACCTCTTTTTGTTCTGTTCTCTGACGCCCCATCCTCTGCTCCGTCGTCTCCTGTGCTCCGGCCCCACTGTTTCACTTCTGTACTGCAGCACAGACACCATTTTTCTGGTGTTCTTCCAGCTGTTAGAACACCACCGTCCTAGCAGTTGTTACCCACCTTATAAATTATTCTTTAAAGCCCCAAATGTGATGGTCTTTTGGAGATAAGCAAATGTCATTGCCGCGTAGTCTAATTGAATGGGCGATTGTTTCTCTGCCGATCAGCATTGAGGTGCGGTATTTTTTCATTATATTGTTGTTGTTTTTTGTTAATGATACTTTATTTGTTCTTGTCCACAGGTGACGGCCGCACTGTGCATCATGGAGGACGAGCCCGGACTATCGGACCAGGAGTCGGATGCCGGCAGTGAGGAGGTGCTGACCCCTGCGGAGCTCATTAGTAAGCTGGAGGAGGTGAGAGCCCAAGATGTTACCGAGGACCAGACACTCCGTCCAACGCAGCGTCCAGATGTTACAGCATAGTGGAGAGGATTTTATGAAATCCCGTCTCCACTATGCGTGCAGGGCCGCATCCGGCCACAGTGAAGTTTCAGATGGTTACAAAGCTACTGTTTTTTGTTTTTTTTTTTGTTATGACTTTTTGCATAACAATATTAAAAATATGAGACAGCCCCAGAAATCTGCTGTGGATGGGCCAATAAACCCCTTTGAACTGCCATTTTTCAGTTGCGGCATTTTTCTCGAAAAAAAACAAACAAAATGATACCA